>ONZH01020745.1:752500-1225000 GCA_900303285.1 Rhinella marina | reverse complement strand
TTTGCTAACCTTTTCTTTCATTGCTCCCTGTTAACTTTCCATTCCCTTTATCTCCTTGACCTTATCTGCGACTATAGTCATTGCACTGTATATTGTCTTTGATATATGAGCTATACGTGCTTGAAGTCAAGAAGTCCAGTAATATAAATTTTTATTAATGATATAGAACGGCTCCACCAAGTCAGATCATCATTTTATTTGCAGGCGAAGGGTGGTTGATGACTGCCCAGCAGTTCTTCCTAAGGTTTATTTTCATAGAAGTGATTTCTGGTTAGATGCGTGAGGACCCTCCTACATGGGACCCTACAATGATCTGGAATGAGGATGTTCATTCCCTATCATTGGCCGCTCATTAATGGCATTTGTAGCTGATGTATACTGACAATCAACTGTTACTATGCTTATTCGTCTCCCCATAAAGTGATGGCACCTTTAAACATACAGTCATCTAAAATGGGCTTTCATACAAATGTAAGTTCCCAATCACTTGCCCATATAAAAGAGCCCTATGGTGAATAATATTTAAATATGCAAATTAGAAAATATATCAGTAAAACAGGGTGGCATCAAAACCAAATTTATTTGGAACCTGTTCTTCAAGAGGACAGAATGTTCAGGGGAAAACTATCCCTATCAAACACCTAGCTACCTCTGACCACGGATTAACATCCTGTTGATGGATGCACACAGCACAGGAACCTGCCTTTAAGCGACCATAGTCAACCCTGCACTATATAAGGAATACGAAATTTCTGCCCGTAACTGTCGGACAATGGGCATCTGTTATTTTCAGTCCGTTACAGTTTTTCAGTGGATGTCCATTACTGTCCATCACTGGATGACAGTTACTGTCCATCACACCATTACTTTGTACACTTTCTTTATACCCACATTATGCCCCCTTTACAAGTTATGTCCATATATGTGGCCCCTCAGCTGTGCCTCACAGAATTATGCCCGTGTGCCCTCGTCACAGTAGTTATGCCCAGCTAGATGCCCCCGTCACAGTAGTTAAGCCCAGCTAGGTGCCCCCGTCACAGTAGTTAAGCCCAGCTAGGTGCCCCCGTCACAGTAGTTAAGCCCAGCTAGGTGCCCCCGTCACAGTAGTTATGCCCAGCTAGGTGCCCCCGTCACAGTAGTTATGCCTAGCTAGGTGCCCCCGTCACAGGAGCGGTGCCCCGTCACAGTAGTTATGCCCAGCTAGGTGCCCCCGTCACAGTAGCTGTGCCCCCGTCACAGTAGTTATGCCCAGCTAGGTGCCCCCGTCACAGTAGCTGTGCCCCCGTCACAGTAGTTATGCCCAGCTAGGTGCCCCCCTCACTGTAATATGCCCAACTAAGTGCCCCCATCAAAGGCAGAAAAAAAAAGCAAAAAGACAACAAAACTCCACATACCCACCTCGTTTCCCAACAGCAGTAACACCAACAGCAGGACACGCGGACCTCCCTGCCCACACCTGCAATGTGGAGCGCAGACAGGGGGAGGAATGATGGAACAGGGAGCTGACGGACGGCTCTTGCTTCATCATTACAGGCAACTGTCTTTGCTTCCTATAGAAGCAGGGACAGCTACCAGACAGTGGGACAGAACTCCCCAATACTAGGAACGCGGGACAGCTTCTGAAATCCGGGACTGTCCCGCCCGATCCAGGACGGTTCAGATCAGCTGTTTGAAGAAGGTACAACGCTTCTTTCTGGTCATTACAATGCATGTCATCTGGGAAGCTGTAAACATTTATTGAATGGAGGATAGGTTATCAAAATAAAACCCCTGCACAAGCCCTTTCAGTCTATAAAGTTGTATGAGGGCTCATTTTTTTTAATTATTTATATTATTTATTTTAAATTTTTTTTTTAATCTTCAGATGGCTTCTCCTATACACAGCAATTATCATTTGTAGTGTATGGGAGATCTGCTGTGGTCTTGTGGAGCCCTGCCACCTGCAGGCCTCCATAAGAAATACAACCGTAATAGTGTCAGATTCTTCAGAGAGACCAAGGCTATTGCAGAGAATGAACAGCTTCCCCCATCCCCATGCGTTGAAGCCATTGAGGCCCCGGGAATGCTGGGTTCCCAGTGAAAGCCGCCTGGGGCACTGTGATCGCAATAAACCATGGCATTTGAGGGGTTAATTTTCTGCAAAACCCGGCAGCTTTAGAGCCTGCTCTGAAGAGGGTGCCATCTTTATTGACCCTACTGCCAGTGTGTATAGAAGTATGGCGGTAGAGAAGGGGTTAATGAAGATCACATATAAATGTACTCCAGCTCACCTAATGCAGCAAGATGCTCCTATTGTTACACAACACAGTATATAAAACCTAGAAAGTATTGCAGCATTTTGTTTTCCACTTCTGGATTAACAGTAAATTTACCACAGGTTTTGAGACTGTTTGTTACAACTTTTTTTTGTCACTGCCGCCTCTGTGGTTTATAAGACTGGCTTAAAGGGAATGTAACACCTATCATTTTTCTGCCAAGGAAAACCTCATAGTGAAGCATTTTTTTCTAATCTGTTTTTATTTTATCATTGTGGATTTTTTTTATTCTATTTCCTAAACATGATTGTGAGGGCAGCCATCTTGCCTGTTGTTAACAGTATTTAGAGATCAGTACTCCAGACTAAAAAAATAACCAGGAGCCATTGGCTCCTAAACTGAAAGATTTAGGAGCCAAATTAAATTTTTAGTCGCCAAATTTAAAATGCATATAGGAGACCACAGCACTACATACCTTTTACATCCAGAGACATCTCCTGTAATGTAGATCTTCTATTTCCTCTTCTCCTCCATTTGACCTAGACCACCATGACAAATTATTTCAGCCGCATCTCGTCTCTGCAGAGTTTGTTATACAGACACGTTAGATTTCTCAATTTTTCCATCAACCTCCCCATCCTAGTGCCCTGACAGTGTCATACTGCTGCCTCTATCAATACTGTGCCCGTTGTAATTTTGCCCGACATAGTAATTCCACCCCACACTGCCCCCACATAGTAATTCCACCCCACACTGCCCCGACAGTAGTAATATCCCCCACAAAGCCCACACATAGTAATTTTCTCCCACACTGCCTCCACAGTAGTAATATGCACCACAGTTGTAATTTCCCCCCACACTGTCCTCCAGTTCCCCCCTTCTGGCCAGTAATGTCCCCCAGTGCCACCTTTCCCGGCCAGTAATGTCCCCAAAGTTGGCACTTAAAAAAAAAAAAAAAAAAAAAAATCTTTTACTCACCTGGTCGCCACCTGGACTGCTGGAAATGTTTTACAGCAGCCACCATAGGCCATTGACACAATTGACAGAAGGGGATGCATTGACTTCTATACAATAGTTTTCTAGACATGCTCTGTGATTTGTGCAAAGGTGATTGTTCAGAAGGAGTTGATGATCTGTGACCATTGCCTATTTTGCATGGTGTGATCTGTGTTTATATAGGCATTGACCTGTCTGATTATAATGAGATGACTGCTATACATTTTTCTCAACATATTGGCTTTTTAGCCAGTGCAAAGATTTTAGGATATTTTTATTAAATACAGTGACATGGAAAATGTAAAGAAAATCACCAAAGATTCTAAAAAAAAAGTTTAACAAAAATATGATTTAACCCCTTCAAGACGTTGGGATTTTCCGTTTTTGTTTTTCACCCTCTGCCTTACCAAAGCCATAACTTTTCTTATTTTTCTGTTCAGAGGGCTTGTCTTTTGGTGGAATAAATTGCACTTTTCTAATGGACCATACAATGTAGTGATAAGCTGGAAAACAATTTTAAATGGGGCGAAATTGGAAAAAAAATGCTATTTCACCATAGTTTTACAGATTTCATTTTTACAGCATTCCCTATGCAATAAAACTGACCCGTTCCCTTAATTCACCAGGTCAGGACAATTACATTTGTATATTTGTTCTTGTGTTTTAATACTTTTTTTTTTTTTTCAAAGTTTTGTATATTTGATATACATCGCCATATTCTGACCCCCATAACCTTGTAATGTTTGTGTCTACAGCGCTGTGTTGGGGCTCCCTTTTCTGCGAGGTGATTCATAGTTTTCATTGTGTATGCTATTTTGCTCACTTTTTATACATTTTTTTGGGGGGGGGGGTTGGCGAAGTAAAGCCCAAAAAAGTGAATTGGTCGTTTTTTGTTTTTTTTGTTTTTTTTTCTGTTCAGCATTCACTGTACAGGATAAACATGTTAAGGGCTCATTCATACGACCGTATGAAAAATACAGATGACATCCGTGTGCAGTCCATATTTTGCGGAACGGAACAGCTGGCCCCTAATAGAACAGTCCTATCCTTGTCCGTAATGCGGACAATAATAGGATATGTTCTATTTTTTTGCGGAATGGAAAAACGGACATACGGAAACGGAATGCACATGGAGTACCTTCCATTTTTTTTTTGCGGACCCTTTGAAATGAATGGTTCCGCATACAGTCCGCAAAAAAAACGGAACGGAAAGAATACGTCATGTGAATGAGGCCTTACAGTCAGTTGTAATAGTATGGGCATTATGGGACGCAAAGGTGCAAATTATTTTTTTTCTCTTTTTATTTTTATGGGGAAAGGTGGCTGATTTGAATTTACATTTTTTTTTTAAACATACGGTATATATACACCATGTTCTAAATTATTATACAAACTGGATTTAAGTGTCATAAAGATTCAATTTTTTGTTTTTCAATGAAACTCATTGATGTATTGTGTCTCAGGGCTCTTTGGATCACTGAAATCAATCTCAGATACCTGTGATAATTAGTTTGCCCGGTGAGCCCAATTAAAGGAAACTGGATGTTCCACAATATTAAGCAGGCCACTGTTTTCAAGTAAAGAAAAGGATCTCTCTGCTGCCGAAAAGCATCAAATAGTGCAATGCCTTGGACAAGGGATGAAAACATTAGATATTTCACGAAAACTTAAGCGTGATCATCGTACTGTGAAGAGATTTGTGGCTGATTCAGAGCATAGACGTGTTTGTGCTGATAAAGGCAGAATAAGGAAGGTTTCTGCCAGGTAACTTCATCGGATTAAGAGAGCAGCTGCTAAAAAGCCATTACAAACCAGCAAACAGATATTTGAAGCTGCTGGTGCCTCTGGAGTCCCTCGAACCTCAAGGTGTAGGATCCGTCAAAGGCTTGCTGTGGTGCATAAACCTACTATTCGGCCACCCCTAACCAGTGCTCACAAGCAGAAACGGTTGCAGTGGGCCCAGACATACATGGACTAATTTTCAAACAGTCTTGTTTACTGATGAGTGTTGTGCAACCCTGGATGGTCCAGATGGATGGAGTAGTGGATGGTTGGTGGATGGCCACCATGTCCCAACAAGGCTGCGACGTCAGCAAGGAGGTGGAGGAGTCATGTTTTGCGCCGGAATCATGGGGAGAGAGCTGGTAGGCCCCTTTAGGGTTCCTGAAGGTGTGAAAATGACCTCTGCAAAGTATATAGAGTTTCTGACAGACAACTTTGCCAGAAACGTGCCTTCAGGAGCAAAATCATCTTCATGCTGACAATCCACCATCTCATGCTGTAAAGAATACCTCTGTGTCATTGGCTGCTATGGGCATAAAAGGAGATAAACTCATGGAGTGGCCACCAACCTCCCCTGACCTCAACCCTATAGAGAACCTTTGGAGTATCATCAAGCAAAAGATCTATGAGGGTGGGAGGCAGTTCAGATAAAAACAGCAGCTCTGGGAGGCTATTCTGACATCATGCAAAGAAATTCAAGCAGAAACTCTCCAAAAACTCACAAGTTCAATGGATGCAGGAATTGTGAAGGTGATATCAAAGAAGGGTTCCTATGTTAACATGTAACTTGGCCTGTTAGGATGTTTTGGATTTAAATAGCTTTTTATTTCAGTGAATGTGACCTCCTAATGCTGCAAATTCCACAAATGAGCATTTTCAGTTCTTAAAAACATATAAAATGTTTAGAAACTCTACTGTGCATAATAATTTGGAACAGTGCATTTTGAGTTTTTTTAATTTTTGAAGAATATACTGTTATCATTGTGAGGTTTGTTCAATAAAATTCGATGTATACTCTTACGGGTGATGACTTTTATTATACTGACTGTCGTTTGCACCGACCAGTTAGGAAAATCAAAGCTAAATATAATTTGCATAATAATTTGGAACATGGTGTATTTTAAGTCCCCCTAGGGGACTTGAACAAGCAATTGTTAGATTGTCTATGGGAGTTGTGCTGTGTTCTTATGGAGCCTGCCACCTGCAAGCCTCCATTGTAACTACAGCCTCCGATTCTTTCAGAGAGACGCCGCTGCTATTACAACAAATAAACGTCTCCCCTGACTGCCATGCAGGGGATCTGTTCGGTCCTCAGATGCCCTGGTCCCAATTGCTCATGGCATCTGAGGGGTTAAATGGCTGCATTCAGTGTCACCGCCTAGTGCAGGTGTTGCCACACCCCCCCCCCCCCTTCGTCTAGAGTGGGTGCTATCTTTTTAAAGACCAGATTTCCACCATACATGTACTGCGGAGATTGGGAAGGGGTTAAACCAGGTTCACCCAAGGATAACGATAGGACTGTTGTATTAGGAGCCAGCTGTTCCATTGTGCAAAATATGGAATGCACACGGACGTCATCCGTATTTTTTGCGGATCACAAGATACATACAATCATGTGCATGGGCTCTTAAGGAGTTAATGGGGAACTAAAGTGTTTCGGTTTCTTTCAAGTTTTTTCTTTTTTTTTTTTTTTTTTTCCTCTGCTCTTCTCCTGACAGAGCTGAAACAAGGATGAAAAAACCTATACCACCCTGTCCTGGTACTGTCTAGTCATTGAATATTTGCTATCTGCCACGCTTGTGCGTTATTAGTATACATTGACACCCTTCAATCCTTTGTAAACATTACTATAATTTTTTTGCAGTAGTGTGGTGTGAACAGAAGCTAGAGACCTTAGATTTCCTAAGCCTGACCTTATTTTACTTCCAACAGACCTCCTGTGCCGTAAGATGTTCCCTCTTCAACATTGTTTTGTCTTTGCTCCTAAAGCTGTACGTTCCATCACATATGAGCTCTCTAACTTGAGCATCTACAGAATGAGGTGACTAAGTGACTTGGCTGATTTGACGTTGCTAATAGAAGATATATGTGTGTGAAGTGATTTTGCTGTTCTATTTTTTCAGTGCATCCACCTTTTGATAAGTGATTTCCAGGGCATTTCAGGCTTTGAGACGGTTTCCCACCACTGAAAATGAGCAAATCCTTGCACGCACCCTTCCTGCAGGAGTGGAGAAACTGTTTGTTTTCTCCTTTTCTTTGGGGATTCATTGTAGACCTCTTTCTGCCAAAAAGAGAATCCTGCTTAATAAGCTCTACACATTCACAATTAGATTAAACATTGCCTAGGCTGGGGTAGACAGAGTTCATGTCTCCATGCGTGCGCTGCCTCGCAGCTTCACTCCTACTGTCACGGAGATACAGTGCTGCAGTTCATCCCCCAGGAGGTGGGAATTCCTTCCTCAGCACGAGATGTGAACAGGTTGTAGGCCACAGGCACGTACGCTGTCACTCAAAAGTAGGACACCACCATACTTTTTTTCTGTGTATGAAATTCCTTACCTTGGAGGCAGGAGAGGGGGGAAACATTGCTGCATGCTACAGTACATACATATACCTGTACAGGACACACAGCACTGTAGATGGTTTACTTTCTTGCAGAACAATCACTACTTCTGATGAGTTTAGACTTCTTTTTGTAATTAGTGTTTTCTGGTACCTTATATTAAAAGGAAATGTGTGACCAACAATTTTATCTGCCAGTCTGCAGATTTCTTTATTTTATTTCCTGAACATGATTATGGGGGTGTAAATCTTGCCTGGACTCTTCTTCACAGCATTTACAAAGCATTAAGAAAATTGCTTTAAACGTGATACATGTTTAAAGGGAATCTGTCACCAGACAACATAACCTAATGACAGATCCCCTTAGCTAAAATCTCGTATTCCTGCCTTCACCGGCATCGGCATCCCATGATCTTGTTTGCAGGGTTCCAATGGGATACACAGAGTGCGCTCCTTCATGTAATCTCTTACATGAGGTGGACGCCATTGCCTGCAGCATGTAGGGGGTTAAACAGCATGGATTGGCACTCCGTCTGAGCAGGAGTGTGGCTGTCATGTGAGAGCTGAGCCCCCGCTCTGTGAAAAGGCGGAGGCCCAACCTAAGGTCCTTTAGTGACTGCCGTAAAAAAGACGTATGGGTGGTCACAAAGGGGTTAAAGTGAATGGGACAGAGGTGCTCTATTTACACTGCTCTCTACTGCAGTATTGGCGTTGAACAGGCAAACAGTGAGAAGGCAGTGCTTCAAATAGCTGATCAGCGGGGGTGCTGGCTGCTAGACCCCCTCCAATCTGATATCGATGACCTATCCTGAGGACAGGTTGTCAGCATCGGAAACCGGGCAGCCCCTTTAGAGTCAACACTTTTGTCTAGAAATCACACTGTGCGCTGCTGGTGATGCTTACAGCTCCTTTACCTGTCTGCACAGTGACCTCCCGATATTCATGTAGAGAAAATAGAATGAAAAAAATCAGATTTATACAGTATTTTTTTCCCTATAAGACACCAAGGTTTTAGAGAAGGACTGAAGTGTTAATCAGACCTCAGATCAGACCCCCATGCTCCGAGCAGACAAGTCGCCACCACTCCTAACATCCAGCGCTCTTCTGGATCTTCCTGCCGCGCTGTACTGTGAGCCAATGTCACAGAGCGCTGACGTCCTCACACTGTGTGCAGTCCCAGCACAGCGAGCAGCCGAGGAAGACCAGGAAGCGGTGAGTACAGAGCGCGGGGAACACTGCATTCGCTGCTTCCCGGTCCTCCTGTACTTATGAGCGCTTCCATAATGAAAACGCTCATTAGTATTCGCCCCATAGGACGCACTGACACCACCCACCCACTTTGTGGAGAAAAAGTGCTTCTTATATGGCGAAAAATACGCTAGGTTATACGTTTTGTTTCAAGATAAATGTTGGCTGAACCAACCAATTTCAATGGGACCAGCTGAATCTCCTGGCATTGTAGGAGAAAGTTTGATTGGGCATGTTGGGCAGCTGAGAACCCAGATGCCAATCCCCAGTGCAAATGAGTAACAGTTTTTACAGTAAAGTTTGTGTAATTTAGAATTTGTATTCTATTGTGTGTAGAGTGACTCAGCATATGACCTTACTTATCATAGGTCCCTTAAGGACACCACTCTGTGTCTATTTGCTACTGGGCTCTACTTGAAAGACAGATCTGTGTGTAGGAGAATTAAGGAACAGTGGAACGAGTACAATATGTAAAATAAATCCTTGTCTCAAGTACATTATGTACTAATGACAGGAAGGCACGGAAACATGTCACCAGGCTTTCTGATTTGTATCTGTTATAAATATAAAAATCACAGTCCATTGTATAAATCCATCAGGAGCTGCCACACAGACACCTGACTTGGTCATCATTTTTGTACTAGTTTTTTTTTCGTCTATTTAGTGTGTTTTATCACCTGCACTTTTTATGTTTGTCTTACTTTTTCCTATAAAAAAAAAAAAAGTGTACTCCCCTGTAATTCTACTGTTGAGCTCTATGGGGAAAATGCATTGTTAAACATAACCCCGTGTTAAAACGCCATTAAAAAAAATGCAAGACACACTAGCGCTTTTTTTTTTTTTTTTTTTTTTGATAGGTCAAAAAATATATGACTGTCTGTGGCACAAGCATGAGGGGAAAAATGCCAGACCCTGAGCATGCAGCAATTTAAAAAAAAAATAAAAATTTCTATATATAAAATATATATATATATAACCACTACAAAAAAAACACCTGATTTGTCTTGCATTCAATATCTTATAGTTTTCCATGCAACATCAGCCTTGCAAAGCATTTTGTCAGCGATTGTGTTCTTTCTATGATAATTCTGATTCTTTTTTTTTTTTCACTTAGGGTCATCAAGCAGCCGGTATCCTAACCAAGTCACCCCTAAGAAGAGTGGCCCCAAGAATGGGCAACTGAAGACTCGAGATGACGAGTGCTTTGGAGAAGACTTGGAGGAAATTCCAGATACAGATTTTGACTTTGAAGGAAATCTTGCTCTTTTTGACAAAGCAGCTGTCTTTGAAGAGATAGACACTCATGAAAGGAAGGGCGGAGGAGGCACTGGTGGTGGGTCAAAGTCTCGTGGCACCCCCAGTGACAGGGCCCCAACATACAGACATGATGAAAACATACTGGAATCTGAGCCAATCGTATATAGGAGAATTATAGTACCACAGCCAGGTAGCCAGGAATACTGCACAGGTAAGTAAAGACAGCCTGTTATACTGGTGACATTCATCTGTATCTAAAATAAAAAGGGAAGGGGGACAGCGGGATGTCGTGGGAGTCTGTAGTACCTTGAAGGATCGCACTAAATAGAAATGGTTTTCCATGTGGTACAATGCATTGGTTTTCCATTAAAGACTTGATAAGTGCCACACCATTCATCTGAATGCAGAATGTACCTACTGCAGAAACAAACCCATTCATATGGATGGAACTGATTGTAAGGGACCGAAAGCAGTCTGGCATATCTTCTTGTGAATATACACTAGCAGAAAATGATAAAACACCTGGAAAACTTAATGCAATTCATATAAGCTGTTGGTAATGCTTGGTCAGTGATCACATAACCAAGATTTTGGGTTCTGCGGCAGGGTATATGTGACCCTGTCTCAACATTAATACTGGGTGCCACTCTGGCATGGTAATGGTCATACAGATGCTGGATATCCTCCTGTGGTCATTCCAAACTCTTTCAACTTGGGCCAAGGTGATTGTTGGCTGCTGTGCATAGGAGATCTGTCACCCCACCCAGTCCCAGACATTCCCGATGAGGGAGGGATTTGACAATCAAGCTGGCCAGGAGATGTACTGGATATCCTGAAGGGCACGTTGGGTAGGTGTTATCTTGTTAGAACACAACATCTCTTGAGTCAAAAAAAGGGAGGTTGGTTGGTTCTACAATGCTCTGGTCAGTCTTCTTTCCATGAATACCAGACGGGTATGGCATGGAAGCTAATGGCTCCCCACACCATGACACCTGTTGTTGGTCCTGCGTGTCTCCACACTATGTATGATGGCAGTAGGTGCTCTCCGGCCCTCCTGGGAACTCTGATGCGGCCTTCATAAGTACCAAGGCAGAACCTGCTTTCATTACTGAACACTATTGTTTGCCCCCTATGGGCTCTGACTGCACCAGTACAGGCATTCTTGGTGATGACGAGAGGTCAGTAGCAAGCGAGCTAGTGGAGTGCGTGAAAGTAGAGGATTTCTTATGGTCCTTCTAGGTTTTATTTATTTTTTTTATTCCAGTAGTGTATCCTAAATAAAGCCTAGTGGAAGTGTTATGGCAGACATATTTTATTTTAATGGACATTTGATTTATGTGTGAGCCCTCACAGTATAGGTGATAAATGTGTGATCGTGTAGACCCCTACCAATCCTGAGAATGGGGGTTCACAAGTCCCCGCTGGTGTAATCATTGCTATGTCACCATTGCTCCTTTCATTTTGGGGACCACTGTTCTCTGGATTGCTGGAGGTCCCAGTGGTTGTACTCCTGGCAATCATACCTTTTTATCATCTGTTCTACATATGCCATGTCCTACCTTACTGTCCTATTATGAAACGAGAACATATGTAGATGGAATGTAATGTCCAGGACTTGCCAAATCTGCTCAATTTTTTTTTTTTTTTTCGTTTATGCCACAAAGAAACAATTCAAAACCAACAATGCGTTTCAAACACAGATGATATATGTATGTTATAATACGTGTAATAGATTTCATAAAGGACATTTATCAAGACTTGCGTTCCCATATGCTAGTCATGATCTCTGTGTGCTGGCATGAGATGCACCTAATTTTAGATGCCTCTTAGTAAATTATTTGCATCAGAAACCAAAGTCTACGCCAGCTAGGGCCTGGCGTAGACTTCAGCTATAACGTAGGCCAGTTTCTGGCATAGGTTGTGGTAAATCCGGTGGGCTATGCAGAGCCTCACCTCTTTCACCAAGCCCCACCCTTTTCTTGATTTAGAAAACCGTCAAAGGTCAAAAAGTCACTAACTTATGGTGGAAATATGGTGTGCGCTGTAATTTAGCTACTTTTTACGCCACAATAGCAGTGAACAAACTTGAGTAAATGCCCCTCAGTATATTGTGTTGGTTTACAAAATACATGACGTGCTGTGAAAATAAAGAATGATACAAAATACTTCAGTAACAAGTATCTATAAGCAGTAAAGTGTTTCATGCAAGATTCAGCTCTTCTGTAATGAATAGAAAGATTAGCATAAAAAGTATAATCATTTCTATTCATGCAACTCCTTCAGTCATATCCAGGTACAGTAATGGAAGCCGTATTTCTGCCTCATACAGCAAACTAGCTCTTAATCACACAGATGATGATGTAGCTTTGTATCATTGTGCATTGGAATAATGAGAGTATGGATGGAAATAGTCACATTTCTGACATGTGTCTGAAGATGTTAGTGCTCATGTACTCTGGGGCTGGTAATATTACTTCTAGGGCAGAATAATTCTTCACATAATCTGCGGGGAAAAATATCTGTAAAATTGGATGTACAGTATGGGCCCAATTCCAGTCGGGTGCATGAGGCCTTGCCCTGATTTCTTCCAATGTGATTGTTGCAGACAGAAATGGGTTACTGGAGTATTGTATGTATTACAAGTGACCCCTGCCCCTTCCCACAGTGTGAATGATTGCCTTGCATGTGTTGCGTGTTAAGAGTGCTGCTCAGTCAGTATCTGCCTAGCTTCACTTCCAGCTGTAAAATCTCATAGTAAAACTTTTCAAACAGCCCCCCGCCCTCCTCCTCTTTTCTGGGCCTCTTTAATTGCTTGGCTTCCTGAGCAGCCAAGCCCCCCCCCCCCCAGCTTCCTATCCACAGCGTGCCCCATTGTGCCTGAGGTCCAGCTTGTTTAGAAGCACATACATTTTACTTCATATTTTACGTTCACCTACCAGCTTTCTCTGGTGCCCCCTCTCTTTACCCCTCTGTAAAGTTTATATTACGTCCTTTATTACTTCTGTGGTTTGACTAGAATTGCCTTGCGTGTGTGTGAGACGAGAGGCGTTCCTACTCCACTCGCACATATGTCATCCAGTAATTAAAAGTCTAAACATTAGCTTTAGATTCTCCCTCCTTGCGTGACAGGACTTTCTCCTTCACCCACTCTGGTTGTGTGCGATGGACCAATTCACCTTGGCAAAAGCTAAGGAGTTAAATCCTCTGCCTGCCAGTTCCTGGAAGTTACCTTCCTGCTATAGTGTGAGCGTGCCAGCGGCCGGGATAGTGTTCTGTGGCACGCAAGGAGTCAGGAACACAGGCTTCTGTTATTAAGTGTCATTACATCACGTACATTTTGTTTGCTATCATTAATCCTAATCGTGAACCACTACCAATGCCCCCTGTGTCTAGCACGTCTGGGATCCAGTAGTCATGGGTAGGAATAATGACAATACTGGGCAACAGTTTTAAGCAGGTCTGGGAAAAAGCATGCAAAGTAATTAAATCAAAGTATTTTTTTATCAATTAACAAAGTGCAAAGATAAAAATCTAAAATCAAATTAGTATTTGGTGTAAGCAGCCTTTGCCATTCAAAATAGCATACTGTAAATTGGCAAGAATAAATTGCTGGTATAAAATGATACTGATAAGTAAGGCTATGGACACACAAAGCGACCACAACATGGCGACGTACAGCCTTTATCAAATCATGTACAGCTTTCAAATTGTTGATGTCAGCTCCGGCTTTTCAAGTGCAACATCAGTGTGCAGCAAAATCCCCACCGAATCCGCGACAAAATCCATGTGCTACATGCAGATTTTAGAGTTGTTTTAGATTTCACTCTCTGCTTTGCAAAGTGTGAAATTTGCGGTGGTGGTCTGCAGGTCAGTTTACAATTGCATACAAAGTAGTGGGGAGCTGGGCAAAAAATCCAAATTCGCCGTATTCTGACTTCTATAACTTTTTTTTGTAGTTGTGTACAGAGCTGTGTGAGAGCACTTTTATTTTTTGGGGGATGGGCTGTACTTTTTATCACTTTTTATTCAGTTTTTTGTGGGAGGCGAAGTGACCATAAAACAGCTTATCGGTCATTTTACTGGCTGGTCATAGACCCCAATGCATTAGCATTCGAGTCTGAGTATTACACTATGTTCCTATGGAACCCTGCCACATCCACGTGCAGCAGCCTCAGACCATTCAAAGGAAATGCGGCTTCCGCACACACGACCCCCCCCCCCCTCACTCCCTGCTGAGGGGGGGCGGTTCCCATTTTTGGTGCTCCCAGATGCCATGATTGGTGCTCTGATGAGTTAAATGTACGTGATCAACATTACTGTCCATTTCATACATTAGCCACGAGTGTCTGCTGTTTAAAACAGCAGGTCCCCACTGAGCTTGCAAGTGGCAACCATCTTTAAAGACCCACCCTGCGCCACAATGTACAGTGCTGGGCGGGAATGGGTTAAAGGAACACTAAATGAGTGATAGAGTTAGCAAGAAATATAGTTGTCCACACACTGTCTCTTCAGCATTTTCTGCATGATCCTGAAACAGTCTTGTAGAAAACTTGCAGAGGACATGGGGACAGTCTCCCACTGATCTCCTCTATCTTTGGCTGTTGGCCGGTTGGGGAACTAGGCTTAGGCCAGGTGCGTCTTACATTTACGTTTTTATGACTCTGCAGTTTCTGAACATTTTAGTACCTGCTCTTCTGAAATGCTTTTCTCTTCATGTAGTAAATACTGTATACCATTAACAATCTTTTTGTGCCACTGCAAACAGCTCCTGCTACAGCCAGTTGCAATGTAGAGACCCCAACTCTGTTATTGACCCCTTCCCATACTCGGCCATATGTATACACAAAGGAATTCAGGAGTTTAAAGGGGTTGGTCACTTTCAGGTGACTGTTGACCAGTGTGTTTGTAAGATGGCTGTATGGCACTCACTAATGTAGTGTTTGTTGAAGTTCTATGCCATTTTCTATATTTCATAAGGCATGCCCCCTTGTTTGCCTAATATTTTGTGCTGTCCACACAGAGGTCCTGTCCAGAAAATGGCTGCTGATGGAGTCATGTGACCAGGCAAATCCCTTCTGTGTGATGTCTCCTCTATTCAAATACAAGTCTGGTCACATGACCCCCCATCAGCAGCCATCTTATGGACAGGACCTCTGTGGACAGCACAGACGATTTACCTCATGCACATGACAGAATGTTATGTCCACATCCAATCTGCATTTTTTGTGGATCAGATGTGGACCCCTGATTACTTACATGATGCTGATGCCAGATTTTACTATTTTACTCCAGTATATACAGTAACTACTACATGAGCCATGCCAGAGTTTGAGTTGGAAGTTTGGCTTACGAACTCCATAGCCCCGAGTCCGAGGCAGGATTGATATGGCTGATCCCCTCTTATATTTGTAATAGGAGACAAAATAAAATCAAAGGAAAGGGGAAATTAAGGGAGGAAGGGTTAATTTGGAGATTTTTGTGCATCTTCAGTGAGAAATGTTCCTGTAACCTTTTAATCAGTCTGTCACATACTGCAGTATACATTCCCCTTCTTTAGTTGAAATGCTGTCCTGTTCGCAACCAAATGCGTTGCTACAGATTACATACTGGACACAAGGAGGTGTAAGAAGCACTCACTCAGTGCGCTCTCTCCTTGCTGCTCTAGACGGGATCGAGACAGGCCCATAGACCTTCTATTAAAACTGTCTTCTTCTCCTGCAGAGAGAGAGCGCTAAGTGAGCTAGAACATTAAAAACTGATGGTGCTATTTTGAATTGTATTTTATAGAATCTGTAAAACCCTCTACCATTTGGGAGTTTACGCTTGTTCATTTCATTTTAACTGTGAGATCTGCAGTAGATGGTGTTAGGACATCTGCCCATGACTGCCAGTGCCCTTCTATCACCTTCCTGGTCATGGACGTCGTGCTACTTGCCATGCTGCCGCCAAGTATTCCAGCTTCTGTCCCCTTAGGGTGCATTAAGGACTGGTGCATGCGTTTCCAAATATTTCCCCGGCCTATTGCTGGGGGTCCCTAGGTATTTAAGGCACCATCTCCATGTAGACAGTGCCTGAGAACTCCCGCAAAAAATGTTATTCCATGTCCTGCAAGAAATGTACATATGTAATCTGTAGTGAATGTCATTTTCTTACCAGTAGCTGAATTTTTGAGTTATATCATCCTGAAGTTTCTTATCTGTGTCATGTGACTAGGAATTAGACCCACCAACTGACACAGCACCTTATGTGTGGACAGGAATAGAGATGAGCGAACGTGCTCGATACGAGCACTGTAGCGCTCGTCTCCACTGCGAAAGAATGCCCGCAGGCATTGCGGATCCGTCCTCACCCGACAAAGTCAATGAACACGGATCGGTTTGGTATGACACTCATACCAAACGGATCCGTCCCAACTGACTTTGTCGGGTGAGGAGAACGGATCCGTTTGGTATGAGTGTCATACCAAACCTATCCGTCCCCATACATGCAGCTGAGGACGGATCCGCAATGCCTGCGGGCATTGCGCAGAGGAGCCGAGCGCTACAGTGCTCGTAACGAGCACTGCTCGCTCATCTCTAGATAGGAAGTCTAATTTTCTAGTCATTCCTATGGGAGCCTCACTTTCAGTCTCATAGGAATGAATAGAGCAGTTACTGGCTTCCTGTCCTGGGTCAGTTGGAGGTCAGGGAGTTGGTCACATGACCCAGCTACAATAAGAGAGTGGAAACTCTCAATTTCAGCCTCTGATAAGAAAATGACATTCACTACAGATTATATCATGCACCTTTCTAACAGGTCAGAGAATAAATTTTTTTGCGGGAGTTCTTCTTTAAGGTTCCTGGTAACCAGCAAAGGTGTTGACGTGTAGTGCTTCTGTGATTCTCCGGTGTGTTACCTGTGTTTGTTCCTGGCTGTACTCCAGCCCTGTACCTTCCCTACCTGACAAGTCTGTTTTGCGTTTTTCCTCCGTTTTCTGTATCCTGAGCTCCTGGTGGGTCAAGTTAGGTCAACCGCCAACTATACCGGGACTATCCCAGGAGGTAGCGGTTAGGTTTCTTCCCAGCAGTGAAGGACAGATCCTTGTCAGGGGTTAAAGGGTGAATGCCAGGGGAGCATCAAAATAACGCCCTTAGGATTAGCCCTTCGGCAAACCGGTTAGTTGGCACAGCGGGTCCACACTCACTAATCCATAACTGGATTTAAGCACATGAATAAGAAGACAGAATTCAAAGGATCCCCAGTTCTCCAGGATTTTTGTATTGATGGTTTCTCCTCAGTAGAGGCCATCAATATCTGATTGGTGGTGGTCCAACACCCCACACGCCTGCTGATCAACTGTTCCCGAGTACCTCCTTCACTGGAACTACACAGCTCCGTCTACTGTGTAGTAGGCAAGTTGGTTACTGTTTCCATTCACTTCAGTCATGCAGTAACCAGCTCTGTCCACTACATCTAATGGATGGAGCTCCTGCAGAACAGCTGACTGGAGGGGGTCCTGGATATCAGACTCTCGCGGATAGGCCATCAATATAAAAATCCCGGAAAACCTCTTTTAGGTCAGTAATCTGGAACCAGCATTCCTCTGGTCACCCGATGAACAAGCAGACACCGATTCACTGGATGATCCCATGTCGACCTTGTCTGGTAAAACGTAACCCAATCTAATTATTTGCCATAGTGAACAGGGATACCTTTCCTCAGGGACGCTAAATATTTTCAAAACTATTAGCAAATTGAGCAGGCTACATTGTCTGTCAGATCTTCCGATGCTGCACTGTCATGAGTGGGTTAACCCAGAGGTCGGTGTATGAATGAGCACTCGTGTGAATGGAGGGTATGTTGCGTGTGGCATGCGATCTGCTGTACAAAGCAGGTGCAGTTGGACTAACCTGTCTGACAACTCATTATCCTTTTTCTTCATGTATTTACCTTGTCAAGGAAGTCAATATTTAGTTAGATTTTATTCATGTAGGATGTCAGGCTTGTGCACATGTTAATATTGGGATGAATGGGATGAAATATCCAGAGGTGACATAGCCCATATCTCCAAATCCCATCGGCTCCAGGATCAGTTTAACTGGGTATGCTATGTTTAAAGTAGATTTTTGCAGTATATACAGTATATTCTAATAACACCTTATTTGCTTTTGGTGTTTTCTGTGCTACTTTTTCACTCCTATCTTGGTTAACTGTTTCAGGGTGCAGGTACATAAGGGTACAGGGTAGAAGGGCAAGCTTTGGCTAATAGTGAGTTCTCTAAACATAACGTGACAAGGAGACATGCTCGTGCCAGAAGTCACCAGCTGCCTCTATTTGAGGTGAGAGGTTTGGCTCCATGCCTTGCCTCCTGTGCCAATTCCTAATCACAGCTGCCAGGCTTTCGTGCAGGAGAACAACAGACTCTGCTCCCCATGTGACTCGGGTGGCACCCATAGTTAAGTTAGTCTACACTGTGTTGCACGCAAGTCTGTAAAATGTGTGAGGAAACATATGGTCTGCTAATGCCCTATCTTTCCTTATCAGAATTCTGGCCCTATTGAACTCAGCCCTTTGTCCCTTTAGTTTACATACCTAATTGAAATATTTTAGTCAGAAGAAGAGAATAATTACAAGTTCACTTTGGTTGGGTTGTCAGAACGGTCGTACATGCCCTGACCATGTGTGTTTTGAAGTCAATGGGGGTGACAGGCAGTAAAAGTCTTGTGTGAAAAATCTCCATCTTCTTGAGCGCTTCCTTAGCAGGAGGATGCATATTGACAATTGGGCTAATGCATCTCAATAGATCACCTCCATCCCTTTTTACATTTTCACAAGCCAGTGTTTGAGAACAAGTGTATGTATGAACATTCAGATTATTGGCCCGTCTAAGCATCACATAGATCAGCCGAAAATAGACAGATGCACTTGATTGTTACACATTTGGCCTCACTTCAGGTCATGTACGGCTACTTTAACCCTAGCCTTTCTATTTTCCGATATTGAGATACGTCATAGGTAGAGATGAGCGAGCATGCTCGGCCGAACATGCTCGAAGGGCCATTTTTGCGTATTTGCGTACGCATTTTAAAATTCGTACGCTATTCATACGCATATTTTAATCTATACGCAAATGCGTACGAATAGCGTACAAATTGAATTTGTATGCTATTCGTACGCGTTTGCGTATAGATTAAAATATGCGTATGAATAGCGTACGAATTTTAAAATGCGTACGCAAATCCTCAAAAATGGCACTCGCGCATGCTCGGCCGAGCAAGCTCGCTCATCTCTAGTCATAGGGTCTCAATGCCGGAAAAAAACGCTTCCGTTTTGTCCCCAAACTGAACAGAACGGAGTGCTCCAAAAACGCATTTGGTTGCGTTCCCATACCGCATGCTGCGGTTTTCTTTCTGTCGTGGGATGCGGAGCATGATCCACAATGTAAGTCAATGGGGGTGGATCCGTTTTCTCTGACACAATAGAAAACGCATCCGTCCCCCATTGACTTTCAGTGGAGTTCATGACAGATCCGTCTTGGTTATGTTAAAGATGATACAACCGGATCCGTTCATAACGGATACAGACGGTTGTATTATCAGTAACGGAAGCGTTTTTGCTGAACCCTGCTAGTGGGAAAGTAGCCTAAAAGGACCAGGTCATGGGTGAGAAGATCTATAGGATCTATAGGGGAGATATATATATGTACAAAAAAATAAATGGTGCAGCAAATAGTAACAGATTGTACAATGTAGAATGTTAAAGCCATCAGTGATGCAAAAAAATCCCACTGGATTATGTAAAGCCAGAATTTTAGCACGGGCCATGTACTACATTATTAATTGCTTAATATCTGCTAAAATTGCAGCAAAATTTAGGAATTTGATTTGGGGTCCAAAGTAATCCATCTAATAGGTCTTTAGGTGTGCCAGATTTATCATCCAGCACCAGCCACTGTGATACATCTGGTGCATTTCTAGACTATCTAGTTCAGGCTACTTTCTCATCTGCGTTTTCCGGTTTTGAGACCCTGCAGAAGATCTCGGAAACGGAGGAAAATACTTTCGTTGTCAATGGGGACAAAACTGAACAAACCAGAAAGGAGTGCCCCAGAATACATTCTGTTCAGGTTTTCTCCTTCCCATGCCGGACGCAAAACTGCTGAAAGCAGTATTTTTGTGTGCAGCACGGGACACTGAACATTCCAGATCCCATGCCAGATCTCAAAACCGGACAGCAAAAACGCTGACATGAAAGTAGCCGTAAAGTGCATCTGTGTCAGTTTATTTTTAGGGTTCTTAAACATTTTTGTAAGATACTTTATTAGGGAAAGATGTGTGTTAGGACTAGAAAACGGTGTAAAGAGTTTCATAAATTTATGGAAAACTACAAATTGGTTCCAAAGCTGCACACGGGGTATGGCGTCCCCGTTCTCGTGATCATGGGGTCTCAGCAGTAGTACCCCCGGTGATCTAATAGTTATGCCATATCCTGGGGATAGCTTTACATAATGGGAATACCCTTTTAATGTTTTCCTTGATCTTTTCTTTACTTCACAGATTCAGGTCTGGTGGTACCCAGCATCTCGTATGGATTGCACAAGAAGCTCTTAAATGTGGCAGAGAAGCATGGCCTGTCAGTTGAGAAACGGTTGGAAATGTCGGGAGTTTGTGCCAGTCAAATGGCACTGACGTTACTTGGTGGACCCAACAGGTGATAATGAATGACTTGGCATGAGGAAACGTGTAATGAATATCTTTTTTTTTTTTTTTTTTTGCGCTTCACAGATCTGGCAGATGTGATTTTTGTTACATTTGGGTTAAAACATTTGGAAAACTACTAAAATGAGCTCTTTTCCATTTGTTGTGTAAGATTGAGCGAAGTTATTTGGAACTGCCATGCTAAAGGGCATCTGTCAGCAGATTTGTACCTATGACACTGGCTGACCTGTTACATGTGCACTTGGCAGCTGAAGGCATCTGTGTTGGTCCCATGTTCTTATGTGCCTGAATTGCTGAGAAAAATGATGTTTTAAAAAAAAATGCAAATGAGTCTTTAAGAGCAACGGGGGCGTTGTCATTACACCTAGAGGCTCAGCTCTCTCGGCAACTGCTGCGTCCTCTGCACTTTGACTGGGCCAGGCAGTGAAAACCTGGCCCTGCCAATCAAAGTGGAGAAGGCACGGAATTCATGCCCATCAGAACGCAGCCCCTCTCCTCCACATCTCTCCACCTGCTAGCCTAGCCTTACTTCCTCTATGTCATCAAGATGCTACCTCAAATGTCCAACAGGTGCACATCTCCTCCACGTGTGCACCTGTGCCATCTGTGAGCATTGGCTTCTTCGACTGAACTGTACATGTGCCAATAGTACATGCAGTTCAGTTGACCCGGGACCGGCTGTCTTCCTGACATGGGCTGTTCAGTTGAGGAAGCAGATGCCCACAGAAGTTCACAGATGCACACATAAAGGAGATGTGCGCCTGTGCAAGATTTGAAGTGGCATCACGATGACGTTGGCAGCTTAGACTAGGCAAGGAGGTGGAGATAAGAGGACTGGAGGAGCGGGGCTCTGTTCTGATGGGTGCTACACTGCGATGCAAAGGGTTAAAAATGGTCATTGGTGATGACAGACTTCCTTTGAGGTCTAAGCATCCAGTGAAGCATTTGGCTACAGATGACAGGTTATGAATATCAGATGGGTGTGGGTCCAATCGGCTGTTTTGGGCTGCTGCTGCTTCAGGGCAGAAGTAAAAGGCGCAGTACACTATATAGTTTCTGGCTCTGGCATATTGAAACAGCCCTATGGATAAAAAAAAGTCCTTGAAGCCAGACAGCCCCTTTAAAGTTTGTCAGCACATTACATAGTACATTAAAAGGTGCCTTAAAAAAACAACTTATCCTGCAGAAAATCAAACCCTCATGTCAGCTGAAGGATAGAAAAAGTTTTGCCTCTTGGATTGTAAGGGTAAAAAACGAAAAGAAAAAAAGAAAAATTGGCTTTTTCTTAAGGAGTTAAATCTTGCACAATTCACAACGTGTATCATGTGGCCAGATTACGTGACTGAAGTCACTATTCACCGTTAACTTTCCCTTCAATCCGTAACCTAGTCTGGTGGGTTGTGAGCAGATCTAGAGGATAAAGACTGAAACTAGTTCTGCGTGACCCAAAGTGCTCTTGTCTGTGGCTGATATGTGGGTCACACACAACTATAATCTTGTTGATACCAGCGGTTGGAGATGATACCACTGGGACTCAATTTTACCAAAGTTTTGAAGGCATAAACGCCATCCGACTCCTATCTCCAGGAAAGTGTAGTGTTGGGAAATATCCTTGATTAGCATCAAGCACTTTGACCATTGGATGCTCCTCGCATAGTCCAGTTGTAAGGATCTAGGGCAGTATAAGGCATAACCCTCTTTCAGTGTTAGGGGTGATACAATTTAGATGTACTGGTTTCCTTTATGAGGGTCATGCTGACATGAAAGGCAAGCAAGTTGTACAAAAGCCTGTATCAATATTAGAGTTGCCAAACCAATGTCTAGTCTTCAAACTGGGAACTGGGCCACCAAGCGTGCGAGATAAGGAGAGGACTGGAGCCAGTTCTACAGCCTGGCCTCTATTTCCCACTGTTAAAGTGATACAAGTCTGCCTGGAATGTTCTTCTCACACGCGATGCAGATCTTCTGCCCTCCTCTCATCCTGCTCTCACACCACTCCGGTAATACCAGTTCTGCTCAAGGCTTCAGAGTGCAAACCAATTTAGCAAGGTCGTGCTTAGCAAGCCTTGCGTGTGTATAAACAAGCACAAATAAATTACTAGGTGTGGGCTGGTCTTCAGAGTGTGAATAAACCGGATATCATTACTGCTGCATGAAACACACCGACACCTCCTGGGACATAACATTCAGTGCCTGCTAACTGTCTCATAACCAAATCATTTTCCTAATAAAATGTTGTCTCATTATGCAAATTATCTTCTTCATTACTGTGTAATTTATATAGTGGTGTCATTGAGACCCATTGTTATAATGTAATATCTGTACTACTTTGTATTATTAACAAGAATTCTTCTACAAAGGGAAGTTAGATTGTGAGCCCCACTGGAAAAGATATTCTCTGTATTTACAGATAATGCAGATGATTTGGAAATTTATTGCTCTTGTGCCTTATTTGTTGCTGATTTTGGAAAAGACTATTGATGTGTATGTGCTGTTCCTCATTATTGCAAAATATATATATATAAAATCTTGTATGGGACTGACAGACAAAGGAGGGGGTAGTGACTTTATCCTCTGCTCATAATGGCTCCCTTGATCACTTTCAACTACTGTGATGTGACAGCTCTTCGGAGAGCGAAGTATGTATGTGTGAACGCGAGTGTGTGTATACTATAGCAGTACTATATATGTGCAGTACAGTGGAACTATGTGTGTGATATAGACAGGGACAAACTGGGAATTTAAAGTGGCCCTGGTAAAAATAGAAAAAGTGGCCCCGTTTTGTAGTCAGGTCCAAATTATTAGAAGGCAGGGCCAGCACAAGTAAACGGGGCTAGCAATATCATATTGCGGCACATTATACCACCCCAACAGAACCAAAGACCACTGTCTATTACAAAATACTGACCCTAGAAAAACAAAATACATCGCCCCAAAACTTCCACTGGCCGGCAGTGAGGAGGGCTCAGGTGGCCCCCTGGGCATCGGCCCACCGGGAAATTTCCCTGTAACATCTATGGCCAATCCGCCCCTGGATATAGATGTATGTTATATTACAAATTTATGGGGGTGACAAATTGAAGTGGGTGAGGAAATTGGCCTGGGTGATGAAACGCCTGGTAAGTCACATGCACACGACTGTATGTATTTTGTGGTCCGTTGTGACATCTGTGTTGCATCCGTTGCAGATCCATTGTAACGATGCCTATGCTTGTCTGCAAAACGGATAAGAAAAAGACCAGCTCTATATATTTTGCGGGGCTACAGAACAGACATACAGATGCGGACAGCACACGGTGTGCTTTCATTGAAATGAATGGGTCCACATCCTGTCCGCAAAAAAAAAAAAAAAGGGGGGGGGGGGCGGACACGGAGACCAAATACGTTTTTTGTGCATGAGTCCTTACCTCTTGGGTGAGTGTTGATACAGCAGGACGTAGACCAGTATCTTAGCCTCCACAATAATTAATGGATTAGTATGTTTAACTATTTGTGTCATTTTTATTTCTTTCATATATTTTTAGGCTTAATCCTAAAAATGTTCACCAGCGACCTACTGTTGCCCTACTGTGTGGGCCGCATATTAAAGGGGCTCAGGGAATAAGCTGTGGTCGGCACTTGGCCAATCATGATGTAGATATCATCCTCTTCCTACCAAATTTTGTGAAGATGTTGGAGCCTGTTACCAACGAGCTGAATCTGTTTTGTCAGACCGAAGGCAAGCAAGTGTCAAATGTAAAAGGTGAGTGCTTTACTTGGATCAAGAGGTCAGATTGTATTCCAAATGTATGTCAGAAAGACTGTCTGAAGGCCTCCTTACACATTAGACTGTTGTTGACCAAACCTGCCATTGTTGGCCGCTGCTGTTGAAAATCTAATGTCTATGGGGGGGGGCTCCTGACTTTCTTCCAACAGATTTATTTTTAAAGGGGAGGGGGGCGGAGGAGGATCAGGTGCTTTGAATTTCAATGCCCGGTCTGATAGTCCTGCCAGAGGTGTCTGACAGCAGCTTTCTCCTCTTTTCCCCCTGAAAATACATGTTGGCGGAACCAGTCCCTGGCCAACAGCTGAAGCTGTATAGGCACCAGTAGACATTGGTTATAGAACTGCATTTAGTCGCTGAATGGAGCAAACGTCCACTCATCTGCTCATAGTCCGTTCCGCAGTCCGACTACTGAGGTTGTGAGCATTTGGTAACTGCCTACCTGCACTGTTCAATATGAAATCTTGAGATTTCGGACTGCTCAGTAAAGGTATACAACCACACAACAACGTCAAGCTGCAGTGGTGACGCACTTCTGATATAAAATTCCTACCTCTAAGATGAACAAAACATTACACGCTATAGGAAAGTTTTTCGCTGTAGTATGACATAAACGGCAAAGCAGATTGGACACAGCTTTCGTTTGTCTTAAAGAGATATTTCGGTTAAGTTATTCTCTCTCCACAGGATAGGGGCTAACTGTTATATCTGTGGGGTCCTACTTCTGGGCCCCCCACTCATCACGCGAACAGGTATCCCATACCCATCAGAGAACCCTGAAATGAGTAGAGCGGCACGTCGGGCATGTAAACTGCCGCTCTATTCATATTTATGGGAGTTCAGGAGACAGTGCTTGGATGGAGTGGCAGTGCACATGCTCGACCTGCCGTTCTGTTCATTTGGGTGCAATCCAAGGGGTATGGGGTTCTAATTGCGGTGGAAGGCCGCCAACCAATCTAATTGTTATCCCCTATCCTGTGGATATGGGATAAGGTTTAACAACTAGAATATCAACTGAGTTTGCTTTCCAAAAAAAAAAGCAGGTCATACAAGTTGGTCAGAGCCACAAGCAGAAGGCACCTATTTTAGTTGCGTGCAAGATAAGGACTAGAACAAGTAATGTTCTGCTTCTCTCAGTGCAGTGCTGCCATCTTGTGGCTTTCATGTGTAATGCAATAAATCACAAATTCTTACTCCTCACGTTCTGCTCACAAATTTTACCTTTGGAAATGAGATGTGTTGTATTACTGATATAGTATATCATATGTTCTGACAAAATTTTAGTTTGCCTGGATTTTTGCTATATTAAACCTAGTTATTATGTTTTTCCCAGATCTTCCAGATTGCCCTGTAGACCTGGTTATTAATTGCCTCGATTGCCATGAAAATGCCTTCCTGCGAGACCAACCATGGTACAGATCAGCTGTGGACTGGGCCAACCAGAATCGTGCCCCGGTGCTTAGCATTGACCCTCCAGTGGGAGACCAGGAGCAGGGTATCCATGCCAAGTGGTCTCTAGAGCTGGGTCTCCCACTAGCCCTTGGTGAGCAGGCTGGGCGAGTTTACCTGTGTGACATTGGCATTCCCCAGAAGGTTTTCAGAGAGGTTGGAATCAGCTATCATTCACCCTTTGGCTGCAAATTTGTAATTCCTTTGCATTCCATGTAGGAGTAATATGGCCTGCAAGTCCTATAATAACACACACCCTTCAAGATGGTGCTTTATTATCGTCACCCCAATGGTAATAGCTTTGTGCAGGACAGCATATTTCTGACCACAGTCACTGATTATTAAGAGACAGGTTTGTTGTTTTTTTTTTTTTTTGTCTTGCCCTTTCATAGCAGCCAAGTAAAACAATTTAAGAAGTGCACTTCCTAATGAGAAATGAAGGGGTTTTTATTTTATTTTATTTTGTGTAATATAAGTCCTGATTTAAACAGACTTTGAATTCTTGTTACTGTGTAGCATTACCAGCTGTTCATTGCCTTTGCCATGTTATCACTTGACTAATGTGGTATGTACCAAAAGAAGCACTTGGTGTTCTGTGTATGTATGGCGTGGTTTGTCTTTATTTCTCAGTGGCAGGGTACCTATGTTCCTTTCATTACAATTTAATTTATCATGGGAGATATGCTGCAGTAACCACCTCATTCAGATTTCTGGATGGATTTCAGCCTAAGTACATGGATTTCTGCAAGCCCCTTTCAGATGAATAGAATAGTTGCAGACATTTCTTGTGTGAACATACCTGCAGGCTTCCCTGGATATTTATGTTTGATGGAGGTAGATATGAAAACTAGCAGTTCTTCTAATGCTCTTGGATTGTTTGAAGCCAGACAGTAAAGGCCCGACATCCCAGGAGTGTAGAAGCTGCTATGACTTTCATCAAAAGCTGCACAAGTAACTTGCTGAACTCTGCATTTATTTGGAAGCTGCAGTCATCGAAGCACAGTCACTTCGTAGTCCTAGGCTTTCACAAAGCGATTTTAAAGGGAATATGTCATTAGAAAATGACTTATAATTTAAATCACGTTTTTATAGCATTATTTTGAAGTTTTTTTTATTTTCCCATGTCTCGCTCTGTATTTTAAAAAATGTATATAATCACTGGCCACTAGGTAACCTTTCAGTAGCTGTTATTATCATCATAGGCAGAACTACAATGACAAGTAACACCTATATATAAGTAATACAGAATCGATTATTCACAATAGTTGATATCACACTGACCTCTGCACAGGACGTGCCTAGAAAACTCCTAGAGGTCAATGGGATCAGCTCCTGTCCATTGTGTCTATGGTTCATGTAGCTGGTCTCAAGACAGGAAGCCTTAACATTTTTAGGTCTAGTGACCCGTGTAAAAATTGCAGGATTACATAATAAAAAAAAAAAATAAAGATGGTGACATGGGAAAAAAAGCCTCACCAAATATTCTAAAAAATATATAAATAAAACTTAAAAAGCGTGAATTAAATAATAGGTAATTTTCTGATGACACGTTTCCTTTAGGCCTCATTCAGACGACCGTATATTTGCGGGTCTGCATTATTGCGGACCCGCAAATATACGGGGACCGCCCGGCGTGTGTTCCGCAGCGCTCGGAACACACGCCGTGCGGCCCCATTGAAAATTCCTATACTTGTCCGTGCGTACGGACAAGTATAGGACATGTTCTATCTTTTTATGCGGAGCCGCGGCACGGAGCCGTCTCTGTGCCGCGGCTGTGCGCTCCCATAGAGGCGAATGGGGCTGCATGTATTCCGCAATTTTGCGGAATACATACGGCCCCATTCATACGGTCGTGTGAATGGGGCCTTAAGTCTATGTTACAGACTCTACTAGAGATCAGCAAGCCTGCTGGTAACGAGCGGTTCAATGCTTGGATCCCCTGCCCGCAGCCATCCAGATCCGTCTTCACCCGACTGTAAGTCAACGGGGACGGATCCGTTTGGTGTCACACACTGGTACGTGACTAGTGTGTGACACCAAACGGATCCGTCCCCATTGACTTGCAGTCGGGTGAGGACGGATCCGGATGGCTGCGGGCAGGGGATCCAAGCATTGAACCGCTCGTTACCAGCAGGTTTGCTCATCTCTAGACTCTACATGTAGTCCTCCTGTAGTTCATCAGAGCTGAAGGTTTGAGCACTCTATACTATAAAACTACTTCTGATGAACCGCGGAAGGACTACTTGTTGCATATATAGTATTTTATTAAAAAATTACTTGTGTTACGGTCTTGTCATTTGGTCCCACAACAAAACTTCTTTAAATAAACTCCATTATAAAATCCATGATGTGGTGCCATTCAGGTAAAGGCCTCTTCACATGGTCAGTTGTAGCAAGCAATTGTCGGGAAGGAAGCATTCCAATGAAGGAGCGTTTAGCATGTTTATTGGGTAATCAGTGGCACCTTTTAAACTAGCAGATTATTACTAATGAGCGTCCATACAAACGCTTGTCAGCGATAATCTGCCCAACATCAGGCAGTGTAAAGGGCCTTTAATGCATTTTAGGGAGTAGCCTAGATAATAAAACATACATACTAAACATGCCTGAAATACTGCCGATACCTTCATACCGGAGTGGGGAAGTTGTGATGGCTGTAGAGGAGCTTACACGATAGTAAATTTGAGAATGGAGATTCTACAGGAATACATGTTGATCAATGAAAAATTAAATATATATGTTCTATCACATGCTTCTACCAGAGGAAACTCTGAGCGTGTTTACACAAACATTTTGGCTGTTAGCGTCCAAATATATGGTTGGATTTCAGGAAAAAACATTTGAGATTGTGAATTAAAAATGCTTTTGTCAAACGTTGCTTACATTTCACTTTCACAAGTGATTTTTGTCGATCCTGTTGGTCAAGTCCCACACATCACATTACATCACACATCGCATTGAAGATAACTTACAGACTTTTCTTTATTGAAGAAAACCCTATTCTATAAGGCATTGATTTTTGCTCTTCACAGTGTTAGTGCTTTATTGAAGTCACGCACACACAAAAAATCTTCCCTCAAAGAGCCTCTGTCAGCATGATCAACCCTATTAAACCAGACATATTGCCTGGTAGAATTGATCATGCTGATTAAAAGAGTACCAGTTCTTCTGTTTGTACATTAAACAGCTGCAAAGATGCCTGCATTTTTATACATATACAAATAAATATGTCGGAGCACCAGGGGATAGGGCTGAGTCCATGGAGCACTGGTTTTGTAACTCCTCTGGGCTCTTGGAACATGGGGAGGTAAAGAGGCAAATGTAGAAAGAAAAGATAAAATGGGCCCGGTCCTTAAAGGGTTAATAATCCTAACATCTACTCCACATAAATCTACAGGGATGAGCCCAAATGACATTCTGTGTGTAGTTGTTACAGGTTTTAGATTAGGAAATAATGTGTCGTGACCCTGGCATGTTAGAAAACAATTACCAAAGCCTGTACTGGCAGTGACAGTAATTAAGGGCTCAGGTTTGAGGTGCATATTTTGTCTGTAATGAGAGTGAATATTGTGTCATGGTGGTTATTAAATGGCAAGATATGTGCAGTTCCCCTCCCCTATTTGTAGTTGTATTTCAAATGTGCCGCATGTCCTATTTTTGCTCGGGTTCTCACCTTTTGAAAATCGCGGAGAGTGGGAAACGAAGGATCCACCTCCTCTGATACTAGATGATGAATACATATGAAATGATTGTTCTTTTTTCTGGCATGTGCAGGTACAGTATGCGTTCCCTGCAAGTTTGCACAGAGTTGTCTGTTTTGGGGTTTTTTAAACCCATTTGAACTGGCTATGCTATAATGGTCAATTCATCCCAAAAACAAGGGAGCCCTGCCAGAGGAGTTGTTTAGCAAGTATGGCCCTCCATTAACCACTTCCCATCCGGGCCATTTACCTCCTTCCTGACCAGGCCTAATTTTGCAAATCTGACATCTGTCACTTCATGTGGTAATAACTTTGAAACACTTTTACTTATCCCAGCCATTCATAGATTGTTTTCTTGTGACACATTGTACTTCAAGTTAATGGTAAATTTGAGTCAATATATTTTACCTTTATTTATAAAAAAAAATCCAAAATTTACTGAAAATTTTGAAAAAAAAATTACAATTTTTTAAATATGAATTTCTCTGCTTTTAAGATGCATAGGGATATCTAATAAAATTGTTATTAATGAACATTCACCATATGTCCACTTTGTTGGCATAATTTTGGGAATGTTATTTTATTTTTTGAAATTTAAAAATAAATATTTTTTTTTTTGGCACATTTTCAATTTTTAATTCATTTTTCCTATAAGATAGCAAGGGTAAAACGCAAATCAAACCTGAATATTTATTTTCCTGATTCTGAAGTTTGCAGAAACACCCCATATGTGGTTGTAAACTGCTCTGTGACCGGCAGTAATGAGGGGGAGATAGTACAAGCATTTGTGATGGCTTTGACAGCTTGTCAGAGTGATCAAAAGCCTGGAGGCCAGGAAAAAAGGTCTCAGGTTAAAGCTCCATGTTCTTGGCTGTCAGGAGGCAGCTGAGTCATGGAGCTTCTATGTACAGGTGCTGCACACAGGGGGCAAAGCTCAAGGACGTTTTAAAACGTCCATTCAGAGATAGAGATCCACTACCAGGACGTTTATAGTCAATGGGCAGACTGGAAGTGGTTAAAGTGTACCTAAACTTTACATTAAAGGTTAATAAAACCTATTCTAAATGCCTTAAAATGATTTTTTTCTAATATATTGTACTAGATGTGCTATGTCAGGGATGGCCAACCTGAGGCTCTCCAGCTGTTGCAAAACTACAACAACCAGCATGCCACGACGGTTGGCCATGCCTGTGTTATGCTATGCATTATTGGTGTGGGCGCAGGCAGGAGTAGCAATGTGCTGAGCTCCTGACTGCATACGCTCACTCTGCTAGACCCTGCACCATGCAAGACTTTTAGCAGAGAACCACACCTCACACGGTGATGGCACTTGCAGCGCTTGTTTTCCATACCCCTGCTGACACACACTATGTAGGACTGAAGCACAGCGCAGGGGCAGTAGTGCGATTGTGTATATCTTGAGGCAGTGTTTGTGTTATTCCTAGCTAGTTTTCCAGTACACTGACTATCGTCCTGACACTACAACTCTACTATTGGGCTACCAGGAGTACTAGTACCTGGAGTGGGTGTACTAGTATTCATGCTGGAGGTACAGTACTAGTTGGACATACAGCCTTGCAGGAACTACAACAGTGTACAAAAATAGAAGTGCATTTAAAAAAAAAAGTGCTGGAAATATACACGTTCAATTCCAAATAATTACTAAATGTATCTGGTTTGTTAATCCTTTACAGAAATTAAAGGAAAAAAGGAATAGTAGGCTGTTCCAAAAATACTAGATTTTTTCTTTAAAAACTGATTTAATGAGTAAACAAAAAAAATGTTGAGATTCAACTGCATTGATATTTAGTGGAATCCGAGTTTTTCTGCATATTTGATGTCGCACATCCTTACCTCAATCCTGTTTGTCTGTTACCAAGGTGTTGTTCGCGTACTGGTGGTTTTGGGTCATGGTCCTGTTGAAACACCCAGTTCAAAGGCAAAGAGCAACAAGTATTTTGATGAATTCAAACTGATCCATGATTCCTTGTATGTGATTAATGCTTACAGTAGTATGAAAAACATTTCCATATCATGATTTTTTCCACCACCATGCTTTACTGTCTTCAAAGTGTACTGTGGCTTGAATTCAGTGCTCGGGGGTTGTCTGACACACTGGCTGCGGCCACTAGACCCAAACGAACGGAGTACCATACAAGCCTCATAACTAAAATGTCCCCTATTAGTTAAATACATTCACATATGCAAAATAAATCACACATTTCTTGTAGAAGTTGAGAATAACATCACCCCAGTGACTATTTGAGGCAGTATGAAGCTATTCTCACAGGATGAGGGATATTAATATATAGTTAGAGACCCCCACATTAAAACTAACTCTAGTTCTAGACTCATGTGCATGGGTTGGTAATCCGGGGATATCTAACCACCTGCCCCAGATACTTGTAGCTTCAAACACTGACATACAGTTCCTTTTGAGAAACACTCTACAGTCAAGTTGGATTGTCACATTCATTCAGGAAAGAAGCTTCCAAACAGTAGGAGCATCAGGATTGATCCACCTAGTTGCTATAGCCTTTGTGATTGATATAGTATTCTCTGAATACCTAATCTACCCCTCCATCTACATTATTTAAACCTGGGATCCCAAACTGGCATAGTCACGGTTCCAGAGCTAAATTAGTGGATTACACCTAATTTATAATATCAATAATTTCCTTCCAGAAGGAGCCCAACTGTGTCCACACCCTATTGAGCATGCTACATCTGGGGCAGCAGCAGTAGTCCTTCTGAATACCAATCCTAAACATCAGCAAAGAGACTCTATGGAGAAAGTACACATAGGACATACTCCTACCTTTACCTAAGGACAATTTGGGGAGCAGTTCCAAAAATAGCATTCCACTGGTTGTCAGTGACCTGTCTCACGTCACTCTCACACTGATCCCTGAAGAGGGAATGCTTGTAAAGGGGTTGCCCCATGACTAATGTAAAAAAATGAAACTGACATAGTACATGACAATCTTTAACAAAGCTAGAACCAGCTCTGTACCTCACATGGATCCAGAGATCTCCACATTCATTATTCTGCTACATTTATATATGACAGCTCAAGGGGAGTGTCTTTTGTGCTGCAACTAAGGGGGCGTGTCCATTCTCTCCCTATCACAGCTCAGGTGACAGTTGAAGGATGAAACTGAGCATGTGTGGCCATCTCGGTGAGCTGGACTAAGAAATAAAAAAAAAATTACAAAAGTATTCATATCCAGGTATAACTCCTAACCACTCCTTTTTGTGCAACAATCTAATAGCGAGTGAGAATTAGTACTAACCCGTTCTGTGCGTCAATAGTGTGACTCAATTGAAGAAACTGAAAAAAAAAAAAGCTATTCTCTATGTATATTAAATTCCTCCCGAAACTAATCAAAACTTTTAAAAATTCCATTCAAAAGAACCTGGTGTAGAAACAGTACTAGCAGCACCAAGACTCCCAGCAGAGCCCCAACAACAATTCGCATTTTTGCGACATGACAGTCGCACAAAAAAATCCGACTTGGGTGCGTGCAGTCAGTGTGACACCATTGACTCATTTTTAAACTTTTCAGCAACAAGAAATCGTGTAACCTGTCACCATGTAGCCCTGGCCTTAGACTGTTGAATTTGCACTGCCAGTAAGTAAAACCAGGAGTTGGGAATAGCCAAACCACCTGTCCCTCTGTAGTTTTACCAACCTAATTCTAGGAAACTTCTTTTTACATGTTAACCCCTGAAAAGAAAAAAAAAGAAAAAGGATAAGGCACCCACACAGTTGAATTGTGCAGTATATGTAGAAGCTGAGGCATATTCACCCAGGCAGCCCGCCTGAACAGGGCATCGGAGCATCTCAGGGCAAGGGCTCTTTTATTTACATAACACACGGCCGGGCGGAGGCCTCCGCCTGGCAGAGCCCGGTACGTCACCGGAACAGGGCTAAATGCCTCCGATGCCCTGTTCAGGTGGGCTGCCTGGGTGAATTTAAAGGTATGTCCGGGTTCAGCTCTGAACCCGGACAACCCCTTTAAATAGGTCACGTCTACCAATTGGGGACAACGGTAGTTTACACCAAGCATTCACTTTATTGCCAAATTTCTTTGGTATTGGTTCTTCGTTATGGGACAGGTAGTCTTGTGGCCAGGCTGACGCTTTAACACCCTAGATAAGCTTCTGTACTGTCCCTCTCCTATTTGCCCTTGAACCCTTAGCATGTTTGGAATGGGCATCAGGGGAACTTGTCGGTTTGCTTGGAGAAAATAGGGCGGAGCAGATCTCCCTCTATGCAGACATGTTATTGCACTACAGTGGCCTCCCACATAGAGTCCAATAGCTGTTCCATCTGTCTCCTGAAACACCGACAGTTGAGGGAGTAGCAGTTCACCATACCTCTTATAAAACTGTTCCAGAAGTCCATCCATTTCGGGGACCTGCGTTGTGGATTTTCAGAGCTGCAGCTTGTCAATTATGTTTGCGTTTTTAACTGTGGATTTCACCTTTTTCAATGGAAGGGTGAGATCTGCGACAAAACTGCATCTAATCTGTATCAAAATTGGCAATTAGAAATTGCGGCTTTTGGTCTGGATATGCTGCAGAAATTCTTGCAGATCTTATATGCGTTCCCCCCCGAACTCATGTGCAGGTGGCTATAGTGTCAGTGGTCCATCCAAGATCGTCTGTTAAAGTCAATACAGGTATGTTCAATAAGTAATCTGTAATGTTGGCAGCATCGACCATACATTTAAATGAGTAAATGTCTCTAAAATAGGAATGGAATACAGCTAGGGTATCATATGTTGTAACCACCTGACCAACAGAGTCCTGTCCTCCACAACATGAGTTGTCCTCCTGTGCCCTAGCCACTGTGGCCAATAAGGGGGGGGACTTGCAGACTCTGCCACCCCCTCAAAGAATTTCTGTATTGTAAAAAAAAAAAAGGTTCATAGTTAAATTTAATAAATGGCCTTTTAACCCGTTGATGACCTCTGCTGTACATGTACGACGGAAGTAGTCACTTTAACCACCTAACTGTTCTGCCCAAGTCCACTGAAAAGTAGCTACCTGGAGGGAGGAGCGCTGCTTTAGATGCTACTAACTCCTGAATGGTAGCAGCTAGAAACATGCAACTGGTCTTTTTTGGAAGCTGACAGTCCAGATGACAGCTAAAGTCCAAGCAACACAGAGAAATCACTGTTAGAAATCAAGTCGGGAATAATGGCGAGTAAAACCTGTTATTACTTTCACTTTCATCTGCAGTCACAGCATCCAGATTTCTATCGGTGATATTTTCCTCTGTCCTGAACATATTGCCGTCATGGTAGTGTCTGAAAGCTTGGAATGTCTGCTTTCAAACAAGACCAGTTGCATGTTTCTAGCTGCTACCATTCAGGAGGTAGCAGCATCTAAAGCAGCCCTCCCCCTACAGTTAGCTACTTTTCCCACTGCTGGAGCTGGACTCTGGCAAAGCAGTTAAGGGGTTAAAGGCTATCTGCACCTTTTGGAGGCAATTTTTGTGCATGATTGCATTTTACTCATTTTTGGCTATAAATCATTTTTTCAATTGGCCTTTATTAAAAATATTGAGCCATTCAGTCACAAAGGGTTAACTGGTTTTCTAACTGTGTGACTGGTGCTTTCACTTAGTGGTTTAGAGATGAGGTTTATAGCACAAAGGTCATAAACACTTATTTACGCCACATTCTTATCAGTAAGATCAGGATTGGCCTATGAATGTTTATAATGTCAGAGAGCAGAGATAAGGAGTCAGTCTTCTCAGATGACAGAAAAGACAGTAAAGCTAGAGGCTGCTTTTACAGCATCTGTTATGTAAAAAAAAAACTAATACTATGCCATATTTGTAGAGTTTTTTTTCCAATTCCATCCCATTTGGATTTTTTTCCCAGCTTCCAACTACATCATATGCAATATTAAATGGTGTCATTAGAAAGTACTACTTGTCCCACAAAAAATAAGCCATTTTACTGCTGTGAACTGAGAAATAAAAAAGTTATTGTTCTGAGAAGGCAGAGAGTGAAAAAACTGAAATCATTGGGTCTTCTAGGGGTTAAGTGCTTCTGAGCCTCTACTTGTTTTTCAGAGCCAGATGAGGAAGCGAACAATCCCCCTCCGACTCCATCACTTACTGTTCCAAATATGACCGAAAGGATCTACTAATCCTCTATATCAGGGATGCTCAACCTGCAGCCCTCCAGCTGTTGCAAAAAATTACAACTCCCAGTATGCCCTAATAGCTATAGGCTGTTTTAATGCCTGGAACGCGCGGGTATAGGATCCAACATCTCAAGTATAGAAATCCTAATTAGTCCTTAGATAAAAAAGGTTGGAGGTCTCCTTGTGTAGAGAAGGTAATCCATGGTGACGCTGCAGTATTTTATTGCTCTTAATCTAGAGCCCCCTCATTGTCCGTGGGTGCCAAATCTTATATAAGAGTTTCTCCCCCTGATGGGTCATTATGGAGAATTACTGGTCGGTGGTAATTACACCGGCCAGCAGAAGACAGATGCAGACACACATGGTTGTGTTGAACAGAGTCTCCTAAAAGGGGACACCACAATGCTTTATTTATAGTGTAGTAGCCTGGGCTAGCAGAAAGCTCCGCCCCTTACAGTCTGGAAATAACAACAGAGTCTTTACCATACATATACATTACATAACCTTAAGTCATCTATTCTTGTACAACGGACATGGTATAGAGAATGGGCAATGTGCTCATATATAAATATAGCAAAGGAAAAGGTCACGTCTCTGCTACGTACCTAAGCTGGCATATAATTAAGTTCAATAATGCACAAATATTTTATTGCATTCACATTTTCCTCCTTTTGAACTTAATTATTGCCTCTCAGGTTACTAACTTCTGATTGGTCATAGCACCAAATAAAGCTACTTCTAGCCAGCTCCCCTGGACTAGGACATGGACTGTCATTCACTAATAAGAGTACTATGACCAACACCACTTGTAATACATATGCATGATTCCTGAGATCCATCCCCCTAGCCCTTTGAATCAACTGGCTGGATTTAGCCAATTGACACAACTTGGCCATTGGAAATTCCAGTCCTGTTTTGAATTTGCTTTTTCTAAATTCTTCTTTTAACCTTTTAGCTTGTTCAACATCATGTTTGACCTGCAAAGCACCTGAGGGATCTATGTAATGACAACAGGCAGGACCCACCACCTGGCACATACCACTTTCTGAGGCTGTTAAATAATCCAGCACTAGGGTATGTTGGTTAGATACTAATACCAACTGCCCTGTGAGTGTCGGTTACATTCAAGGCATCAAAAATATACTCCGTAACATTATCAAATAATTCTGCCAGTTTTTCTATATTATGAGCACTTTTCACTGGCAAACCCATGTTACAGGAGTCAGCCTAGCCAGAGTTCATGATCCCTCTGCTCCCAAAGGTATCCACTTGTATGCATTATGTCCACATACAATATAGACATCTCTGGGTAGCTCAAATGCACTTCTTCTATAATGCACCATCATATCTGCTAACTCTAATAACCTCAGGGAATTATGGAAAAGGCACCAAGGTGAGCTGATCTTTCTTCCCATGGGACTGTGACATCTTTCTGATCTGCATGGTGAAGCACCACTACTATTCTACTCAGTTCCAGGTATAAAATCAGCAATTGTTCCCTTCTGTAAAATGTAATGCCCACGCCCAGGTTGGATCATGCACATACCAACCCAGTCTTTTCAGATATGGCATGCTACAACCCATTTTGTCTGGGGCCTTTTGAAAACTAATTTTCAACTTCCGACTTGTAATTCCTCCTAACTTTAGTGCAGACCTCAACCCTTTTCCAACTCCCTGGGGTTCCTTGCCTATAATCCATCATTTTAGGATTATCCATTCTAGTCAATCACTTAAATTGGTTACTTCTGCAATAGCCAAATGATGTCCAACAAGCTTATTGTCCCATTCTTCCCTTAGGCCATGATTTAAGGCAGACACATATATAAACATGGTACACCAGACCAGGAGGCTTTTCATGATTGGTCCTCCTGGTTCAAAACCTTTTTGCAATGATTAGCGTGTATCCACGAGGACTTTCCTTCCAGTTTGACTGAGGTGGGGGTGGTTAACTGGACTTGGTATGGACCATCAAATCTGGGGTCCAATGCCTTCCTGACGTGTCTTTACACACAATCTCCTGGCTGCAGCGAAAGCCCTCCTTCCACTGAGTCAGGATCTGGAATAGAATCATACACGTTTATGCAAGCTGGTGAGATGTTTCTGAAGTGCCCCGACATAAGCAGTTAAATCTAAGTGTTGCAATTGTGCCTGTTTTTGGTGTGGGCCCAAATAAAATCTCATATGGACTCAATCCCTCCTTTCCTCGAGGATTTGTTTGCACTGAATATAAGGCTAAAGGGGGGCACTCCACCCATGATTTTCCTGTCTGGCCACCTTGAAAAGAGAGCCACACAGACTAAAACATCCATATACGTACCAACCCTTGACAGTTGAATATAATCAATTTGCAGTCGCTGAAATGGGTAAGCTGCCCTAACCATATGCCTTTTTGCAACTCGCACAGTCTTGCCAGGATTATGACAGGCACATATCATGAAGCCTTACACAAATCTGGCAGCAGCACAGCTGAATCCCGGGGCCACCCACCACTTAGATACTATCTCACACATTCCTTCTTGTGACACTTGTGCACCGACTGAGCCATCATGGGAAACGAGGTCCTAGGCAGGCACCATTTTACTCCTGTTTGCCAAATGCCATCTTTCTGGTCTGCAACCAAGGCTTCCCACTGCTTCTTTTCAGCTTGTGGGGCCTGCTCCTGCAATTTTTGTAACAGGGCTAAATCTATAGGGGCTGTACCCCAAAAAGTCATAATAGAAACCTTCTCTGGTGAGAGGAGGAGCAGGGTAACAGCCTTCGCAACCTCATCAGCCAATCTATTTCCTCAGGAGTGTTTTCTCTTGTGTTTGCCTGCACCTGAGAGGGAAGTGTCAGTGACTCAAACAGTTCTTTCACACTTTCAGCATTCTTAATGGGTTTTCCCGTGGACTCACCAAAATCCCTGCTTTTCCAGATAGGGCCATAATCGTGTGCAATACCAAAGGCATACCTAGAATCTGTGCAAATATTTTCAGTTTTACCTTTTGCCAGCTTACACACCTCAGCGAGTGCCTTCCACTCCGCCTCTTGTGCTGACATAGAGGGTGGGAGCGGCTGTTTCTTTATTACCTCTGTCAGGGTGGAAATCGCGTATCCGGTCTTGTAGATCCTCCTCATGGTGGTACCTGAAAGCACCTTCAAAAAAACTCAAAATCTGGGTTAGTCAAGGGGTCTTCTGTTACATTGTCTAGTGTCTACATCTCTATTTTCATCAGTTCAACACAATCATGCTGTTCCCCTGGACACTGTGGGATCAGATGTTCTGGAGATTTGTCCTCCCACTGATAGGGAAACTCATTGTCTACTTCTGTGTGTACTTCGTCACACTCCTTCTCAAATGTCTGCCATTGCTCATTTAACTGCCTTTCTTCTTCCTCCCTCCTTGAACCCTGTGGAAGCAATGTAGCAGGGTTCAACACAGTACAACGTTTGATAGTGAGATTGGAAGAGGTAAGGAGGCTGGTTTCATACTTAGTGAGTCTAGAGGCAGACGTGTTTGGTGTGAGTCTAATTAAGTATCTCATTGACCACATATGGCACCATAAGTACCAAGCGGTAATCAAGGACTATATCAGTAGCCTTATCCTTCAACATAGTAGCTACTGCAATAGCCTTGATACATGAAGGGGAACCCCTAATGACAGGGTCAAGCTTACCAGAATAGTATGTCACTGGCCGGTGTTTTCCACCATGTAGCTGTGTAAGAACACCATGAGCATGCCCGTCGGCCTAAAGCAGGGGCTGAAACTATAGCTTCTTTAAGCTGTTGAATTGCAGACTCATCCTCGGGGGAAAGCCTACAAGGTTGCCGGTTAAGGGCATCATACAAGGGTTGCATCAGTGAGGATGCAGAGGGAATCCATTCTCTACAATACCCCACAAGTCCCAGGAAAGTTCTAAGTTGTTTAGCAGACTTAGGGAGGGGAGAAGATAAGATCCCGGGACAAATGCTTTTTCCCCTGAGTGATACAGTGACCAAAAAAATACAACTCTTGTTAAACAGAACTGAAGCTTGTCCTTGGATGCTTTGCACCCATTGTTAGCTAAATAAGACATGAGAGAGACAGAATTGTCTTGACATGCTTCAGTTATGTCACAACAGAACAGTAAGTTATCAACATACTGAAGTAGGACAGTGTCTTCATGGCGAGGAGCCCATCCTTGAAGCACCTAATGTAATGCCTGATTGTACTAATTTGGCAAGTTTTTCTTTTACCCACCCTGCGGGAGAAAGATCCAGCAAAGCTGCTCATAATTATGGGTGAAGGCAAAAAGCAGCTGACTTTCCTCATCCAGTCGTACAGAGAAGAATGCATTTTGCCAAATCAATCACCGTAAACTAGACAACAGTAGGAGGTATTTGTGAGCAAGTGTGGGGGTTTGGGACAACTGGAGTGTCTGCTTCTGTGATGTCATTTATGGCCCTAAGGTCCTGAACCATCCTATAAGTTACAGGTTGACCCTCGACCTTCTTTTTCTTGATTAGGAACAGAGGTGTATTTTAAGGACACACTTACACAATACCTCCAAATATTGGTCAATTTGCAAGTCTACACCTTGCATTTGAGGTAAACTAAGTGGGTATTGCTTCAATTTCGGGTTAGCACTCCCTGGAAGTACTTTTACTTTGACTGGGGTTACTGGCATATGACCAACATCTGTCTTGTCTGCTGCCCAAAAGGATATAGGCACCACTGCTAATAATTCATCATTGACAGATTCCAAGCTGTGGTGTAAATTACTATACAGAACTGCACACATTGCATTCAAGACATCATCATTTAGTAGACTAGTGACTGTTATCTGTCCATCTGAGCCATACTGGATAACAGCCTGTATGGCTGAGAGGACATCAGTTCCTAACAGATTTACAGGACAGGTTTCTGAAACCAAAAATTGTGTCACTATCTCCTGTGTGTCACAAAGTTGAACTTGGTAATGGTACAGTTTCTGTAAAGTAATTGTTGTACCGGAGAGACCAGTACCTGGCATCTTATCATAAAATCAGATGGAACTAATGACAATATGGAACTTCTTGCCCCAGTATCCACTATACAATCAATGTGGCTCCTGACATAGTACATATTTGTTGCACTATTATTCTAAACCCACACTGTACACAATGCTGGTCCTCACATAGATATTTAATCTGATGACGAATTCTGCATCTTCCCAGCCTTACATGTGCCGTAGATCTCTATCTGCATAAGGGGGTGAAAGAGGCACAGAGGAACCAGTAGCTTCAGAGGGGTTAAAACTATCAAGGGTTAACAAACATACTCTCACTCATTGGAATTTCAGGATATAGGTTAGACTTGGGAGCAGAGGGAATTTAAGGTGTTAATTTCAGCTGAGGTCAAAGGTGTTAAAGACAAGGGAGGGGGGTTTATTTTAAGAATTGTGCCTACCACCTGTCGCTCTATAGCTATGGCAGCTATATTCTCATCCTTATTGGAATTCACCTGACACCCTCAATATAGCCTCGCTTCTTCATTTCCTCGTATATTTTAATCCATGCATCTATTGGATTACTCACTCCTTGCTTTCTAATCCAGGGGCCTTCATCTCTCAGGAAATTTTTCCACACTTTTAAGCTCAAGCATCCATCTGGAGGCATCTGAGCTCTTTTAGTTATTAGGTAGTATTTTACCTGCCTCTTCTCCACATTGATTCTTAACTATCTCGGCTGCTGTGACACCCAGTCCACCATTTTGGACATTTTGAGCTGGCCTGGCACTTTTTCGACCCTGACGCTCCCATCCTTAGGACTACTCCAGAAGGCGGCCTTTCCTTCCGTTCACCTAATGGCATTACCTGCTCAGGCGTCCTTCACTCCTCTGTTCCTGAATACTGCAATTTGCGCAAATTGCCAGGAACAGCAGAAGTAGCCACATCAACAGCCACAAAATAAGTCACCAGCACAAAACAGTCAGAATATGCAGCCCTTCTAACAATATGATATCCTGAACCACCACAGGCCCCTGGTATATAGAACACCACTATAGATCTATAACCACTGTTTCTAATTCACTTCCCAAGTGTTTCTTTTGTCCTATATCCTTTCAGAAATCCTTTTTCACACAAATCCTATCTTTCCTCCGGCTGGGTGCGCCCTTAACATGGGTCACAGTCCAGAACCACGAAGGAACTAACCCGACTCGCGGGCAGGAACCTGTCAGATTCCTGTCACTTCTTGCAAGGATCAACTTGCGTCATGATCTTTACACACTTAAAAAGAAGCCTTGAAACTCAGTAATCCTTGGACACTGCCGTTTGGAATTGAGTAAGGAATCCTTTCAGGGGTGTGTAAATATTGATCACAATTCAAGCGCTCCCGTATCTGTTACACAGCAATCACGCAGTCACATATTCAGCTACCTAACTGTTAGACATTCATACAAACCCACAGACAATGGAGTGTTTAAATCCCACAGAATCAAAAAGATGACAATACCTGGACAGCAGCTAATACAAGGGGGAAGGCACAGTGCACAGTAAGAATCAAAGGTCTTACTCACCGGTGTAAAGTGCAATTCCCTGTTGTCCTATTAGCCGCAGTCCTCAATCGATTGTCACCTTCATTGCTGTTTGGGATCCCGGACGAGCCCCCAGGAACTGACGCTGCAGTATTTTATTGCTCTTAATCTAGAGCCCCCTCATTGTCTGTGGGTGCCAAATCTTATATGAGTTTCTCCCCCTGATGAGTCATTATGGAGAATTACTGGTCGGTGGTAATTACCCCGGCCAGGAGAAGACAGATGCAGACACACATGGTTGTGTTTGAACAGAGTCTCCTAAAAGAGGACACCACAATGCTTTATTTATAGTGTAGTAGCCTGGGCTAGCAGAAAGCTCCGCCCCTTACAGTCTGGAAATAACAACAGAGTCTTTACCATACATATACATTACATAACCTTAAGTCATCTATTCTTGAACAACGGACATGGTATAGAGAATAGGCCATGTGCTCATATATAAATATAGCAAAGGAAAAGGTCACGTCTCTGCTACGTACCTAAGCTGGCATATAATTAAGTTCAATAATACACAAATATTTTATTGCATTCACAATGGTGACCATATTTTCAAGAATTTATCATGAGATCTCGCTGATGTCATACAGAGTTCCTCAAGCCTAGCAATCTGTCCTACTTTGTGTATCCACTGTAAGATTGGCGGGGCAGCCACCTGCTTCCAATATAGGGGGAACATTGCTTTAGCAGACATAATTAATTGACTCCATAGGGAAAAGTTGAAGCGAGTTTGAGACGTTGGATACATATTCAAAAATAATATCCTAGTGGATAATTTCAGGGAGCCTGGGCAGACTTTGGATATAACCTCTTCTACTACCTTCCAATAGTTCTTAATAAGGCCACAGTCCCACCATATATGTGTATACGACCCTATGCTTGATAAGCATCTCCAGCATATAGGCGGTACTGAAGGATACATTGCATGAAGTGCTACAGGCCTTTTATACCAACGGCTCACTAATTTATAGGAGGTTTCTTGAAGGGTAATACACCTAGTGGGACCACAACACTTAGGGGGGAATTTATCATTAGGAGAAACTTGTAGGAAAACAGGCTGAACTGGATGGACAGATGTCTTTTTTCGGCCTTACAAACTATGTTAGAATATTTGAAGTCAGTTTTGCTTCAGTCTGTGTTGGAGTACTTTGTGCCACATTTATCAAATGTCACAGGTTGTTTGATAAATGTGGCTTAACACTTCTATCTAGAGAAGCGGCTCCACTTTTCCTACTCCACCCTTCTTCTGGAGTGAGATTGCGACTTTTGACAAAAGTCGCAATGATAAATCTGGAGTGAAACTCATTAACATAGCTAACCACACCCACTTTTCCACCGATATTACAAAACTGGAGTGAGTGGTGTACACATGCAAAAAGTCGCAAAATTTTGCGCAATCGCATAGATTTTGCACACGGGAGTGCAAAAAAGTCGCAAAAGCCCTATTTTGCGACTTTTTGATGCCAGAATTCTGGAGTGATGGTATGATAAATCAAGGCCTTAGAGTAGATATCTTTGGCTTCCTCTGTGTATTTTTTTCCAACCACAAAAGATCCCTACATAGGTTACCTTTGTCAGGAAGGACAGAAAAGTTAGACAACATATTAGAATAAGTGAGAACATCTATCCCAGAGCAATGTGTTTTTGTACATAGAATAGGTAGTTCTGGGAATGTGCCATCAATTAAAACATCCCTTAATATTTGTCCATTGAATGGTCGCTGTGTGGAAATCCAAAATTCTGAAAACGGTGAGTTAAGCCCCAGTAAATCTCCTAACCTCATTATGGGAGATGGATAGGTCCATAAGTCATTGTTGTGTGATAGGGTCTGCCAGCATAGACGCGGGGCCCTCGTCAAGATGGAGACATTGGAGGGGAAGTGTTTGCCCAATTTAATCCAGATCAAGGCTTGAGTAAGAGAGAATCCTGCCACTTCTTCCTCTATTCAGACATAATTTATTTCTAGAGTGTTCAATTTATGATCCTCGAGACCTGAATTGCCCTATAGACCTTCTCCATGTCAGGAAAGCCCACTCCTTTCTTCTTCGGCTGTATTAATGTAGCGTGTACAACTCTACAAATACCATTGCTCCATACATACTTTAAGAATAGACTACGCAGTTTGAGGAAGAAGGAACGTGGCAGAAATATGGGCAATACTTGGAACATATAGAGAAGTTTCGGAACTATCAACATTTTCAAAAGATTAACTCTACCCAACCATGATATGTAGGGAATTTTCCATGATTTCATCATATCTACAATGGAACTGAGGAGAGGTGGAGAGGTGTATAGTTAAGGGAGTGCCACTCACTAGGGGAGGAAGATATCTGAATCCCCAAATAAGGGATAGAATATGACGACCAGGTAAAAGAAGAGTGTGCCTTGGCTGTCTCGACTACCCGAGATGAGCATGTGATATTCAGAGCATTGGACTTAGAGGGATTTATTTTAAAATTAGAGAGATGGTGGAAAGCCTCAAATATTGCCGTTAAAGCAGAGAAGGACTTCTCTGGATTAGATGTAAGAATAAGTAAGTCATCAGCAAAGGCCGCCGTTAGCTGTTCTTTTCCTCCTATTCTGATACCGCTAATGTGAGGGTGTTGTCTTATATGTTGTATTAGGGTTTCAATAGTGAGAACAAAAAGTAGCGGAGACAAAGGACAACCCTGTCTTGTCCCATTGTGTATTGGGAAGGTTAAAGATAAGCTACCATTTACCCTTATAGACGCAGAGGGGTTCTTATACAGTGTGAGGATGGCTTTAATAAGATTTGTAGGAAGCCCAAACTTAACTAGTATCTTTTCCATAAAAACCCAGTCAATCCTGTCAAAGGCCTTCTCTGCATCAGTAGATAGTAAGGCCAAAGGTATCTTTTTGTTTTTTACATATTGGATAAGGTGTAAAACTCTTAAGGTATTGTCCTTCCCTTCCTTTAATAAATCCCACTTGTTCTGGATCAATCAGATGAGGTAAAAGGGGTTGTAATCTATTTGCTAACATTTAGGCATATAGCTTAATGTCAGCGTTGAGATAGGACGATAGCTACTACAAAGCCCTAAATCTTTTCCCTTCTTGGGTAAAACTGCAATGTGGGCCATAAGAGACTGTGGTGGAAAATCATAAGCATCCACTGCAGCAGAAAATGCTTGTAGGAGCTGGGGAAGTAAGATTTAAGACGTGTTTTTTAGACGCCGGTCTTAATAACCTCTATAGCTGGCAGTGGATCGCCGAAAGTATGTAGAGGCACTGGCAATTACATTTAGACCACTTTCTAAGCCTAAAACAGGCACAGAAAATGATGAATGAGACGGGCCTGCTGGCCCATCCCCTTCCCACGGTTCAGCAGAATCTGAGACTTCTTCCCCGCTTATGCCAGGTCTAAAAAAAAGTGTGTATGAGCGTGGAAGAAGTCACAGATTCTGATTCACCATGGCATGTGACGGAATCTGCGCTCGGTATACGCCACAAAAGTAGTTTATATCTGGTCATAAATGAGCCCCTTTACCTACTGGGCATAGGACAACATGGATCTAGTACCGATAGGGAGGTCAGTTTTAAGTACCTCTGAAGGGTGGAATATATACTGCCGCTAAAATAAACTGAACATGAAAATGGATTAATCAGTACAGTGGTGCATTGGAAAGGAACAGCCTTATATACGAGGGGTGTTCAATAAGTTATCTACCCCAGCATGTTCTGTCAGTGTTAGAGAGCTGACTTTGGCTTGCTATTTTAAAATGTTTTTAAAGACAGAGAAGTGATTACAGAATTAATAAACCAAAGTCTAGCACGACCAGCTAAAATTAATTCTGTCTACACAGAGGCAATTTGTTTTAATGCTGTATGGAGACAGCATTAAACCCGAAGTCTTTGGACGAATTAACTTCAGCTCTCACATCAGAAGCTCAATTCGCTCCACACTACTCCTAGCAACAGTTTTTTGGGCTACACAAGGCAACAATTACTGGAGAAACGTGCTTCAACAATGAAGGCATTATACGAGGCAAAAAGAAACGCCATGGGAAGTTCTCAGCAAGGTGTTGCTGCTTCATGACAATGCGCCAGCTCACAAGTCTCACCAATCACAATCTGCTATCAGGGAATGTGGCTTGATGTAGCTTAGCCATCCACTGTACTGTCCAGACCTGGCACCCAATGATTACTTTCTCTTTTGAAACCTGAAGAAATTTGTTGATGATAATGGTAAAGAGGCGGTAACAGGGTTCCTGCAGCAGGAAGACGTCTCCTATTCTGAGGGCATCCATCAGTGGAGACAAAGTGGAATAAGTGTGTTAAAGTCAAGGGAGATTACATTAAAAAGGAGCAAGATAATTTTTTTTCATATTCAGGTAATGTATTGAACACCCCTTGTAATAAGATACTAACCCCTCTTGCATGGGTGAAAAACGTGGAATGATAAAGCATCCTCCATGAGTGATGCAGCAAATGGTTGGTATTTCTTATTAACTGTGTTTCAGTGACACAAAATAGCGGGGTGAAATTGCTGTAAATATGGGAAAATAGCATATCTCTTGTTTGTGTCTCCCATGCCTTGCACATTCAAGTCGATTACATTCAGTCAACTCGCCATGATATCCCATTAAATAAGGAGTGTGCAGAAGGATTAACAGGCAATAATATGAAAATAAGCAATTTGGCTGATCTCACATATCCCACCCACAAATTCAACAGATACGGAACAACAAATTTTCCCCATGGATAACATAGAGGCCATCACTTTTCCCAAAACCATGACAATACTGGGTCTAAATCCCGTATTAAAGGATACAGATTAAAAAAAAACCTGCCCTCAACATCGGACAGACCTATTAGGGCTTGTTCACACGGCCGTTGTGTGGCTGTGGCCATATTGCAGCGGCCGTGTGAACCCCGCATCACTGAATGGGTTCGCAATCACGGAGATGCAGTGCGGTGCTGAACGGAGGCAAGGATCCGAACCCCACGGAAGCACTACGGAGTGCGGACAGTCGGATGTGGATTCCGGATCCCATTGAAGTGAATGAGTCCATGATCCGCATGCGGAAGCACCACAGTAGGTGCCCGTGCGCTGCGGACCGCAGCACAGGCATGGACACACGACGGCCGTGTGAACGAGCCCTTAGTTAGCAAGGGCTTGTGGTAGCCTCAGTCGTAACTGACATTATGAGAACCAGAAGGAGCCCATCCGCCTCTTCGTTATGCAGGAGCTCCAAATTCCAGTACTCACAAATCCTGTGCTTCCTCCCAGAGCTGACTTACATTCACATCCAGACAATGCAGAACAGATTCTGGAGTACCGAAAAAAAAAAAAGTACCCAGGTCTATCACTCAAAGCCGAGCAGAATAGAGCATAGAATATTGAACATACAAGGCCCTTCTTTTCACATTGACAAATTGAGCATGGAGTTTCTGTATTTCGACAGAACTTTCTGGAAAAAACGACACTAAGATGAGGTTGGTGACGATCTGGGAATTGCAGCACCTTGATCAAGATAGGTTTCTGAGGTGCCCATGGTGGGCACAATCCATAGCAAAAAAGCAGCACAAGGAATCTTTGCCAAACTTCTCCAGCAGCCACGTTTCAAAAATATCACTGCATTGTGGTGGTGGTGGTGTAAATAAAATGATGACCTTTTCCAGAGATGAAGCTTTATTCCAATTAGCAGGTGAAGATATAGCAAGGTATATAGCTCTTATGATCAATGAACCTATTAATAACCAGAATGATGTTACCTCAGTTCATTCGCCTATAGCCTTCCCAGCATTTCTTCTTACCATCATCCTTCTCCCTCTTTTCTTTCTACAGTTATATTTGATCTCTATCTCTGAATGGACGTTTTAAAACATCCTTGAGCTTTGCCCCCCTGTGTGCAGCACCTGTACATAGAAGCTCCATGACTCAGCTGCCTCCTGAGAGCCAAGAACATGGAGCTTTAACCTGAGACCTTTTTTTCCTGGCCTCCAGGCTTTCGATCACTCTGACAAGCTGTCAAAGCCATCACAAATGCTTGTACTCCCCCTCATTACTGCCGGTCACAGATCAGTTTACAACCACATATGGGGTGTTTCTGCAAACTTCAGAATCAGGAAAATAAATATTCAGGTTTGATTTGCAGTTTACCCTTGCTATCTTATAGGAAAAATGAATTAAAAATTGAAAATCTGCAAAAAATATATATTTTTAAATTTCACCTTCCGTTTTAATTCTTGTGTGAATTGGATTATATTGGGGGCTGTAGTTTCTAAAATATGTTCATTTATGGGAGGTTTCTATTATTTAAGCCCCTCAAAGTCACGTTAGAACTGCAAAGGTCCTTTAAAATTAACTATTGGAAATTTTCATGAAAATCTTAAAAATTACATTAAAATTTGAAGCCTTCCAACGTCCTCAAAAAATAAAATTACATTTCCAAAATTATGCCAACATAAAGTGGACATATGGTGAATGTTCATTAATAACAATTTTATTAGATATCCCTATGCAACTTAAAAGCAGAGAAATATTTTAAAAAATTGTGATTTTTTTTTTCAAAATTTTCAGTAAATTTTGGATTTTTTATAAATAAAGGTAAAATATATTGACTCAAATTTACCATTAACACAAAGTACAGATGTTTTTTAATGGTTTCTCTTTGGTCCGTTTCCCATAGAACTTCAGTTAACATCTGAAGCTGGCGTTTTTACAGCAAAAAATACAAAAGTGCAGAAAAACACCACAAAACCACCTCTGTGTGAAAGCACCCGTGATATACAAAGTTTAAAACCATACGTATGTGGTCACAAAACATTTAGCATTATTTGAATAAATGGACTTTTATATCTTTTCCGAGTTTATTTATCAGACAGCACAGTTACAAAAATATTAAGACCGCTCCAAATACCTGTCACACATGCAACAGTGAGCTTTTTGTACAAAGTGAAATCACTCCATTCGTGATAGACTTACATGTTCCCCATATATCCCTGAGTTTACAAATGTACATATATACAGTACTCTGCAGTACGTGCTTTATCAAGTGCTTTATACAGTCTTCACCAGACAGTCTTCAGCAGTTCTTAGTTTTGAGGGCTCATGGTTCACTCGCAGTCTTCACATGTGGAATACTGACAATAAGGATTCTAATAGGCATCACAAGTTTTTAAGACATTAAGCAAAGTTTAATATAAAAAAATGGTGCTGGTTCTGCTTCCGCTTTTTTTCATGTGCTGATGAAAAAGTGTCCAAGGAGTTTTAAGTTCATATGTAATGTTTAAGGAAACAGTTTAAGGAAAGTGACAAATGACTTAAGTGTCATCTTCCTTATCGGCTAAGGTTCCTGGACGTTCTACTTCCCAGTTTCCTTTCTTCAGGTTTCAGTCTGGCGAAGAAAGGGTGTCTCAGGGCTTCATCTAGAGTGATCCTTAGTGTAGGGCTATACTCCAGCATCCGTTGGAGCAGATCAAACAGCTCGGCGTGCTCAGAGGAATCTTCTCTCTTGTATGTCTATAAAAAAGGAGCAGATGAAAAGGCAAATAAATATTCTGAAAACAACAAAGTGCAGTTCAACTACAAAACCCAGCCTGACAATTTACTACATCTTCAACCCCTCCACATCATATACTGTACATGTAAAGCAGATATTGGGTCTTTAACCCCTTAAGAACAAAGCCTAATCCGGCCTTAAAGAGGACCAGTCACCACAAAATGCAATGCAATCTGAAAGCACCATGTTATAGAGCAGGAGAAGCTGAGCAGATTGATATATAGTTGTGTGTGAAAAGATTCAGTAAAACCTGTAATTTATAATATAATCCTCTGCTTTTTCCAGTTCCTGTGAATACCTATCGGTACAGGAGGGAGGAGTTACCAGTGATTGTGCACACACAGATAGCAGTCAGTCACTGATAACATCTCACTCCTGTACCGAAAGCATAAAATGTAAAAATTACACGTTTTACTGAATCTTTTCCAATAAAAGTATAGAGCAGGAGAAGCTGAGCGGATTGATATATAATACAGTATTTTCAGATTGCATTTCATTTTTTGCTGACAGGTCCTCTATAAAAGGACACGTCGGCAGGTTTGTACCTATGACACTGGCTGACCTGTTACATGTGCACTTGGTTGTCTAAAGGCATCTGTGTTGGTCTCATGTTCATATGTGCCCCGATTGAGAAAAATGATGTTTTAATATATGCAAGTGAGCCTCTAGGAGCAATGAGGGCGTTGCCATTACACCTAAAGGCTCTGCTCTCTCCACTTTAACAGTGCCAGGCAAATGGGGATTCGGATCATAGATCCAAAGTCGATTAGTTCAAAACCTTCATGGATAATGCTCTTTCCGAACAGCGTTAAAATGTATTGGTTCCGTACAGCCAAACTTCATCTTGCCTGAAGTTGCACAAGAATTACTACTGTGTTCATATCTGCCAAATGGGCTGGTACCTCAGTACCAAAGCCCACTTCGAATTCCTATTTTAAAATGTTTTTAAATACGATTCGCTCAAACCTAGTTATGTTGTTTTTACCACCTGGCCCTGTCAAAATGCAGAGGTTGCAAAGAGCATTATTTGCAGGACAAGCTATAGTTTTTATTGGTACCATTTATGGGTACATCTGGCTTTTTGATTGCTTATGTCATTTAATTTTTTGGGAGATGAGGTGGGGAAAAAAAATTGCGATTATTTGTACGTTTTCTCATGTGGTATATGATATCATTCCTTTACTCTGCGGGTCGATACGATTATGGCGATACCAAGTTTTTATATTTTTTCATGTTTTACTATTTTTATATTAAAATGACTTATTAAATATCTGTTGTATTTTTCATTGTATTTAACATCTGTAACATTTTTATTTTTCAGTCAACGTAGTTGTGCAAGGTTTTTTTTTGCAGGACGGGCTGTAATTTTATTGGTACCAATATAAGACTTTTTGATTGCCCTTTATACCATTTTAGGCGATCCCCCAGCAAAACATTAGCCATAGAGAAGATCATAAAAATGAAACCCATAAAACAATGGTGGAATTGTATTTCCCCTCACCCCAATTCCAGCCCATTTAGATTTTTTTTTTTTACATCTTAACAATACAGCAAATTGAATATTAAAATGGTGCCACTGGTAATTACAAGTTGTTCTGCAAATACAAGCCCTGATTTGGCTGTGTAAAGAGAGGAAAAAAAAAAAAAGTTATGACTGGAAGGCAGGGAGTAGAAAACAAAAAGTGAGAATGGGAAGGGGTTAAAGCTAGGTTTCATATGCTCAACTGCATGATGATTGAATTCACTTTGAACTGTTTATTTTACACATCAAATATTTTTCTTTTTACCCATTACAATATTTTCCCACATGGTTAAAACGGTCTATATTCAATTTCTGCTACCCAAAACAATGAAATGAACCATGTTTTTCATGGCATTTTCAAACCAGCCCCATCAGGCAAAGTCGTTTCATATGAGAAATGTGGCATAGCCATTATTGTCTCTGGTCTGCATCAATGATGGCGCAAAACAGCAGAAATAATGCAGGTGTGGCACCTCAGGCCAAGGTTATAAGTATTGCAATCCTGACATACACCACAAAAACAAGATACCACTTACCCTCAAAGGATGGCAATTTTTATTGACGTATCGACCATCAGCAGATGTCTCGTCCCAGATGAGTGATCCATTTTGGAAATATTTTTGCTTCCTTTTTAAAGAGCACAAAAAGGAAAAGATACCTAAATCTCACAAGTTCAAGCACTACTTAGTTTAAGTAACATTTTTACTTCACATATGGAGGTATACTAATATGAAGCAGTAAATGTCAGCATACTCATTACAATATTTAACTGCCTTCTTACTTGGTTTTGTACACCATGCGGCGAGGTAATGGTCCAAGGATTTTCTCCATCATAACCAAGTGTTCTCGATTATCATGCGTCTAGTGAGAACAAAAGAACAATAGCTATAAGTTTCTAGAAATTGCATTTCTTTTGTTCATGTAAATGATGCATTAGGACTGAAAAGGTCAAAACTCCGGATGCCATAAACTAGCGGTCACTGACAGCCCTTTAACCCTTTCCTGATGCAGTGATTTTCCGTTTAGTATTTCGCTCCCCACCTTCCTAGAGCCATAACTTATTTTTGACACACAACTACTGATGAGCTATCCTCCAGATAGGTAATCAGTATCTGATCAGTAGGAGTCGAACACCCGAGAACCCAGCCAATCAGCTGTTTGAGAATGCAGTTGCGCTCTTGTGAGCACTGCCACCTTCTCACAGTTTTTCATAGGCCAGTGACCGCACGTTCATATATGTCACATGGCCTAGGAATGGAGCCGAGCACGATACCAAGTACAGCTGCTAAGCATGGAGAAGGCCGCGGTGCTCACAGGAACTCAGGTGCCTTCTCAAACAGCTAATTGGCAGGGATCCCAGGTGTCGGATCAGTTTTAAGATGTCAGAAAACCCCTTTAACACCTTGGCGCCATAGCCAAATTTAGTTTTTGTCCCAGCCTTCCATGACCCAGAATGTTTACTTTTTTTTTTTTTTTTTTTTTTTTTAATGGCACCACTGTGTGGAATGGGAATGAAAACGCAATTCTGCCATTTTTTTTTTATACACACAGCAATCACTGTGCAGTAAAGGCTGTGAAATTCCAGAGATAACAAATATATAGTTTGTTATACTGCATTATTCGGCAGTGCATCTTATAGTGCGAATGCTAATGACAGATTCCATTATGGATGCAGTCATCAGTATACAAGAGGCACAGGAAGCGGTGAGAAGCGCTGCACTGGGTGTACTCACTGCTCCCTGGTCATCTTTCGGGTGCACATGTCCTGACTGTATCAAGACGTATAACATATAAGGTCACAGTGCAGCACTAGGCCAGCAGAAGACCAGGCAACAGTGAGTGTCAGCGCGGTCCGGAGCATGATAGGTAAATTGTTGTTTTTGGTTTGATGGAGCGTGAGGGTCTGATACAGAGGTCTGATCTGAGCTCTGAGGAGGAAAGGGGGTCTAATGAAAGATATTTTTTCTTATTTTCCTACTGTATATCCTAGCTACGTTTTATAGTCTGAAAGATTTTTTTTATTGATACCATTCTGGAGTACATATAACTTTTTGAATGGTTTTTATTCTTATTTTTTTGGGAGATGAGGTGACCGAAAAATGGCAATACTGGCTTAGCGTTTTTTTTTCTCCTCCAATAGCGTTCACTGTGCAGGATAAATAAAATGAAGCTTTAATACCTTGGACATTTATAAATGAGATGATACCACTTATGTTTTTTAATGTTCAGGGTTTTGTTGTTTTTTTTTGTTTTTTTTTTACAAGATAAATGGGAAAGGGTTTTTTTGAATTTTAATATTTGTGGTTTGTCTTTTTTTTTTGTCCCCCTAGAGCAGGAATCAGCAACCTCTGACACTCCAGCTGTTGTGAAACTACAACTCGCAGCATGCTCCATTCACTTCTATAAGTTCCAAAAACAGCCAAGTACATATGCATGCTGGGAGTGTCGGAGGTTGCTGACCCCTGCCCTAGAGGACTTCAACCTGTGACTGTTTGATCGCTTGTACTATACACTGCAATACTTCTGTATTGCAGTGTACAGTGAATTTACCAATCTCTCATTATACCCTGCCTCCAGCAGGAACTATGGAGTTAGGGATTTTCCGATAGGTCATCAGTATCTGACTGGTGGAAGTCCGACACGCTTTCAGAAAACCCCCTTTAAGCACATTTATACGTTGAACGATTGCAGAACCAGATTCAATAAAGACGGAGATCAAATTTGCTAACTGCCAGACGAGACAGATTTCCAAATCATAAGCTGTCCCATTACAGAGAAAATCTACTATATCCATGTATCTTCCAAGAATAATCCAGACATGGGCATGTGATTATAGAAAGACATTAATGCTCAGAAAGCAAATTATATGTCCTAATACCATTATGTTTTTAATGAACACATAAATAAGTTACCTGGAATAGAGTGGACCCAGTGTAATACTCGAACAGGATGCACCCCAAGCTCCACACATCACAAGGCTGAGCCCAGCCTAGCTCTGCGATTTTAGAAAAAGAAGAAAAAAAAAAGCTATTTAATGCCGTAAAATACTAAGTAGTTATGATGACATGAAGAAACGAGCAATTAAAACTGCTGGTGTGCAGTAGTATTAGGCCCCTTTCACACGGGCGAGATTTTCGCGCGGGTGCAATGCGTGATGCGAACGCATTGCACCCGCACTGAATCCTGACTCATTCATTTCAATGGGTCTTTTCACATGAGCGATCTTCAGGCATCAGTTCGCCGTTACGTGAAAATCACAGCATGTTCTATATTCTGCGTTTTCCACGCAGCCCTGGCCCCATTGAAGTGAATGGGTCTGTGTGAATCACGCAAGTGCGGCTGCAATGCGTGATTCACTGATGGTCGCTTAGAGATGTTGTTCGTAAACATTCAGTTTTTTTTTATGTCGCGCGTGTGAAATGCATCCATACGCATCGCACCCGCGCGGAAAAAACTGAACGAACATACGCAATCGCAGTCAAAATTGACTGCGATTGCGTACGGATTGGTGCGGATTTTCCGGAACGCATCTGGACTGAATCTGTGACGCTCGTGTGAAAGAGGCCTTAGTGGTGTATTTAGTAGTATCCATGTTTGCTTTTAGGGAGTGGTGCTGTAGGGAGTGTCTGTGCTTTGCCCGAGTGTACAATTGTAATAGTATAGCTAATATTATTCTCCAACAACTTGTCTGGAGGGTGGGGAAATAAGTACTTCTCACTAAGGATGGTGATGTAGTGATTGTATTACTATCAATATCCCAGATATATTCAGCCAATATTAATATTCTTCAAGAATGTGTCTGGAGGGCAGTGAAATAAATACTTCTCACTGTATTAGAATCACTGTGATAGACAAGGATGGTGCCGTAGTGGTTGTATTATCAATATCCCAGATATATTCAGCCAATATTGGTGGTATGAAAAGATTCCCCCCAAAAATACTCGGAACGCTAGAGTTTAGTCAAACTCACAGTATTGCCTCACTGGGATGTTCTAATTCTTCTATCATACATTCACTCACCACAATCACTGATGTGCTCTATCATACATTCACTCACAGTGTCGATGGCACCAACATTCTCCAAGGTTATTCAGAGAATAATGAATATATCACACAGTATTAAAGTCATGTTTCAATTGGTATTGCAGCATTCCACTCATACAATCCTATCATTCAGTGCTGCATGCATTCACTGGTAGAACACTACGTCTGCACGAGTGGGATGCAGGAATACTGAATTACCATCATGGAAGAATTCGAATATCCGAATTCGAGTTTTACTAAACTCTAACATTCCTTGAATATTCTTTTTGGGAATATTGATACCACTAATATTGGGATATTGATAGTAATACAACCACTACAGCACCATCCTTGTATATCACATTGATTATAATACAGGGAGAAGTACTTATTTCACCACCCTCCAGACACATCCTTGGAGAATAATATAAGCTATACTATTCCAATTGTACACTCGGGCTACTCACAGACAGACACTCCCTACAGCAAACATGGATACTACTAAACACACCACTGCACACCAGCAGTTTTAATCATTTGCTTCTCTGGGCCGGGGATCTTCTTTATTTTTTTTGGAGAAATATCAAAATGAACGTTTTAAATCTAATAGTGTGAATAAACAGGGTATATAACCCTAGGGTAACTGTTGTACGAGTATATACACACTTTTTTTATTGGTATAGGCTATACTTGTACCGCTAGCCCTACATTACATTATATTCAAACTAGCTTAAAATGTCCCAATCATATAGAATTCTACTGCCTAGTGGTGAGCAAACATAAAATCTGCAGAATTACGGTATTCACCATTTTCTGGAAAGCCTCTGATAAAGTAGCTCTAGATTGCTATATAAAAGATCTCACCCAAAATAACCTCTGGAGGGCGATAGTGACGTGTGGCAACAATGGTGCTATGATATTCATGGTCAAAAGTGGCGCTGCCAAAATCTATAACGCGGATGCTGGAATTCTTCACACATTTTTCTTCACAGTTCTGTCATTACAAAGACAATGCTGTCAGTACAGTTCAGTAGACCCGAGGTCAGACAGGAAAGTCATTATGATGTGAGCAGCAGTGCTCAGTCCAGGAAATACAGCTGTCACATGGAGCGAGTTTCCCAGATTGAGTATGCTCGTGTGAAACACAAGACCGTCTCACAATGTTTCTACTGCTGTATTAGAAATGGGTTCACACTACGTTGTCATACAGCTGATCCATACTTTTTACTGAAATATATATGTCTAGAAAAACAAAAGAATACAATTGAATCTTTCGGCCTTTGACAATCATTATGAAAAGAAAGAAGCAAAAAAATTGCAGCTGTTACATTCCTGTCTGGTCCAAAACCAGGATACATCTCTCCATATGAGGGGGTCACTTCACATTTTAAGAGGGTTTTTCTTAACATATATCCTCATGTACACTTCTCAGTTTGGACTCTCCTGACCCATTTTCACCATGTAAAAATAAATCACTCTGGTTTGTGTACATCCTTTTTCTAACCAATCAAACCCATGATGCACTTCTCCTTTCTCGACCACAGCTCTAGTGCCGCCCCTAATAGCTCCTCCCACCCAGCTAGTTACATGGACTATCACTGCCCCCTTGCTGCTTTGACACGCCCATGGACATATCACAGGAAATGAGAAAGAGCTGCATGGACATGGTCATGTGACCACAGCTCAGAACGCAAGATAGGAGCAATGAAAGTAAAAGTTACATTACAAAATTACAGCTACCTTCATAAATTTTATAAAAAAAGATGTTGAAGCAAACTAGAAAACCACTTGAAAGAGTACTTGGACTAACTGTTTTGGGTCTGCAATCAGTAAAATTCGGAATGCTGCAGAGGTTCCCATACATGTATGTGTATGTATGTCTGTATGTATGTATTTCTGTGTAGCCGGATCCGGAATGACCCCCCCCATTGCAAGTCAATGGAGGACAGATCCGGATTACTGGTGTGTCACACCAAACGGATCCGTCCCCATTGACTTGCATTGGGGGTAATTCCGGATCAGTCTTGGTGAGGATGCCTGGACCGGAGAGAAAACCGTAGCATGTTGCGGTTTGCTCTCCGGTCTGAAGACGGAACGGAATGCTTTCAGGAGCCTCCGTTGTCTTCAGTTCAGTTTTGTCCCCATTGACAATGAATGGGGACAAAACTGAAGCGTTTTTTTCCGGTATTGAGCCCCTATGATGGAACTCAATACCGGAATTTAAAAACGCTAGTGTGAAAGTAGCCTAAAACACAGTTTTTCTTTAGTTAATCCACGGCTCTGTTCCAGAGTTGTAATACTTTTTCTTAATATCCAAATTAGGCTTTTGGTGCAAAAAGGGTGTCATCGTTGCTCTTGTTCCTTTCAAGTTCTACCCACTTCTGTGGCCAGCCCCTCCCTGGCTGCTTTGCCGCTGCCTGGCCCTTTCAATTAATGCAGCAAGAGAGGGCCTGACCACAGGAAGGAGTGAAACTTGGGTGCAATAAAAGCAATGGTGATGCCCTTGTCCCACGTAAAGCCTAAAAAAAGTATAATTTGTGAACAGAGCTTCGGATCAACAAAAGAAAAACTGTTTTAATTATGTGAACCACAGCTATGTGTCTATGGAAACAGTCTGACAGGGAGGTCTCTGGGGACAGATTTCCTTTAAGGCCCCTATACACAAACTATTGTTGGCCATACCTGCAGCTTTTAGCGGAACCAGCTAACAATCAAATGTGTAATATGGGTTCAGCAGCCATCGAAGGTGCATTGGCAGCTTTAGGCTCAGTCGATGTGTTGTCAACTCACCTTTGCTCCATTGTAGAATGTGTTAAAATCTGAATTCACAAAAAGAATATTCTCAGGTTTTAAATCTGTGTGCGTCAGTTTGTTGTCATGCAGAACTGAAAGATAAAGACGTATAATGTGTCCAGAGTTACAATGTGAAATATGGATTTGCATTCTTGTGGGTAATCATAAAATGAAATCAGTGGATAGAGAAACTCCATTCAGTGTACACCATTTACTAGCTGCCAGCTATAATTATTTTCCTGGTGTAGCCGATTTCACAGTCAAATAGTGAAAAACTGTTCTTGTAGCAGAGAAGACATTTTTACAATGAATTAATGTGAATGGTGTCTTACATTTATAACCAACTTACACTTTATTGCATGAAACAGCTGGAAGGCCATGTGCCTAATCTGCGCCAGGGGGAACGGCAGGTAATTGTTCTCCTTCTGGAAATCAAAAGTGCTTTTTCCAAGCAGCTCAAAAGCAATGCATGCGTGCCCATGGTACTCAAATGAATCCCACATCATTACACACATGCTAGGGACAGAAGAAATACACAGGTTAGAATACCACGGCAAAATTTCTGCATCAGGATGGCAGTAAGTGCAACTGCACTGGATCAACAATTACATATGTGCAATGCAGTTAGATCAAGGGATAAAGGATTAGTGTTTTTAACTCCAAGTACCCGTGATACAGTATCTTTGACATGCACTGATGGACATCTGACTCCCTGTGTAGATGTCCTAATATAGTTAACAAAATAATAATAATCTAGAGCCATTTCCAGCCCTCACCTAATTGGAGGCACAAAAATGACCAATAATGAACATGAAGTAGAGGACACGTTATGATGGTCCTGAAAGCAAAAGGCTGACCGTAGGTTACTATAACAATCACCCTTTGAGCTAATTAAAATACAGAGATTTGTTTAAAGGGAGTCTGTCACCTCCTAGGCCCCTATAAAGTACATAAAGATGCCCATAGCACATGTTGTAACAGTAATGTTACCTTTGGCGCATTCCTCTGTGTTTTAGAAGTCCCAAAAACGGAGTTTTAAATTTATGCAAATGAATCGCCGCATGAGCCCGGAGGCGGCGTTTAGTTCTTGGAGCCCGGGCTCCAGTCCTTTTTAACATGCAATCCCCGCCCCCGCTATTGCCTCCGCCCGCCCTGCACCTCGTTGGGGTCCTCCTTCTCAGCCGGTGAGACCTCAGTCTCTCGCTGGGCATGCGCACTGACTTCGGCGATGCCGTGCCCAAAATGCCCTGGGCCAGCCAGAGACAGAGATCTCACCGGCTGAGAAGGAGGACCCGAACGAGGTGCAGGGCGGGCGGAGGCAATAGCGGGGATTGCATGTTAAAAAGGACTGGAGCCCGGGCTCCAAGAACTAAACGCCGCCTCCGGACTCATGCGGCGATTCATTTGCATAAATTTAAAACTCCGTTTTTGGGACTTCTAAAACACAGAGGAATGCGCCAAAGGTAACATTACTGTTGTTACAACATGTGCTATGGGCATCTTTATGTACTTTATAGGGGCCTAGGAGGTGACAGACTCCCTTTAAGTTATATACAGTCCAATATGGAGGTTAAGACTACAATATATGAATTTTTTATTTATTTTTTTTAACGTCCCTAATACAGAATGTAGAAGTGCATCCCAGTGCACAGTTTAAAGGGCTTTCCCAGGAGTACAATGAAGATGACCTATTCTCAGGATATCAATATCTGATCCGTGGGGGTCCGACTCCTGGCACCCCCGCTGACCACCTGTTTGAAGAGGTCGCAGACTCCGTCAATATACTTTTGAGATCAACATCCTCTAGAGCAGGGGTGCACAACCTTTTAAGGGTTGGGTGCACACTGTCACATTGAACCATTTCCAAAGGATGAAAATAAAACTTAAAGAGGTATTACCAACTGAAATATTCTATTTATGGCATATTGAACATACAGTATATATCATAAATGACTAGTTACACTGCCAGGACTCCCATCTAATAGGAGAATACATGACAGACACATGTGAGTGGCTACAAGACATAGAAGTCTGTTACCAGATGGTTGGAGGCCGTACAGAAGGGTATCGAGGGCCGCAGGTTGTGCACCCCTGCTCTAGAGAATGCATTTACTACAATCCCTATGCAGTTTCAGGAAATACAAACTGGTTTACAAATCACAGGTTACAGCTGTATGGGGCTACACACTTTACAGACATCTTGAAGTGCTATAGGGGGCAGTCATTCTTACTTTTTACTTTCCCCATCTTGTTCTTGAATTTTTTTTAGAACATTAATCTCCAGCAGGGCCGCCTCCCGGTACTTTCTTACATTCCGTATGATCTTCAAAGCAACTCTGGTGCTGCCCCTAAAAGCAACATAAAAAACTTCATAGTAAATGGCTAACATATGGGCTCATTCACATTAGCTAGGCTTGGAGGCCGCTACCGTACTTCTGTATACCTCTAATATTAATAGGAATATGGTTTCCAGTCAAGCTCATACAACATCAAATGGAGACCTTTAAGCATCCATGCCCTATCTTTAAGGCTCCCTGCACTGGGCCCCGACATGTGCATGAGACAAAAGGTATTTCACCAAGACAAACCTGTGATGATCCAAGCACTCTACGACTCTGCCAAAGGTCCCCTCTCCAAGAATTTTCACAATTTCATCTGCAAGATATAAAGTGGAGGAAAATAGATGTTAAGACACCGTAAAAACAGTTGGGAATGAGGTCAAGTTATGTTGCAGACTTACCAGCTCCTTCACTGCTATGCAGATTTCCAGAGTCCATCTATCAACTATTCTATTTCCATATACAGCAGATAGACCTCAGCAATCATTCTAACTATACTTCTCATAAAGTTGTTTTGCAACATTTTTAACTTATCCCCAAGCCACAGTATAGGGGATTAATATCAGATTAGTGGAGTCCTAACCCTAACGATCAAATACTTGGGACTAAGATCGATAGGACCAAGGTATGTGTGTGTATATATATATATTTATTTTTTTATTTCTTTTTTAAGAGGATCTGTCACCACAAAATGCAGTGCAATCAGAAGGCAGCATGTTGTAGAGCAAGAGGAGGTCAGCAGACCAATCTCTTATGAGAAAATATTCTGTAAAACTTGTAATTTATACACTTCTATATCTGCTTTTTCTAACTCAAGATTACACCTATGAACAGCTGTAAGTACTTGGGGGAGGAGTTATCAGTGACTGGCAGCTATGTATATACACTTACACAGAGAATGCTATCACTGATAACACCTCCCCCGTGTACAGCTATCAGTGACTGACCATTATCTCTGTATATACACTTACACAGTGAATGCTATCACTGATAACTAGAGATGAGCGAGCATGCTCAAGTGCCATTTTTGCATATGCATTTTAAAATTCGTACGCTATTCATACGCATATTTTAATCTATACGCAAATGCGTACGAACAGTGTACGAATAGCGTACAAATTCAATTTGTACGCTATTCGTACGCATTTGCGTATAGATTAAAATATGCGTATGATTAGCGTATGAATTTTAAAATGCGTACGCAAATATGCAAAAACGGCACTCAAGCATGCTCGGCCGAGCATGCTCGCTCATCTCTACTGATAACACTTCTCCTGTTTCTATAACTTGCTGCCTGCAGATTGCACTGCATATTGTGGAGTGTACGCTTTCTCTACACAGTAGTAAATGCAATATTCTTCTATTTAAAGCAAGATAAAAAGTTTGTCAAAAGGGCTAAAGTCGGAGTAACAGAAAAAACTGTTTCTCTAAAACCTAGGGGTTGTCCCACAATTAAAGGGAATCTGTCACCAGTTTTATGCTTTCCAATCTGAGATCAGCATACAGTAGTGACAGAGACCCTGACTCTAGTGCTGTCACTTTTTGTTGCAGCAGTTTTCATAAAAATGCCTGTTTACCAGCTGCAGTGGTATCTGCATGCCGAGTCCGGGCATTGACAAGTTGTGGGCTAAAGCTCCTGCTGCTGACTGACAGCTTTATCCCTATACTGTGCATAGGGAGAAAGCTATCAGAGGCAGAGGGAGCTGGCAGCTTATGAATACTGAGGAGTCCAGAAAACATGCATCATTGAGAGCACTGGGCCGCATAAATCTGGTGCCAGATTCCATTTAAATGCTACATTGCTCTTTTAAATCATGCAAAACCTCACACTTTTTCAGTTAAAATCATTTTCCAATGTGTACCCATGTCCAGTAGCTCAGTCGCACTGCCAGGATTATCCCTGCTATTTTATCATACTGGCCTGGTAATATGAATCAGTTCACTAAAAGCAGGTTCTTCTGTACAGCACTGGATACACTAGTCAGTCATAGCTAATAGAGATGAGAGTGCCATTTTCACGTATTTGCGTATGCATTTTAAAATTGGTACGCTAATACATACGCATATTTTAATCTGTACACAAATGTGTACGCATTAGTGTACAGATTAAAATATGCGTATGTATTAGCGTACCAATTTTAAAATGAATACGCGAAAATGGCACTCACTCATCTCTAATAGCTAACCTCTGGCACTCCAGCTGTGGTGAAACTACAACTCCCAGCATGCGCCATTCATTTCTGCGGAGTTCTGAGAACAGCCAAGCAAGAGTGCATCTTGGGAGTTGTAGTTTTACCACAGCTGGAATGCCCGAGGTTAGCCAGCACAGCACTAGATGAACATTCTGACAGGGAAGCTAAAGAACAGCAGGGGGCGCCATTTTTGTACAAATGTTTTATATTGAAAAATTGTTCAAGGTTTGCATGATCTGCAGGAAAACGTAATATTTAATCAAGGGATATCCCTTTAAAGGCAACAAGTATTATTTACTATGGTATACCTGCAATACACACCTCAAGAACACAGCATTATTAGCTTTTTTTGGTAAGGAAATAATATAGCTGCCACGGGGACTCTGCAGGCCTGCCAAGTAGTGAAAGGGATGGTTTATTATACAAAATATTCTACACTGATCTGAACCTGCCTCAGCCCTGCAGCTATCTCAAGGGGAAGGGGAAGTCGGGGAAAAAGCTGAAGGAACAGTAAATATGTTAAAGGTTTACGGAACAGGCTTCAGTACATCTGTCCAAGATGCGGTCTCCAATCCGGCACATCAGGTGCCCTTCCTTGTCATCTTCAGTAGCCTGGCTGTCCTTAGCACTTCGATGGCTCTTCTGTTCGCCCAATAGGAACAAGGAGTAGGTTTCATTGGCGATAAAAACCGACGGTGGTTACATTAAGAAGACACGATCCACGTCCGTGTAGGCGAGTGGTGTGCAGTCATATAAAAACATAGAACGATAGGGGATATTGCAAAGGGAGACGTGCAGGTTAGAGACGCCTCAGCACTTAAGCTGAACTAAATGTGCATAGAAATTCTCTAGTTATTGTTTCTCATATTTTATTCCTATTAAATGTATGTACACAGAATAAGATAGGGGAGAAATATTCTTCATTATAACATACATTTACAAGATAACTACAGAGGATGTTAACTAGATAGGAGTATCTTGTAACATTCAAAAACATGGTAAAATATTAACCCATATAGTCCGAGAGGATTATATTTACAAGTTTCACACAACTTTAGCATAAATCAATAAAACAGGCAAATATAGGAAACCTTGTAATATATCTTATCAGAGAAAAACGCCTTGTTCTAGAGTAATTCCTCCATTACCCCCGCACACACTTTAAAAAAAAAAATAAAAAAATTTCCCTCTGAAATTTGTGAAGCCCATTTTCATACTTGTGTTGTTAATTCTGGTTTTGAGATCCGACAGAGGATCCGTTTTGATTTTTCACATCAGAACGCATCCGTTCCATTAGGATGCGGTTGTGTGAAATCAAAATGGAAAAACAGGATCCATCACTAAATGTCAATGGGTGGCAGATCCGTTTTTTTAGGCTCCAATGTAAGTATTTACTTACATTGTTCTTAGTGACGGATCAGTTTTTCCCCCCCGTTTTTATGAACGGTCACAAAAAAAAAGGTGACGGAACGGAAGACATCCTGAACGGATCTCTTTCCATTCAGAATGTATGAAGACGGATCTCAATACTGGAAAACAACAACTCAAGTGTGAAACTGGCCTGAAAAATCTGTCTTTTTTTTTTTTAATCTAACCCTTCAGTGGGCTGCCTGCTCACTGAAGGGTTATTTTACATCATCTCACAGAAGTCTAATGAGAGGGGAATGTGCGGAGAAACATGACGAGAGCAAAACAGACAACAGATAAATGATTCAGTAGACTCAGCAGCTACTAGAGTTATATCTCACCCAAAGAGCTTTATTCATTATAGCTATCTATACTGCTGAGTAGGTCTATATAATGTCTTATATGGTGCTTCTGAGTGAGTGACCGAGTTAGGAACCAGAATCTGCTGTCTACATGTGTATACTATGGGGAGGTGCTAGTCTCTACCCATCAGCTCAGACAACTGAGAATCAGAGAGGCGGTATGCAAAAGAGAAAAGTGCCAAATACAAGTCATAATGACCAGATATAGTATTAGTCTTTGTGTATACAAACCCGGCAGCTTATTCTGAAAAGTCATCTAAAATGACAGGTACATGTTAAGAGATACCATGCTAGGAATGCTTCTCTTCAGTTAATACTGCCTTAAGGGTTGTACAGTCAACGCCTCATTTGCCTAAATTTCTGCAAATAGAATCTAGAAGTAAATCACAACCGGAGCAGCTACATGTAGAAAAAATTCATAACTTGGTCACTTAGTTTTAGATTTTACGTGCAGGAATGTTATAAATGAGGCATTGAATGTACAGCAATAACAGAAGAACTAAAACTTCCCCTGCCACTGGAGCAGTATGTACTAGATAAGAAATAAATAATCCAGCTGACAGACCAGCAGTAAGAAGATAAATGAAAATGGATGTAAGTTTGCATATAGTGGGAGAAACGCTTCAGTTTTGTCCCCATTCATTGTCAATGGGGACAAAACTGAACAAAACAGTTCACCAAAATGCATTCCGTTCCGTTTGGTTGCACTCTCATTGCGGACAGAATAAGGCTGCAAGCAGCGTTTTTTCTGTCCACGATGTGGTGCGGAGTGAGATCCGTCCTGACACACAATATAAGTCAATGGGGACGGATCAGTTTTCTCTGACAATAGAAAACGGATCCGTTCCCAATTGACTTTCAATGGTGTTCATGACGGATTCCTCATGGCTATATAAGACATAATACAACGGATTCCCTGCGTCTCAGTGTCATGGTATGTTTTATGAATGTTACAATATACTTCAAAAGAATATATAGCATGGCAAAGAACAAAATAAACGTGCCATAAATTTGCCAGCGTTATACAACTCAAAAGTAAAAACATGGCTAGATAATAGAAAGCGAGGAAGAAGTCACTCACCCAAGTCATCTATACTCACCGAAGAATAGCTACCCGATCTGGAGCGATGCCTGCGAGAGGCATGATGATTATGATGATGCCTTCTAGATCTAGACTTCTCTGCAACAGATGATTTTGTAGAATAGCTCTCACTTTGGAAAGAAATGCTGTGGGTGCCACGGTCATTCCTAGACCACGCCTGGTGCGCCTTCTCCCAGTAAGCCCTCTTTCTGTGGCTAGATAAAAATAAAATGCAAATTTATCAAATGACATGAAGAATGTATATGAACCTCAATATGCACCTTCTCCTGAATAACGTTGTGTTCTTTGAATCGTTTTTAGTATGTGCACTAAGCGTGGTCGGGGACTTTTCCCTATAAAATGACATAAGATACGGACAGTACAGACGGTCTCTTCTTGTATAGTGGGTCATACTGCAACTCAAGTACTGGACTTCAGATCTTTATTCTACATCTGAGGTAGACAAGCACACAACAGGCGACGCTGTTTATGCCCGTGATAGTGGACTTCATCATACGCAACAATGTAACTACTGTGCTAAGGGCTCTACTTATCCGTGAGTCTCACTCATTTACACAGCACCAAAGGGCTCTTAATTATCTGCCTGTATAAAGGTGCCGCAAAATGCTTGTTCATCAGTAATAGGATCATTGGTGTGTTCACCTAGATTGTTGTTTGGCAGATCGTGGTGTCTAAACAGCCTGTGCTGCTGGCGTTAGTGATCGCTCCTGCCTATACTGTGGCAGAGATCAGCGGTCTCCTTCACTGACGTGCAAGCAATTGCCAGGAAGGAACGCTTCCTTCCCAACAATCACATTCTACATCGGCGCCTTAAGTAATGAAAGCAGGAACACCCAGATAGCAATGCCAGTAAGAAAAAAATGGAACAAACTTCAAATTAATCAGTATAACAATATCCCATAATTAAAGGACATGTGATAGGTCATCAGCATAAAACCCATCCTCAGGATGGTGCATCAATATCTGATTGGGGAAGCGGGGGGGGGGGGATTTGATGTCCAGCAGCCCCGACATTCAGCTGTTTGAAGAGGAGGCGATTCACGTGAACTCTGCTTTCTCTTCAAGATTACACTGCGTGTCGTCTCGCTTACAGCGGTGGTGTAGTGCAATTACAAGCGCTCGTCCTACTGAAGTGAATGGTGTTGGAATACAGCAACAGCTGCAGCTTAATGCAGGAGGAACTATATTAAGCTGGCAGTAGAAGGCACTGTGTTAAGCATCACTGTTTATTAAAGTGCAGTTATTCCAGTGTATGTGCTGTCTGGTGATGATGTAGACGCTATCTCTGGTCGTCTCCAACTTAATTATGATGCTACAGTTAATAGTTGCTGTTTAAGGCCCTTTTAGACGGGCCGATGTGTCTCCCTGCCCGAGCGCCGATCAGCGATATCGGCGCTCGGGCAGGGAGCCTTTACACGGCCCGATGAATCGAGCGCCGGGCCACACGAGTGATCGCTGTATCACTCGTGCGGCCGGGAAGCTCCATACTGTCAGGCGCACATTGCCTGTTTACACAGGCCGATGTGCGCCCGACAGATTGGATCTTTTGTAGAAACCAAAAGATCCAATCAGCCGACGAACGAGCGTTTTGCTCGTTCGTCGGCTGATTAGGGCCACTTTTACACGGGCCGATTATCGGCACTAGCGTTCCTAGGAACGATTTTTCGGCCGATAATCGGCCCGTGTAAAAGGACCTTTAGTCTCAAGTAAAGTAAAAGTTTTTTGTTCTCCCACAATGTCTGAGCGCTGATCATAAAAGCTGCAAACACTGAAACAAATGGGATGAGCACTAGTAAGTACACTGCACGCAAAAACGAGCAAGACAACCCCGACTGTAATTCTGAACAGGAAGTAGAACTCACGAGCGCCAGCAAGCAGCTGATCAGCAGGGGTAACGGGAGCTGGACCCCCCACGATCAGATATTGATGCACTATCCTGAAGATAGGTCATCAATACATACTGCCTGCACAACCCAAGTTTACCACTATAAATTTGACATGCCTCCTGGAGCGAGATCTTGCTGGCGATTTCCAATAAGGAGAATGTCTGCGTCTTCCATCACGTTCCCAGCTGCGAGAAAATCTCTGTCTTTTCCATGCTTTGGTGTCTTGAGGCGACCAGCGTCTCTTTCTCCGATGCATCTAACAGGAAATGATACTCAAGCATTAGAAATATTATATATGAATGACATAAGATTGGAACATTGCTCAATTGCTCGGCAAAAGCAGTATTACTGGTCTAGCTCCTTAACATATTGCCTCAGGATACGACAGCATATTCAACATGTGACATTCCATTGAAAGGGGAACACTATCCTCAGAAAAGGTCATCAATATCATCGACTGGTGGGATCCAACACCCAGCACCCCCACTGACCAGCTGTCTTCAGGGGCCACTGGAAAAACTAAACAGTGAATGGAGCGGTAAGCTGAAGGCTTCATCCATTTAAGGGTGTGCTTCAATGGGAACAGAGCTAGAGTTCCATTCAAACAGGAGACTTGAGGACCCCTGTTCTTGGGAATCACTGGAGGTACCAGTGGTTGTACTCCCAGTGAACATACGCTTATTACTGCTCTTAAAGGGGTTGTCCGCAGAGGTCGCGCTACGTTTTTTTCAGAAGAGTAAAAATACTCCTCTGACCATTTTTGAGGAGTATTTTTACCCGAGGAGGAGTACGAAATTTGCGGTAATTAAAATACATACTGCACAGGCCTGCACTTGCTCACATCTGTGTTGGAGGCTGCATTTGGAGCCTCTGTTGCAGATTCTGTTGAAAGACCAGACAAAAAAGCCTTGTATGCAGGAGTTTTTTGTCTGGTAAAAAGACAGATCGCAAATGGAAACTGAACGGATCCCATTGTAGTTGGTGGAGTCTGTTCAGCTTCCCTGTAGGGTGACAGAAGGAGGGGGAGCAGGGTCACTAGTGGGGCGACAGGGGGAGCAGGGTCACTAGTGGGGCGACAGGGGGAGCAGGGTCACTAGTGGGGCGACAGGGGGAGCAGGGTCACTAGTGGGGCGACAGGGGGAGCAGGGTCACTAGTGGGGCGACAGGGGGAGCAGGGTCACTAGTGGGGCGACAGGGGGAGCAGGGTCACTAAGTGGGGCGACAGGGGGAGCAGGGTCACTAGTGGGGCGACAGGGGGAGCAGGGTCACTAGTGGGGCGACAGGGGGAGAGGGTCACTAGTGGGGCGACAGGGGGAGCAGGGTCACTAGTGGGGCGACAGGGGGAGCAGGGTCACTAGTGGGGCGACAGGGGGAGCAGGGTCACTAGTGGGGCGACAGGGGGAGCAGGGTCACTAGTGGGGCGACAGGGGGAGCAGGGTCACTAGTGGGGCGACAGGGGGAGCAGGGTCACTAGTGGGGCGACAGGGGGAAGCAGGGTCACTAGTGGGGCGACAGGGGGAGCAGGGTCACTAGTGGGGCGACAGGGGGAGCAGGGTCACTAGTGGGCGACAGGGGGAGCAGGGTCACTAGTGGGGCGACAGGGGGAGCAGGGTCACTAGTGGGGCGACAGGGGGAGCAGGGTCACTAGTGGGGCGACAGGGGAGCCTATGGGCGACGGGAGCAGGGTCACTAGTGGGGCGACAGGGGGAGCAGGGTCACTAGTGGGGCGACAGGGGGAGCAGGGTCACTAGTGGGGCGACAGGGGGAGCAGGGTCACTAGTGGGGCGACAGGGGGAGCAGGGTCACTAGAGGGGGGAGAGCTGGGTTATTAGTGGGGTGACAGGAGGAGGGGGAGCAGAGAACTGGGAGACTGGACAGAACCATGGTTGGGGGAGGGGGAAAATCACTCACTTGAAGATGGACAGCTTTTCACTGCCACAACTCTCCTATCCCTCTTCACCTGGGGGACACAGGCCGGAGGCAGCTCTTCTCCCAGGCAACAGTGACATCAGTCCGCGGCCCTTTACCTCTCCAGCCGCCCTGTTTTGTTCCCCAGGGTCCATGCTATGCGCGCCCGCTCTCCTTCTAGCCTCGGGAGCAGGCCCCTCCTCCTTCCAGCTCCCGCCGGCTTCCTCTGTCTCACCCGACCTGTGCTCTGGCGCACCAATAACAAAGCTCATTGCTGTAAGGAGCTTTGTTATTGGTTATTTCATGCACAGGCAGCATTGCTGTGCTGCCTGTGCCGTTCACAGCGCTCACTGCGCTGATGAAAAACTGAGAAAAGTCTTAGGCGTAGTGGTACGCCTTAGACTTTTTTCAGGGAGTAAAATTGCCTAAAAACGCGTCTATGACGCATTTTTATGCGTTATTGCGACCTCTGGTTGTCCGGGTTCACAGCTGAACCTGGACATACCCTTAATTTCACCCAGGCAGCCCGCCTGACTAATTAGCGCAGGGCAAAGGCATTTGGCCTGGTTCCGGTGACTAACCGGGCTCTGCCAGGCGGAGGCTTTCGCCCAGCAGTGAGCCGGTGACGTCACCAGCGCTGATGGGCGGGCTTTAGCGCGGCCCTAGCCAGTAAAACGGCTAGGGCAGCGCTAAAGCCGGCCCATTACAGCCGGTGACGTCACCGAACACACTGCCGGGCGGAAGCCTCCATCCGGCAGTGTGTATAATGTAAACAAAAAACCCTTGCCCTGCGCGATCCAGTGCAGGGCAAGGGAGGGCATCGGTGCATGAGATGCTCCGATGCCGTAGTCAGACGGGCTGCCTGGGTGAAATTAGGGGTATGTCCGGGTTCAGCTATGAACCCAGACAACCCCTTTAACTTCTAAGGGACTGGCATAGCAAGCACTCCGTCAATCCTATAGAAGTGAATGGAATAGTGGACTGACATGCACACTACTGCTCCATTCACAGGGGGTCAGCGATCATACATTTATTCTCTAGCCTGTAAAATCCCAAACTCACAGGAGGCAAAAATAAATTTTTTACCTAAACAAACCAGACATCATAAACCACAGCCTATAACTACAGAACACATCACTGTATAATATCCATATTACACAGTCACTTCCCGACCTCCGCCGTACATGTAAGGCGGAAGTTGGGTCTTTAAAAAGGTGCCCACTCGGCAGACACCATAAGTTATTATTATAGTCAATCTCAGACATTTAACCCTTCAGATACCATAGTCATTTGTGACCACAGAAGCTTTTCCCTTGGAGCGCGGCGCTGAGATCAGGGGAACCATTCGTTTTGTTGTGGTAGCCTTCGAAAGGCCCCAGAGTGACCACTGTGATAATTCCTATGGGCCCTGCCATTGAAGTCTATGGGACAAGTAATCTAACGATTGTATGCTCAAGCCCCCTAGACGTACTTAAAAATGTAAAAAAAAAAAAAAAAAAAAAAAAAAAAAAAAAAAAAAAAAAAACTTAAAAAAATATAAATATATATATAATGTAAAAACTTTAAAAATCACTCCCTTTCTTCACAATTAAAAAATAAACAATAAAAAAATTTAACATTGTTTGCAAAACATAAAAATTAAAACAAAAATATTTATCCCGTATGGTGAACACTGTAACGGGAAAAAAATATCAATATGGCTGTTTTGTTGCTTTACCTCCCAAAAAATTGAACAAAAAGTCACCAAAAGGTCTTAGACACCCCAAAATGGTATGAAAAACTACAGTTCACCCACACAAAAAAATGAGCCCTCACTCATCTCCAAATGTTTTTTTCCAAAGTTTTAATTTTTTTTAAGCATTAAAACTAAAGAAAAACTATACAAACGTGGTATCGCTGTAAATCTACTGTCCCAGAGAATAAGGCCCCATTCACACGACCGTATGAAAGGGGCCGTATCTATCAGCAAAAATGCGGGAATAGATGCGGCCCCATTCACCTCTATGGGGCCAGGAGCTAGCTCCGTGCCGCGGCTCTTTTGAAGCATGTCCTATACTTGCCCGTGCGCACGGACAAGTATAGGCATTTTCAATGGGGCCGCCCGGCGTGTGTTCCGAGCGCTGCGGAACACACGCCGGGTGGCCCCCGTATATTTGTGGGTCCACAGTAATGTGGGCCCGCAAATATATGGTCGTGTGAATGGGGCCTAAAGGGAACAATGTCAAAACAAAACCCATAAAACTTATTAAAGGGTGCCATTAGAAAGTATAACTTGTCCTCTTAAAAAAAAAACACAATACATGCTCTTAAAGGAATAAAACACTTACTGTAGCTGTTGTCAGAATGGAAAAGTCCCAGCTTTAACAATCATGCTTCCGACTCTTCTGCAATCACATGTGAAGTATACAGAAGACTAAAAGGAGAATATAAGAAATGCAGAGTTACTGCCTTGCTGAGGTGGTACAATTCTCCACTGCAGTAAAGGGATCGTGTGTCCTAAGGCCATTTTCACAGTAGCGGCAGCACGAATCCGGCAGGTGAAGGGTCCCGCCAGATCCGTGCTGCCGCAGGTGCATGTGTGGGTCCGGAATCGCGCTCCAGCCCCACGTGTCAGACACAGTCTCACTAACATACATACACTTACATGAAGCCATATTTACTGGCTTACGTGTCCTGGTGGCTTCTGGTTGTCAGAGGCCCCAGCAGCTCCGGACAGCACAGGAGGAGGAGGACGGCGCACAAAGGAAGGGAAGATTCCCACAGCGCCCTCTGCTGGAGGGAGCTGTGGGGAAAAGTGCAGGTGACGGATCCGTAATGAACTCCATTGAGAGTCAATGGAGGACGGATCCGTTTACTATTGTGTCACACCAAACGGATCCTTCCCCATTGACTTGCATTGGGGGTCATTCCGGATCCGCCTTGGTGCGGATGTCTAGACCGGAGAGAAAACCGCAGCATGTTGCAGTTTGCTCTCCGGTCTGGAGACTGAAGAGAACTGAACAGAATGCATTTAGGAACATTCCGTTCTCTTCAGTTCAGTTTTGTCCCCATTGACAGTGATTGAGGACAAAACTGAAGCGTTTTATTCTGGTATTAAGCCCCTATGACGGAACTCAATACCGGAATTTGTAAACGCTAGTGTGAAAGTAGCCTAATACGGAAGCCACAATTACAGAGCTGCTAAGTGCATTATAGCACAGGACCGCAGTACTAAAGGGGACCTTGCACTTACATTACACTATGAAATCCAGTAGGTATGGCCGTCTTTAGCCAGAGTGATTTCTTTTGTTTTGCATAGCAGTATGAGGAATTGTTTTTTTGCGGACAATTGGGCTCATGCTGAGGACCACAGATTGCGGGGCCGCCGTATGGGAACCGATTCACTTGAGTGGGGTCCACGATCCACACAGCATAAAAGTAGTGCATGTACAGAAAACCCACATAAGCACTCCGTAGTGCTTCCCATTCGTGCCTCCATTCCGCACCGCAGCTCCGGATTGGAGAACCATTCAAGTGAACGGGTCTGCATCCATGATGCGAGGTGCATGCGGCCCAGCTGTTCTAGGCCGCATGCACACGACCGTGGTTCAGGTCCGCATCCAAGCCGCATCTTTTGCAGGTCGGATGGGGACCCATTCGCATCTTTTGCAGCCCAATTGAAGTGGACAGCACGCTCCATTCCACAGCCCCGCAAAAAAGAAAAAACAAAACAAAAAACAGCACGTGTCCTATTCTTGTCCGTAACATGGATAAGAATAGGACTGCTCTATTGAGGGCCAGATGTTTCACAAAGTGTGGAACGCACGCCGCTACCATCCGTGTTTTGCAAATCGACAATTTGCGGACTGCAAACAAATCCTACAGTTTTGCTTGAGCCTACACTGCACCAAATTTATCAAATGTTGCATGCTGTGTGAAAAACTTGGTGCATCGTTAACCCCTTAACGCATAATGCCGTACATGTATGGGCTCTATAGCGTGGGCTGCTGTAGCTTGCTCCATACATGGTGGGTACCAGCTATATAATACAGCAGGCACCTGGCCACAATGACCAGGATCGACGATTACGCTGCACTAAGCTGCAGCATTCAATAACAAACGCGGCATCTGTGGAGTTAGGCAGAGGGAGGGGGCTCCCTCTGCCTTTGACTGAAGCCCCACACAGTGAAATCAGTTACCATGGCAGCCTGGAACCTGCCTGTCATGGTAAGCTTCCTGTAAAGCTATGCACGAGAAACAGCTTCACAGGCAGGCAATAACAATCTCATAGACCATAACAGTTCTCTATTATGATCTATGGGACACACGATTACTTACCGAGTAAAAAAATAAATAAAAAACAAGTATTAAAAATTCAAATCACATCCATTTCCTAATTTTACAAATAATAAAGAAATAAACACAGCAGGCATCACCGTGTCTGAACTATTAAAATATTTTTTCTGCACGGTGAACAATGTCAATCGGCTGCTTCTAAGGCCAGCAGAATATTGTCATGTATTAAAAGAGGCATGGACTCGCGGGACAGGGATGTCATATTACCACTGTATAAAGCATTAGTACGGCCTCATCTGGAATATGCTGTTCATTTCTGGGCTCCGGTTTATAGGAGGGGTGTCCTGGAGCTGGAAAGGGTGCAGAAACGGGCAACTAAACTGATAAGGGGCATAGAGCATCTTAGCTATGAAGAAAGACTGAAGGAGTTAAACTTGTTTAGTCTTGAGAAGAGACGTATAAGGGGGGACATGATCAACCTGTATAATTATGTAAATGGCCCATACAAAAAATATGGTGAAAAACTGTTCCAGGTAAAATCCCCTCAAAAGACAAGGGGGCACTGCCTCCGCCTGGAGAAGCAAAGGTTCAGACTCCAGGGGCGACAAGCCTTCTTTACTATAAGAACTGTGAATCTGTGGAACAGTCTACCGCAGGAGCTGGTCACAGCAAAGACAGCTGAGGGCTTCAAAACAGGCTTAGAGAAAAAGAAGGTCACCACATATTAAGAAATGTAGAGTCATGTCTTAAGGTTACCCGTCCCCCTCCCCTTCATCACTCCTACCCCCTCCCTTGGTTGAACTTGATGGACATGTGTCTTTTTTCAACCGTATTAACTATGTAACTATGTAACAAGGAAAAAAACAAACAAAACTGACGATTCGTCATTTTTAGTCACATTGTTCCCCCCCCAAAAAAAAATTGAATACGAGTACTACCTGTAATTACACTGCCCTTCCAAGATGACTGGTAGTGTAATTTAGAGGAAGTAGCGCTTACATGGAGCACCCTCTCTTCAAACAGCTGATTGGTGGGAGTGCCGAGTGTCAGACCCCACCGATCAGATATTGATGACCTATCCTGAGGATAGGTCATCAATACATATTGTCCGCACAACCCCTTTCACTTTTCACATCTCAGGTAGGGAAGCAGCTGGCAATATGTGCCTGGTTTGTTTGAAATCTGGTAATCTAAGCTTTAAAACAAGACCTGAATCACACTAAATTGGGATTTATAGCTGTTAGGAATCAGGTTGAAGGTAAAAACAGCTGAAGCCTGCGTTCACTTCTGACTAGGGATGAGCAAACTTGTGTCTTCAACTTTGGCGTACAAGGTACAGGTTATCTAAGAATTCCGTTACCACGGTCCATAACATATATTCCATGGTAGAGGAATCCATCACTGAATTTTAAGATAACCCGAACCTTGTATGCCAAACTTGAAAACACAAGTTCGCTTATCCCTACTCCGGACCTGACAGGTGTACTCGGTTATCTCCGAAACTCCCATAGAAATGAATGGAGCAGATGCGGTGGGGGCCCAGCAGTAGGGCCCCAACTTATCTAATAGCTTCCCCTATTGTGTGGGTAGGCAATAACTTAACCAGAATACCCATTTAAAGTGGAGCTATCCTTTACATTTTTCAGCCAGTACCACAGACTTCCACCAGAGCTAAGACCAAATTAACCAGGAAATAAATACCTACGATCTGACGTGTTCAGACATTAATAAAGCCTTACATGGGGCTGCAGCACCTGTCAGAAGTCATACTACAACACCTAGCTTTTACATAGACTAGGACAGTAGTCATGCTACAACACCTACTAGCATTCACATGGCCTAGGACCATAAGCTGTAGTGGTACTACAACACCCAGTAAGTACAGAGGCACATCCACACTACTGAATACAAGGCTGCACCAGGACGCACCGCCATGACGGGGCAGCTTGCGGTTTGTTTACCACGTCACTGAGAACACGACGCCATGGTGTAGGCTCACCTGAACTAGCATTATCCCTGCCTCACATTCAGGAACAGGACCGGACCTCGGCGCTGCTCGGTACTTCTTACAACTCCTCACTTCCCGTTTCTTCAGTTCACGCCGCGCAGGAAACACCAAACAGGACGTGAGTGCAGAACCACTGGAGCCAGGCACCGGGACCAAGGGGAAGCCTCACTACGGGACAACTAGTCGCCGTTACCTCGTTCACCCCGAGCACAGACGCTAGTACGGGGATCCCGTGACGTCAGCTAGAAGTAGCCCCGCCCACTCAGACCGCATCCTGAGCCTGTGGTCATGCTGGCTTTCTGATTGGTCTACAATATTCACGTCATGCAGACAGGGGGTACACGTGGTATGTGTGTCTTTTTTCGCCAAGTAGTGAGACGCTCATATGGCGGGAAGTGGAGTCTGAGTCAGTTGTCCCGTATATGGGGAACTGGGCGGGAAGCCGTGTTGTGGAGGGAGCCAGCATTATTCAAAACCTTGTCATGTGTCCTGGGACTTCAAATGTTACAGAAGAGTCAGGATGTGACTGTACAGACATAATGGTGGGCTTATGTGTTGTGAAGCACACTTGCGATTCCTCTCACCCTCCTGCCAGTAGTTGTCAGAGGAGTGTTTTAGAAAACCATAATAATTATAAGTAATACACGTCTATAACTCAATATACTGATAAGACCTCATTGCCAGCATTTACTGTGAGCTTTAAAATAATGATAATTACCACCAACAGGAGTGCACCACCAATGAGGCGATCACCTCAGGAAGCATGGGGAAGGGCCATGGGCAATGAGCACGTTCATTGTGGCAAAGGGGTTAGGTTAGGAAATTGACATGGGGGGGGGGGACTTAATTTCAGCTTTTGCAGAAAGGCAATGTGCACACCTGACCACCAAAATAATCTAATTATGTACCACCATAATGGGGACAACTATTTTTTATTTACAGACAAGGGAATAAAGTTGCCTAATTTTTCAGACTGTCCAGAAATTTCTAGACGGATGGGAACCATGATTTCCACTCCACCATTGCTACTTTCCCAAAGAAGGGGGCATGCTAGGGGCAGGGCTAGCAAATGTTTGGGGTTTTTTTTCAGACGTAAAAATTGAAATTTACGGCAGCGCGTGTCTCATTATAAATTAGGTGCATCCTCTGGCAGCACAAGGGATATCATAGACCGGAGTAAAATGCTGGTCTATGATACTGAATTACTGAATGGCCCCCAGAGGCTCCTGTGCTTGCTCCATTGTAGCTCCCCATATAGGGTTCAGTAACGTGACCTGAGTGCTGCATAAAATCTAGTGAGCACTTTTTCCAAGGATCAGTTTCCTGGTGAATCTGCATTAGAATGGGAACATGGAGCGATCTGTTTGGCTCATTTCACATTTGAGGTGGAGGAGTTCACTAGATACTGCTGGTGCCAAGTGATTCTAATGGGGTCCGGTAGTCTAATGTGTCTGAGGGCACAGCTCCTCGCAGGGGCGTAGCTAAAGGCTCATGGGCCCTGGTGCAAGAGTTCAGCTTGGGCCCCCCTTCCCTCAGTGCTTTGGGCCAAGAAGCAGGGGAGGACATAGTCTTCATGCTGCCTGAGACACAAATTGAAACAGCAACCCCCATGCCAAATTCTTGACCTAAACCCTTACCTCCAGCCAGACAAGCATGCACTTTCTATAATACTGGTGTCTTTTTATGTGGCACATAAAAAATGTAATAAAGTTTTTTTAAAAAAAAGACTCCAGTTAGTAAAAGCACAAAAATTCGATCACTGTGCAGTGAAGAAACACTGCCTGGTCAGATAACTCAAGATTTCTGTTGCACCAAGCTGCGTTGGATGTAAACAACATGAATTCATTAACCCTTCCTTCAGGCCAGTGGCGGTGGAACAACAGCATGGAGAATGGTTTCTGGCCCACTCTGGGTCTTCTGATACCTGTGGACGGATGTTTGGACAGTAGGGTTACCTAAGTATTGTTGCCAACCCTGGACATCCCCTCATGGCAACTGTTTATAGAAAAGGACACTTCCAGCAGGACAGAAAAAGAGGCAACCAGCCACTTCTAGCAGCTGCTCGGCTGGGGTCCCGTGAATCAGACCCCCACCAATCTGCCATTGATGACCTATCCTCAGGATAGTGAAAAAGAACTCAAGACAGCATCCTCTTCTTGCTGAAAATTGGTGTTTAATCCATCAGAAAATCCAAAACACGTGTAACGTTTTGGCTGACACTCAGCCTTTATCAAGCATCCTCAGGATAGGTCGTCAATATTATTTCTAGGATCACCCCTTTACGATTTCCTTTCCCTTCAAGTTGATGGTGGAATACCTAGGAGGAAGAAACTTTACAAACTGACTTTTTCCTCTGGTGACATCTTATTACAGAACCACTCAGGAATTCAGTGCGTTCTTCAGCATGACTTGTTCTTTCACAAATGTTTATAAAGGCAGACTGCATGGCCTCCCACATTGTGCCTCCTTCACAGAATTATGCCCAGCTGTTCCCACAGTATTATGCCCCCAGTAATATGCCCAGCTGTGCCCACCAGTAATATGCCCACACAGAAAGTAAAAAAAATAAACACCACGTACTTACCTACTTCCTAGCAGCGGCAGCAGGACATCGGCTGCTCTAGTCTGTGGAGGAGGCGGAGCTGAGGCCAGAAAGCGGAGCCAGCTGCCAGAAAGTGGGACATACCTCCTCCATACCGGGATAGCCACTGTAATCCGGGACTGTCCCTCCGGATCCGGGGTGATTGGAAAGGATAGGACTGAATTACACATCTGAATTCATTGTTTAAGAGTTGTGTCTCAATACTTTTGTCCATATAGTGTAGCTCCATACTGTTCAAGGGAAGGTCATATATAAAAAGAGTATTTGTAGGCCATTAAAATTAGGTTAGGTTCCCTTTAGAGATGTTCACCAATGGAGGATGCAGAAGGTAATATTAAAAGAATTACCTGTCATTAGTGCTCTGGTTCCAGCACCAAGCTCCCTACGCCTCCACTGCCGGTCCCTGCTGGAGCGTGAGTGTGATGTGCACATCACTGCTGCCAGCCAATCAAAGGCCTCAGATGTGGCAGTGGTCGCTTTCTGTACCTGCACACATCCCTGCTGAGGCCACTGATTGGTCAGCAGCAGTGACATGAAAGTAGAAAAGAAGGGAACTGGAGCATCAAAGACAGTTGAGGGTTTCTTTAAACCCTGCACCTGTCTTGTTCTTTGTCTACACAAAGGCATTTGCACAACATTGGGCTTCAAACCAGACATCAAGCTACAGGTGCTCCATTGACCTCACTCTACCCCCGCACTCAAAGGCTATCATGGTGCACAGCAAGACAGCAATGGAGGCTGGAATGGAGGTCTATCCTTTTCAGCAGTGAGTTTCGGACAGAATGATAGCTGGGGAGCATGTTGGCAATGCCATAAGGAGGCCTTAAAGGGGTATTTCCATCTCACAAATGTACTAATAGAATGTATTTATATAAAATGTACCATTTAGAAGATTTCCCTATTTGTATATCCATTGTCTCACACACATCAGTCAGACCGTTGCCCCTAGTTAAGGCCACCGCGGCCATGTAGTAGTGGTGGCCGGCTTGCTCCTTTTCAAACCCGCTCTGAGGTAACTGTTGTATTGTGAACGCACATCACATGAGCATGCGGAGACACATCTTAGGGTACTTTCACATCTGCATTGTGGACACTACCAGTCCAAAACACAATGGTCAGGATCCGTCCAAAACGCAGACTTTATAAACAGATCCTGCTCCGTAGAGATGAATTGATCTTGGAACAGGATCCGTTTCTCTACGTTTTGGAAACGCAGACAAAAATGCTACAACCCTAAGATGTGTCTCCGCATGTTCATGCAATGTGCGTTCACAATACAGTAGTTACCTCAGGTTTGAACAAGAGCAAGCCGGCCACCAATACTACATGGGTGCAGTGGCCGTAACCAGGGGCAACGTCCTGACTGATGTGTGTGGGACAATGGAAATACAAATAGGCAAATCTTCTAAACGGTACATTTTCTATAAATACATTCTATTAGTAATAATATTGGTATGGCTATATCTAACTATACAAACTACATTTGTGAGATGGGAATACCCCTTTAACAAATATCCACCAGTTCTACTCGCTTGATTATGGTGTGGGGTAACATAATGACATAATGTCTGGTCTACATTTCAGTTACATCAACAGCTCGGCGTTATATTGATTTGGTTGTGGAACCAGTGGTAAGGCCATTTCTCCAAAGTGCCCCAGGAGCCATTTTTCAACAGGACAACGCCAGGTTGGATGTTGCTTGTGCTACTGTGAGCAGCCTGCACGGACTAAACATTCTACCATGGCCTGCAGCATCTCCGGACTTGTTTCCTGTCGAGCACAACTGGGATGTCATTGGTGGCAATTATAAAGGTAGCTGCCAGCAGTGGATCTTGATGATTTGCGTGCCCAAGTACATTCAGCGTGGCAGAGCATTCCTCAAACAATCATTGGTAGCATGCCAAGGTGTGTATGTGGTGCTCATGCTCTATATTACTGAATAAATTGAGATGTTTTGAATATTTCCATATAATTAACATGTCTATCCATCCTGTGATTTCCATAATTCCATGACTTTTCCTTCTTGGTGTTTCAATGTTGAGGAGTATATTAGATGGTTGGCTGGTCCTGCCAGTATCGTGGGGTCTGGCCATCATACATCTAATGAATCTGGAGAGCTTTATACCTTTCTGGCAGAGCTGTGTGCAAAGGCTAAACATGAACTGTCCCACTGCTAAAGATCTGTCTAATAACAAGCCTGTCGATTGTTTTCAAGGATGAGCAGCATCATTGTATGTTCTGTGTTATGATACTGACACAGCCTGTATTATAATGTAAAATAAGCAATGTATTTAGAAGGCTACAGAACATTTTATGCAGATTTTATATACACTTAGGGAGGGGTTGTCTCACTTCAGCAAATGGCATTTATCATGTAGACAAAGTTACTACAAGGCACTTACTAATGTATTGTGATTGTCCATATTGCTTCCTTTGCTGTCTGGATTCATTTTTTCATCACATTATACACTGCTTGTTTCCATGGTTACAACCAGACTGAAATCCAATAACGGTGGCTGTGCTTGCACACTATAGGAAAAAGTGCTTGACTTGCATATTCCCACAGTCTCGACCACCATAGAGGCCAGTGCTTTTTCCAATATTGTGCAACCACAGCCGCCGCTGCTGGATTACAGGGTGGTCTTAACGATGGATACGAGCAGTGTATAATGTGATGGAAAAATGAATCTAACCAGCAAAGGAAGCAATATGGACAATCACAATACATTAGTAAGTGCCTTGTATTAACTTTCTCTACATGATAAGGCCTCATTCACACTTCCGTATAATGTGTCCGCATACTTTCCGCATCCGTTTCCGCAATTGCGGACAATTATGCAGATAGGATGCGGATCCATTCATTTCAATGGGTCCCGAAAAAATGCGGACAGTACACCGTGTGGTGTCCACATCCGTGTGTCCGTTCCGACTGTCTGCATAAAGAAATCCTCCTATCCTACTTTTCTCCCAAATTGCGGTCCGTAGCACAATGAAAGTCTATGGATCCGCAAAAAATGCAGAAGACATGCGGAAAGGCATCCACATGTCATCCGTATTTGCGGATTCCGTTCCAGGAGGGGAGAAAAAAAAAGAAAAGGTACAGATGTTATTCATCCACAAAAAACGGATGACATATGGATACATCCTTTCTGTTTTTTACGGAAAAACGGAACAGATGTCCTGGAAAAACTGAGTTTTTTGCGGAACAACGGATCCGCAAAAAACTGACCGTTTTCCAGGATGTGCACAAATACGGACGTGTGAATGAGGCCTTAATGTAATTTGCTGAAGTGGGACAACCCCTTTAAAGCATTCAAAGGTGCACCCTTTAAGTCTATGGTCAGTGTTTGTGTGGACCTTGGAGTAACTGAGCAAGTTGGTTAGGGGGTTGACCTTTGCTTTATATTTGATCAGTGGAAGTCTCAGGTTTGCTCACATTATATTTCTATGTATTCATCTTGTCTGGCTTATGGTATGGTATCCTATATGGACCTTCTTAGCATATGTCAGTCTGGAGATTGTACGTTGCGTTGCTGACACTCTACCCATATTCTCCTTACCACCTTTTGTAAGTGACCACTCTTCAAGTTGCTATTTAAAATTGAATAAAATCAAATAAACATAAAATAGTTTTCCTTCAGGATTGTAAGAGGTGAAAGCCTGCAGTGTCCTGCTCGGTGCATTAGTGAGTAGGGTGGGGGCGTGTGTCCACAACCAGTAGTGACAGTTGCCTGGTTTCACAATCTGAACTGGTTAATCAAAATAGGGAGCAGCTCCAGACTTGTTGCTTTCTGTAACCATAGAAGCGAGTCCAAGCTTTCTCTTCTTTTCATTGCTTTTTAGATCAATGTGGGCTGATAGAAGTGCAAGAAAAATGTCCAGTGATAGATGCACTGTAGGTAAGTCTATGTAATCTCAAAATATGTCCATAATGTACGGTTCATTCAGTCTGCCTATTCATACTAAATTTGTATTCATGTAAATCTTTGTGTCATTTATATGTCTATGTGGTAAAGCCATTGAGGGAATTTATCATGAGGAGAATTACTGAAGTTTTGCTTTGAGTCGGTTTTTCGTAATCTGTATCAAATGTCGCAAGTTATTTGATGAATTTGGCGCACTTTTACACCTAACACATTTGTATAGAGATTCTTTTACACCACCCTGCACCAGAGTAATGCCCCTTTCACACGAGCGGGAGACTCGCATGTCTCCCGCAACGCATCTACAGGGCTGGACTCCTGCACTGACTGGGATCGCATATAATGCTATGCGATCCCAGTCAGTGCAGGAGTCCAGCCCTGTAGATGCTTTGCGGGAGACATGCAAGTCTCCCGCTCGTGTGAAAGGGGCATAAGGCTTCGTGCAACATGTCTGTATGTATTTTGCAGTCCGCAAACCACTGATCCACAGAACACGGATACCAGCTGTGTACGTGCCACCATTTTTTTCACGTCTACAGAAATGTCTTTTTCTTGTCTGAAAAACGTACAAGCATAGGACATGTTCTCTCTTCTTTGAGGGCCAGCCGAACAGACATACAGATGCAGACAACACATGGTGTGCTGTCCACTTTTTTGCGGCCCCATTGAAATGAATGGTTTCTGATGCGGAACAAAGATACGGTTGTTTGTATGGGGCCTAGGTGTGAACCTTTTCTTAAAGATTTATTAAAAGTCACAGTTGATTAATTTATCATGCTCTAAATTATCATAGAAAACCACAGTCACTTTCACAACCATTTTTTTCATAATTGGGGAGAGCTGTATAAAATCACAAAAAGTCACAAAAATGGTCTTTGCCAAAATTTGCATTTTTTTGTAGTTAATCTATAATAAGATATGAGTTTTATTAATTGAATTACTGAAATAAATAAATTAAAAATTCAATGATATTCTAATTTATTGAGATGCACCTGTATTTTCTCCAAGTACTTTCCAAAGAACTAGTGGGCATTCATTATGTGTGTGTTTGTGGGGGGAGCAATTTAGACCAATACAGCAAAGGGTTCTTTACAGACAGAGTAGCTAAATTATGGAATGCTGTAACTCAAGTGGTAGTAATGATAGCTGCTATATCAGCAGATATAATTAATGCCATATAGTTGAGGCTATTTTCACACCTTTTTTTCCCTTTCCGCTATTGAGATCCGTCATACCCGAATGCATTCTATTCCATTTCATTGTGTCCCCATGACGCACCCAAAAGCGCAGCAAGCAGCTTTTTTGAGTGCGGCCTGGGGTGCGGAGCCTGGCACAATAGAAAACGAATCCGTCCCCTATTGACTTTCAGTGGTGTTTATGACGGATCTGTCTTGGCCATGTTAAAGATAATACAACTGGATCCATTCATAACGGATGCAGACAGTTGTATTATTATGACGGAAGCGTTTTTGCTGATCCCTGATGGATCCAGAAAAAATGCTGGTATGAAAGTAGCCAGATCTGAGGAAGGTTGAACTTGATGGACATGTGTCTTATTTTAACTTATGTAACTATGTGGCTCTGTATAGAATAGTGTCCTAGTTGAGTAAGGTATGCTAGCAACATACCATCTTGAGAGAGGGGAAAGGACACTCTTTTGGGATTTAATGGAAAGAGTGTCATGTTTGGATATCATTTTTAACCCCTTAACACAAAATTACATGTACACTATTTGTATGTAAGGATGTATGAAGCAGGCTCACGAGCTGAGACCACTCCATATGTGGCAAGTGTCAACTGTGTAATACAGCTGACACCTAGCCGCAATGCCCAGGATCAGAGATGACTCCTTTCCTAGTTATTTAACCCCTCAGGTGCTGTGGTCAATAGCAAGTCTTCCAGGTCTATTTAAATCTTATAGACTGCAACAGTAAAATAAAGTTTATGTAAAAACATAAAAAATAAAAAGCCCCCATTTCGAATTATATAGGTATCACTACATCCAAAAAGTTCAGAACTATTAAAATCAAAACAATAATGTGTAATAAAAAACAGCTCTGTAGACAGAAATATAAAAAAAAAATAAGTTAATTATGTCTTATTTTGAATGGCCAGAATTTTTTTTTCCATTTTGCAATATAAGATATGGTAAATTATGGTAAATTAAATGGTGCCATTAAAAATACAACTTGTTCCATAAAAAAAACAATCCCTCATATGCATTTGACATCCATCTGCAACTGCGCAGACATACAGCTGCAGTATGTGTTTGTTTTTTTTAAAAGGGGTTATCCAATCTCACTGTTTCTGTGCTATTCTGTTTCCGTGGTTCTTATGCACTGCAACTGGAAAAAAAGCGGAGTCCTGGCTCCCTCCGCTATTTCCAAGCCCCCTGGTGGTTGGCGCTTAGTCCTATCTCAGCGAGATGGGATAGTGCACCAAATTAGGCTACTTTCACACTGGCGGCAGGTGAAGGGTGCTGCCGGATCAGGCCTGCCGCAGTGACATGTGTGGAGCCGGAACCGCGCTCCGGCCCCACACATGTCACACAGTACATACATACACATAAACATAAACATACACACACATATAGACAAACAAACACACATACATACTTACATTCTCCCGGCAGGTCTTCGGAGCGTCGGAGGGACAGGACTGCTCGCACAGGTGACGATTCCCCATAGCGCCCTCTGCTGGGCGCCTGGTGGAATCTTCATCTGCGCGCGCCGTCCTGTCCCTCCGACGCTCCGAAGACCTGCCGGGAGCATGTAAGTATGTATGTGTGTTTGTATGTCTATATGTGTGTGTATGTTTATGTGTATGTCTGTGTCTGTATGTGTCTATGTGTAGCCGGATCCGTAATGAACTCCATTGAAAGTCAATGGAGGGCGGATCCGGTTACCATTATGGTCACACCAGACGGATCCACCCCCATTGACTTGCATTGGGGGTCATTCCGGATCTGTCTTGGTGCGGATGCCTGGACCGGAGAGCAAACCGCAGCATGCTGCGGTTTGTTCTCCGGTCTGAAGACGGAACGGAATGCTTTCAGGAGCATTCCGTTGTCTTCAGTTCAGTTTTGTCCCCATTGACAATGAATGGGGACAAAACTGAAGCGTTTTATTCCGGTATTGAGCCCCTATGACGGAACTCAATACCGGAATTTTAAAACGCTAGTGTGAAAGTAGCCTTAGTCAGCAAATGTAATATGAACAGAGCCTTCTTCAAGTGAACAATGGGTAAGTAAACTCCTGTAGGCACAGTTAATAAGGCTGAACAAATTGGGTCTGAAGGTAATTGTGTGTTGAGTTGGAATCATGCTTCTGGCTGTATGTATCCCTTGTCCTTGTACACGGACTGATGATTAGGAACAAACATTCATCCGATCACTGCCCCATGGAAACATGCAGTCGATCACCAGATAAGCGAGCAAATGCTCATTTGTGAGCATCACATCGCCCAGTGTAAACATGGGATGTACTGCCGACAAATTGAAACTGTATACCGACAAATGGTCTTATTACCAATGATTTGCACATAACTCAAGACAATTGGCACATACAAATGAAGGTAGTGAGTACTGGTCAACATGTTGTTATCCATCATTCGACGCTTTAGGCAGAATATCTACCCATGTGAGGCCTCTTTCACACTAGCGAGTTTTCCGCTCGGGTGCAATGCATAAAGTGAGCGTATAGCCCCCGCACTAAATCTTGACTCATTCATTTCAATGGGTCTTTGCATATGAGCGTTGGTTTTTCTCTGCGTTGCGTGAGAATCGAAGCATCTTCTATATTCTACGTTTTTCACGCAGCCATGGCCTCATAGAAGCGATTGGGACTTCAGTGAAAAAACAGATACAGTGCGTTTTTTCACTGACGGTTGTTAGAAGATGTTCTTTGTAATTCTTTGGTTTTTTTTCACGCACGTAAAAAAACGCATCAAAACTGATTGCACCCGCGCGGAAAAAACTGAAACACTGAACACATTCGCAGTGAAAACTGACTGAACTTGCATGCAAAATCATGAATTTTTTTCTGAACAGACCCTGAGAGAATCTGTAATGCTCGTGTGAAAAATTCCTAAAGGGGTGCTTATGTGTGCCAGAAGAAATTGATTGAAGGCTGCAGTTTTCCTATAATTAGGAGTGTTTAATTAATTAATTAATTGGTTGCCCATCAGTCTTAGGCTACTTTTACACTAGCGTTTTTTGCTTGATCTGGCAGAGTTAATCAAAAACGCATCCATTACTGATAATACAACCATCCTGATCTGGTTGTATTATCTGTAACATACCCAAGACGGATCCGTCATGAACTCCATTGAAAGTCAATGGGGAACGGATCCATTTTCTATTGTGTCAGAGAAAACTGATCCGTCCCCATTGACTTGCATTGTAGGTCATGACGGATCTGTCTTGCTCCACATCCCAGGACGGAAAGAAAACCGCAACATGCTGCGGTTTGCTCTCTGGCATGAGAACGGAATGGAACGCATTTTGGAGCACTCCGTTTTGTTCAGCTACATTTTGTCCCCATTGACAATGACTGGGGACAAAACAGAAGTGTTTTTTTCCGGTATTGAAACCCTATGACGGATCTCAATAGCGAAAAATATTAATACTTGTGTGAAAGTAGCCTAAATGTTCTAACATTCTAGCAATAAGCAACATCACTAAATGGGAATACTCCTTAAAATGTTTGTGTGCTCTCTTAGACTGGGGGTACATGGTCATCGTAGCCATGACATATGTCCTGTGACCATGGATTGCTGTGTAGCAGTGCTTCCAACACTGCTGGATTTTTTGAAATTGTGGGGTCACAGAGACCCCACTAAGTTCAGTGGTTGCTCTGTTGCATAGCCATCTTTGGTTGTGCAATGGGTGTCCCATCCAAAATTGTCATGTAGCCCCAGCCTGAAACTACACACCATGTCCCAGATTTACTAATGAATCTGCGGCAAAAATCTGTGGTGCAATTTGGTGCAACTAGGGTTTCAACACTTTAGGCCAACCAATAATTGGTAATGAGTCAGAGATAAGTGTCTCTCCCCGCACCTGATTTATCTTCCAGCCTGAGCCCCTGTGATAAATCTGGTGCAGGTCTAGATAGTTTAAGCTTACACCCTCTTTGGGATTAGTAAATCTGGGCCTTTTTAGGGCTAGCTCAGCTGCATATAAAGAAAAAAAACTTTTAATCCATATGTAAATAAGCAGTTAAGGACATCAAGGGCGGGCCTAAGCTACTCTGTGCCCCTCCCTTTTCTTCGTGATTGACAGGACCAGACAAGACGACTATGTAGGAGACTGGCTGTGTCAGTCATGTAAGCATTACAGCTGAGGCCAGTGGTTGGTATTATTTTTCCTGCCGTTAGCTTATGTTTTTGTCAATTTTCAGAAATCTCCTTTAAGCAATGTCCCAGCAAACCTTTGCATGTGGAGTTAAAGGAAATCTGTCACCAAGATAATCGCTACTGAAGTAAAGCCATGGCCTAATAGCACTTAGTACCTTCTTTCCAGATGTGCCTTTGTTTCAGCAATAGGTGTTTTCTATCTTCTGAAAATCCAGTTTATTTGGTATGCAAATGAACCAGTAAGGTGCCCAGAGGGGCGTCACTCTTGCAGAAAGGAGCCTAGGCATTCCATATGCTAGTGTCCAAGTCCGCCCTCATGCTGGGAGCAGGGAAAAGGGGGGCAGAGTTATGGCTTAAATGTGATGTAGGAGGCGTGCCTTTTTTATACAAGCGTGGTATGCTCTGCTGATACTTCTATAACTTTTCTTTTTCTCAAACGCCCCGCTGTGCTCCCCTTCATTTATCGCACCCTGTATGCTAATAGATAGCATCGGTACAGGGAGGAGGAGACGCCAGCGTTTCTCAGGGGGCATCTCCTTCTCCCTGGCTGTGGCGCAGTCCAACAGCAGCAGACCACGTCACAGCCAGGGAGAAGGAGAGCTGTTTTTGGACTGGGACCCAGGGAGAAGGAGATGCCCCCTGAGAAACGCTGGAGTCTCCTTCTCCCTGTACTGATGCTATCTATTAGCATATAGGGTGTGATAAATAAAGGGGAGCACAGCGGGGCGTTTGAGAAAAAGAAAAGTTATAGAAGCATCAGCAGAGCATACCTCACTTGTAAAGGTAGTTAGTTTAAAAAAAAAAAAAACTGTGAAGGTCCTCTTTAAAGGGCTACCCATGTTAAATAAAAAGTTGGTCAACCCCTGTAAATAACAGTACAATCAGTAATCACCCCCTTTCTGCACTATGTTCGGATCCTCCTCGCTCGTGTTAGTACTCCTGTCTGCAGCTGGGATGTTCTGTGGACACCATATCACCTCTGCAGCCAATCAATAGCCTCAGGAATAGCCATTTACAGCTGCTGCGTGACTTTTTAGTCACCACATACAACCCCTTTAATATCACTTTCCATCTATAGGCAAATTCCTGTATTTATTGTTGCATGTCATGACTTATATATTTTTTTTTATTTTACAGAATGAAGATTTCAAAGAACAACCCAAAGTACCACGATGTATTAGATACGTTAGTTTAAATAATTTCACTTTTTAATGATATTTCCTGAAGAGCCATTTTACTATACAGATGTCTTACCGGCTATCGAATGGATATGTCAGTCTGCCCTCCCGTTATGGCCTTGGTGACAGCTATCAGCACCATGTGGAAGCAGGCAGGAGATCTCCACGCTGGAACGCCAAAGAGTTTGGCAGTAATAGACATGGACTGGATTCACCAAGGCTGCATGGTCTCTCCGAGCTGGAGAGAAATATTGAGGTGAAACTTGTATATTCCGCATCTTATTCTTTATATGCAAATATTCGATTTAAGTGCAGTGTTTTCAATAAACAACCATATTCTTATATAATGATACAATTTTATACATTTTTTAATACTCATTATTTTATTACAATTGATGTACAATAATTCACACATTTAAAGGGGTTGTAGCTATGTACATAACTTCTTTGATGGCAAAAACTACTGTGAACGTAATGTTAATTATAAATGGACAGATGTAACTTGTATTCACTATTTAAAGGGTTATTCCCATCTTACAATGTGATGGCATATTTGCTATGCATTTTCCTTTTTAAAGGGGTTGTCAGGGTTCAGAGGTGAACCCGGACATAAGCTCCCCTTTACTCATTTACTGTTTATGTGTGGAGCATTTCTTGCAGCACAGGACAAGGGCTGTTTGTTTACTGCCAGTGGCGTACCCGGCTTTTTCTCAGTATGTTAGGCAGAGGCTTCCGCCTAGCAGTGATCCTGGTGACGTCACCGACACTAATGTGCGGTCTTTAGCGCTGCCCATAGCCTGTAAAACAGCTAGGCAGAAATCTCTGCCTAGCATACCCATATGAAGGCTGGTATGTCACCAGTTGTAAAGAAAAAGCCCTTGCCCTGCCGCGATGCAGCATAGGACAAGGGAGAGCATCAGGGCAAGAAATGCTCCGATGCTCCCCTCATACATGGTAAATGAGTGAAGGGGAGCATATGTCCGGGTTCAGAGCTTTAAAAGGAAAATACATAGCAAATATATCATCACATTGTAAGATGGGAATAACCCTTTAAATCGGGAATACAAGTTACATCTGTCCATTTATAATTAACATGAGGCACACTAGTTTTTGCCATCAAATATGTTATGTACATAGCTATCCATTAAATTATGTAATTATGCTAGTACTCATATTAGTAAACCTAGTATATTCCTTGATTAAATTGTGTGCATTTGCCATCTTGTCTCATAAAGGCTGCTGGACACTTGGAATCAGATATCTGGATGGGGCACAGCAGAGATTACACCCGCCGCCCTCCCAGTCCATGGCAAACAGACAGAGCTAGATCTGTGAGTCCTCTCCGAGGGATCCATACTCTAGAGTGCTATAGGTACTGAATGATATGAACTCTCAATGCCCTGTAAAAACAAAGAAAGCGTTTATACCTAGGAAGATTTCATCAGTGCAGATTGCAAAAGCTTGTTAATCCCTTCATTTTACTGCAGTTTATTTGTAAAACGTGAAGAGTGATGGCCTAGAAAAGTCTTGCATGCGAAACTGTGTTTGAAGATAATGGTAACGTCCATGTTTAATTACTGCAACCTGTCCAGGTCCAGAACAAATATATAGGGGCAGATTTACTAATTGGGAAGGGGGGTATTTATCAAGATTGGTGTTTCCTATAGACAGTGAATGGAGTGGTGGTCACGCATGCACTCCACTGCTGTGGATAGGTGATACATGTTTATGGGAAAGCTGCTTCAAGAGCAAATTAGTACTACCATTTAGCAGGAAATTATGAATGTAATGTGTGCATCTACTTTTGTGACTTCACACAGCATTTCTGGCAGTTTTTTGTGTATTGCATTGCCATTCAGAATGACAACCCTTTTCAATCAGCTGTTAAAAACTAGTCATTCATGATGCAGCCATCTACTGTATGTCCAGCTTTAGTTTCAAGTATATACGATCCACTTTAAGTTATGTTAGTAAGTAACATTAAATGTTATTACCAATAACAATGCCAAATGTTAAAGCCGATGTCCCACAAAAGACATTTATCTCCTGTCCTTTGTGGGACCACTTCCATTATTAATGATAATATTGTGTGTACTAATAATAATTTTTATTTATTTAGTGCCAACATATTCCGCAGCCTACTACAGTCAGTAGTATTAAGCGAACTTGTGTTTCAAGTTAGGCGTACAAGGTTCAGGTTTGGGTTTTTTAGCTATTCCGTTATGGATTCTGCTACCACGGACCATCACAGACCATAACTTATGGCCCATGGTAGCGGAATCCATAACGGAATTCTTAGATAACCCAATTGTACAATTACAGGATTACAATTTTACTGCAGCTAAAATTCCATTTGTCTATTATTTGTAATTCTAGCAAACCTCCAGTTAGTTCAGACTATACCAGGAATATATCCAGCCCATCACTGTCAAGGAGAAGTTCTCTATCTCGTCTCTCCTCCTGGTCCCCTGAGGAGTTTGTCATGGAGCCACCATTGAGCCGCAAGGGCTGGAGTGGATCAGAAATTGACCTCAGAGCATCTCTGTCAGAAAGTGCCCAGAAGCGATCAGATCTTGTTCAACGTCTAAGAGAGGCTCAATCAAAACTGGAGGAGCAATCAGAAGAGCTGAAAAAACGCGACAAGGAGTTAGAAATGAGCAGAGCCAAAACCGATCTGCTGGCTGTAAAGCAAAAGGTAAGAGGTTTCCACGTAAACGAGCAGGACACTGGAACTTTATACAGTATTTTCAGTTAGACATTTTACTGTACTTATCCAATCCTGGAAGTACAGGTGAAATAGGGTGTGATGATCAAGGCCATGTCACACTGCAGTATTTGCATCAGTATTTGTAAGCCATAACCAAGAGTGGATAAAAACTGTGGAGGAGCGTTTGCTTGTGAAAGCGTTTACAATAGTAATATGATCATTGAATTTATCTTCATCATAAAAAGCCCAGCCAAGAATAATGTAGAAATTCCTCCTATAATAATATTCTTCAATTTCTACTTTCAAAAAGGGAGTTTTATTTTTATATACTGTAAAAAAAAAAGCCTAATCACAATGTATATTAAAACTTTCAACTGTAACTTTAAAATATACCTTTGAGGTCGGTCTTAATACCCTTAGTTATGCAGAGGCGCTAACACCTACATGAATTGGGTGCATCCATTGCTGGCATAGATAATTTTCTACGCACGCTCCTTTCCTTACCCCACAAATTGGCGTATATCTAATAATAAATGAGTTCCCTTGTGTTTTGATTTCTCACTGAATTCATGAACCACAAGATATTTGTTTGCGGTCAGTGAATGAGAACACTGTTGCTTACCTTCAGAACACTTTCATATTCACTTTCACATGGTTCCCAGATTAGGAGATGCTAATATTATTGTGTACAAATAGTAAGGATTCAGATGTCCCCCACTCTTGTCTATTCAGTTTAGTTACTTTGAAAAGAAAAACACTATATGTTATGTTTCTGAGTGTTTTTACAGTACTATTTTATTGCATTTGGGCCTCCCACTTAATAAAATATTAAAGGGGTTGTCTGAGTTGTTTTATTATAGACCTAACCTTCTGGGAGCCTTTACTATAATGAAAAAAATTGACCTTACCTTCCTGAGCCCCCTCTGATTTAGTGCTTCCGCTCTTTCCTTTTCCCTGGGCTGCAACTGTGCTATCCCATGGCTACAGCTAATACGAAAACCTTGTTGACAGATGGACAAAGTGTATTGAAAATCAGGGATTATGTCGTAAAATTATTTGTCTTTTCTGAAAGTTGATTAAAATAAATTCTACAGCCAGAGTGCAGATAATTTTTGACTCACCCTTTTATATTTTCATTTATCTTTCAGCAACTAGAGTCCTCAATGTCCCAGTTAGAGAAGGAGAAAGGCTGGCTGGAGGTGTCCCGTTTTGAGGACAAGAAACAACGAGGAGAACTACAAGATAGGCAAGTCTATTTATTCACCTCCCTGTTAGGCCTTGTTCACACATCAGTTATTTGATCAGTTATTTCCATCAGTTATTGTGAGCCAAAACCAGGTGCGGGTCAAAAACACAGAACATGTGCAGATCTTTTCATTATATCTGATCTCTGAGTAGGCTTCACTACTGGTTTTGGCTCACAATAACTGATGGAAATAACCGATCAAATAACTGATGTGTGAACAAGCCCTTACTAGTATTACTCCCTTTACATGGGATGACTGAGCATGTAATTGTCGACATTTGCATGCAGCAATCATCTCCACTGTATGCGGATGAGAGATTGTGACTGCAATCCCTTGTTCCTATACAGATTGTTTCCGGCAGCAATCTGTCTGCATCAATGATTGGCGGCATCTTTACATAAGGCAATTATCGGGAGCGAGCATCCATATAATTTTCATTCCTGTTAATTGGCCCATGTTAATGAACTTTTTAGGGGGTAATTAATCAATCCCCTACGCCTGTCTTTGGCATAGAAAAGTCACCAATCTACGGGACGATATGCAAAAATAACATTCTGCAATTTTACATTACATACTACTACAAATATTAACCATATATATGCCACTGTCAAACTGAAATTTTTTTTAACAGGATTATAAATCTGGAGATGGAAGTGATGTTAGCCAAATCTAGTTTGGAGAATTTCAACTACACAAATGAATTCATGAACCACAAAATATCTATGGTAAAGTTCCATAAGCAGTGTGTCTATTTTACTGATATTATGTCTAGTGTTGAGCGAAGTTTTGAAAAAATTGATTCTGCTGTGTCACAAAGCGCATTTATAATAAACAAACAGCGATTGCGCTGCCCCCCCATCATTGAACCTCTCAGATGCCGCGTTTATCGATGATCGCGGCATCTGAGAATGATAGTGAGGTCTTTCAGGGATTAATCTGGTAAAAAGAAAAATAATAATACACACCTTATCCTTTTGAACACAAAGAGCCCACCGTGGCCATCTTGATTAAAGACACTCCGCAAAATCTTGCACGGTGTATGATGATGTCATCACGCTGGCCGGTGTAGTGACATCGTCATACGTCACTGCGCACATGATTTCACGTGGGATCTTCAATCAAAATGGCTGGGGTGGCCTCTTGAAGATCAAATGGATGAGGTGAATATGTATTTTTTTTACCACCATTTCAGGGAAAATTGATTTGTTACCACAAAGCACAAGGAAATTCTGCTTTGCGGCAAATCAACTTTTTCCTGAAATTCAGATTGAAGTTCACTTCGGATACTTCAATTCACAGTACCCTAATTATGTCATTTAAAGTTTTATTCAAATGATATGTGACAAAAGGAAAGTGTGCTTGTAGTGTATTTGTGATACTAAGGAATTAACTACGGTAAGTTTCTAAATATACAAAGCTCTTGGCTGAAATAATGCAGGATATGACCCTCATTGCTGCCATAGGGTCTTTATTCATTCTTCAGTTTTGCCTATATTGACATGTCAGCCATATTTGTTTTCCTATATGACATACTTATATAAATATTAAAGTTCAATTCTAATCTTTTAAAGAGTAATGATGAAATGAATCGGGAACTGAAGACAGCCAGAGAAAATCTTGTATATTTTCGAAATCGCGTGAAAATTCTTGAGGCAGAAAGGAACCAAGCTGTGGAGGAGCTCAGGAAATTACGAGAGGTAATCAGGGGAGATCAAGGTCAGGCTAAGTGGCTTGAGTACATCTTGGAAAAAAGCAGACAGTCAATGAACTGATATAAAAATAAGTGAACAAGGCTCTGTGCATACTGCTTCAGAGCCCTAGGTTTAGCACACCCTGGAGTATATGTTAAATGTATCCATAGGGCTCTATTTATCTGAAGGAGGTCAAAGGGTGTCTTTTTGGCCTCCATTGTTCCATATGCATGAGCATAATTTTTTTTAAAGGAAAGCTCAGTGGACTGCACTTTTCTATACAGAAAGCCACTACAAAAAAGTAATTTTTTTTTTAAACCAATGGAATCCTTTCAGCGTCGTAAGCCACCCAATACCTATAATGGCATATGTTGGAGACTTCAGTTGGATGTATATGCCAGGAAATCTTCCAAAAATATACCACTGACCTAAGGCTTAGACACAGTCTTCAAAATGTCTTACTGAAATATGCATCATCATGAATTTACAGCTTTCTCAGATATTTGAAGGCTGTCAAAACCCACAAAAAACTTTGCAGTAACTAATAGATTTTAAACATAGCTGTAATAAAGCCATCTTATTACTTCTATTGGTATGATCACCTTTCATTGCATCTTACATTTGCTTTAGTCCATTTCTATGCAACAGTGGCATACCTTAACATGACTGCTACAGGGCCCACGAGAACGTTGGGGCCTGGCGCTGAACTTCCTGTCTTCACAACATAAAAAGTATTGCATTTTTACATAGCTGCCACTAGAGGGAGCTCAGAGCTAAGAGATTATTACAGTAACTGCATAAGTTCCTATGCACTGAGCTCCCCCTACTGGTGGTTGCAGGCAGCCAATTTTGTAATGCACACCTCAAAATTGAAATTTCAACACTAAGAAGGAAAAGTCTTGGAATCGTGGAAATCACTGGGTCAATAGACATGTTAATGATATGTAAACGATTAAAAAATTAAAACAAAATATTTAAAACACCTCAATTTATTAAGTATTGATTATGAGCGTCACACGCACAAATACATGCACTTACACCCTATGGCATGCTGTCATTGACATTATTACTGGTTGTCTGAGAAATGTTCTGCCAGGCTGAATGAATTTGGGCAGGCAAATCACCAAAATCTGCCGCTGGCATCTCCCTTTGCAATTGCCAACCAATGACATCCCAGATGTGCTCATGAGAGACAAGTTTGAAGATACTTCTGGCCATGGTAGCACGTTTAGGCCATACAGGCTGCTCACAATAGCATGAGAAACATGCGGCCTGTTGAAAAAAGGGCTCCTGGGACACTTTGAAGAAATGGCCATACCACTTGTTCCACAGCCACATTAATGTAACACCAAACTGGTGGTGTACCTGAAATAAAGACTAGAGGGGTCCCGCGACTATAAATTATGCTATTCCATACCATAATTCTAGGAGCAGAACCAGTCTGACATTCTCTTGCAAAGTCCTCTTCATAGCGTTGTCCATTTTCACTTGCAGTACAGACTGGATCACTATGCGCCATTCTTCTAATCAGACAATCTGTCCATGCAGAAGTTCTCCTCTGGGCAGATTTTGCTGTCATTTAAGTTCATCATTGTTCTCCCATCCACCAGGACACACAAAATTGAACAGTGCTGACATCTTGGCTTAGGCGTATAGCGAAACCAGGTTTCTCAGTTCAATGATTCCATCCATCTCAGCTTATGACAAGTGGTGATAACTGGCACGTTGATGAACTGAAGGCATCACACAATCATCCCACATGACTTGATCCAATTTTTGAGGTTCCATGTGGCCAAAAAAGTTTGCTTTCAATCTGTTTTTTTTATAGCCGTTGCACATGCCACAGATTGGAGCTAGGTGCTTGAAAATGTGATAATCTGCAGATCTTAGCAACACCTGCTACTTCCTTCATTGCATTACTGTTACTGTTTGGAAGCAGTGATTTATAGCTGTATGGAGGAGATTTATCAATGTATTTATGCTAGTTGTCTTCTGTCAATACACTAAGAAATATGCCGTTCAGAATAAGTGTCATATTTTTGAAGCACCTATTCATCTTTTTCTGAAATAGAAGTCAGATAAAGTAAGTGAAGCCAAGGCGACTTCTTTTTATTACAATTCATCAGAGGACTGAGCTTTGCGTTCTGTATTTCCTGTGAGTTATTGAAGCACATGTACTGGCAAACTGGGTGTGGACCCATACTAAATTTTGGTAGGACCTTATGAGATTTCTGTACACGCCTGTTTGCAAACATATTGAAAAGAACAGTAACCCATTGCAAGTGTGAATGTCATCTTGATGAGGATTTAACTTTCATAATCTTCAAAACCATTTTACAGTAACTGGCAAAGGTGTCAACGGTATTGGTATGTGAACAGTTTACAAGCATTGTATTATTTTTAGCAGAAATGCATTTGTCCTTTCTTAGATAACGCCTTAGCTAAAAGTCAACAATGGATAAAAAAATTAAACATTGTAAAATACTGTAACTGTATAATAAATTACTTTGACTTTGTGACTAGTATAATATATCACTGTTCACTTTCGCAGGGGAGTCAGCTGGCTCTTAGTCAAACAAATGAAGCAAACCAGAGAGCAACGGATACACTCCGAACTCATCAAAACCTTCAGGACGAGCTTGCTGACCTGCAGCTAAACTTTAACAGTATTAATCTGGTATGAGCACAGAAACAGAATTAGTTGATTACAAAAATGAGCCATATCGTAGAATTTATCATTTCTTAAAAGTGTTACTTCCAACAGGAGAAAGAACTTCTGTCCTCCAAAGTCTTACGACTGGACGAGAAAGTTTCAGATCTTACATTAAGACTGAAAGTTGCTCAGAGCGACAGAGATCGATTTTTGAAGGTAGATATGGTAGCAGATTGACTAAAAAAATAATACCTTAAGATCGCTTATTAATATTGACATGAGCTCACATAAAACTCTGCCCTCCAACCAGGAAAAGCTTGAGCTGCATCGACGCACACAGGAGCTATCTCTGGAACTGGAGAGGGCCCAGAGAGGACGGGAAGGGTTTAATGACCAGGTCAGTGACCTCCATATTGAACTAGTTGGAGCCAAAGCACAAGCAAATCGACAAGACCAAGAGAAGGTGCAAATGAAAGAAGAATTGGTGATGCTGAAGCAAGTAAGGATTTATTAACTCTTGTGATAACAAAAGCGTGAAAATCACCATAAATATGCAAATTTTCTGTAAGACATTTGGGGACTCTTGGTGGTAATCCTATATGTTAGTACCCCTATTCCTCAACACTTAAAGTGTCACTAACCTTTTAACAAACTTTGCATTAATCAATAGTACATGAGGAATAACACTATTCTTGACCATTATAACATTTTTATCTGGCATATTTAGCAGTTTTTCTCTGCGAAAGTATTACATAGAAGTACTGAGCTCATATGGCTTCAGCTGTCTGCTTGTCTGTGTGTGCTCCTGCTCAATCCTGCTCCTTCCCTCTCCATAGACTTGCATTGAAATGTGTAATATATTCCTCTGTGGAGCTGCTCCCATCTAGGATGGGATTAAAGCATTTTTCAATAGGAGAAGCAATTAACAAGGGCATAATTAACTACTGATAACATGAGAAGTAGACATTTTCCACTAATAAAACATATTACAAAGCTTCTTTTGGTCACTTATACTACTGATTTATGCAAAGTTCTGTGAAAAGTTAATGACCATTTAACAATTCCGAGAATTGTCTGTTTTAATTGTATTTATTAAGAGCTATGTTTTAGGGGGAGGTAATTGCTATTAATGCTGTCTTGTAGTATAATCTATAAAACCCAATCACTCACTTTTATTCATCCCTGCTGAATGACAGATATAATCTGCTATCCTTCATGTTAAACTAGTATGTGTGCACGTATACATATATGCACCAGTGCAGGCATGTGAATATTAGCGACTAGATCACTAGTATTGAAGGCTGTGTACACCTTTAGGGACAATTTTTTTATGATTCCATTTTACTTATTTGGGGCTTAAAATCATTTTTTCAGTTGGTCTTTCTTAAAAATATTGAGCCGTTCTGTCACAAAGGAGGAATTATTTTTCTAGCCAGTCATCTTATAACCTTTATCTCTAAATTGCTAAGAATTACATTCATAAGGATTCAGCTTTGATGAGTATAAGGTCTGAAAGCGGAGATAAGGAGCAGTCATCTGTGGGCATAGACCTGCATAAAACCTGCTGCATGGAGACTGGTCACCACACAGACCTGGGGTGCACGTGAGTGATCCATTTTGGACCTTGTTAGGTCGCTCCTGTACACCATCTCAGGAGCTGACCATCTCTTTATCTGCATGTCTATCATGGTGATTGTACCCATATGGAGATATTCTGATTTGGCACGGATTTATATAAATTGACAGGCTGCATTATATCAGTTTCGCCACAGTGTCGCAACACAGACCTTGGGTGCACATGAGTGGTCCATCTTAGACCTTGTTACGTCGCTACTGTATACCATTTCAGGAGCTTACCATCTGTTTATCTGCATATCTATACTGGTGATTGTACCCATATGGAGATATTCTGATTTGACACCGATTTATATATATTGACAGGCCGCATTGCATCACTTTCTATGGCTGGAGTCATTTATATCTGTGTCTGAGTGGATGATACATATTCTCCGTCTCCATTGCTTTATTTATTATTTATTTATCTATTTATTCATATGAACCTTGATTATCCTTATAACCAATTTGCCCTATATATATATATATATATATATATATATATATATATATACAGTACAGACCAAAAATTTGGACACACCTTCTCATTCAAAGAGTTTTCTGTATTTTCATGACTATGAAAATTGTAGATTCACACTGAAGGCATCAAAACTATGAATTAACACATGTGGAATTATATACTTAACAAAAAAGTGTGAAACAACTGAAAATATGTCTTATATTCTAGGTTCTTCAAAGTAGCCACCTTTTGCTTTGATTACTGCTTTGCACACTCTTGGCATTCTCTTGATGAGCTTCAAGAGGTAGTCACCTGCAATGGTATTCCAACAGTCTTGAAGGAGTTCCCAGAGATGCTTAGCACTTGTTGGCCCTTTTGCCTTCACTCTGAGGTCCAGCTCACCCCAAACCATCTCGATTGGGTTTAGGTCTGGTGACTGTGTGGAGGCCAGGTCATCTGGCGTAGCACCCCATCACTCTCCTTCTTGGTCAAATAGCCCTTACACAGCCTGGAGGTGTGTTTGGGGTCATTGTCCTGTTGATAAATAAATGATGGTCCAACTAAACGCAAACCGGATGGAATAGCATGGCGCTGCAAGATGCTGTGGTAGCCATGCTGGTTCAGTATGCCTTCAATTTTGAATAAATCCCCAACAGTGTCACCAGCAAAGCACCCCCACACCATCACACCTCCTCCTCCATGCTTCACGGTGGGAACCACGCATGTAGAGTCCCTCCGTTCACCTTTTCTGCGTCGCACAAAGACACGGTGGTTGGAACCAAAGATCTCAAATTTGGACTCATCAGACCAAACCACAGATTTCCACTGGTCTAATGTCCATTCCTTGTGTTCTTTAGCCCAAACAAGTCTCTTCTGCTTGTTGCCTGTCTTTAGCAGTGGTTTCCTAGCAGCTATTTTACCATGAAGGCCTGCTGCACACAGTCTCCTCTTAACAGTTGTTGTAGAGATGTGTCTGCTAGAACTCTGTGTGGCATTGACCTGGTCTCTAATCTGAGCTGCTGTTAACCTGCGATTTCTGAGGCTGGTGACTCGGATGAATTTATCCTCTGCAGCAGAGGTGACTCTTGGTCTTCCTTTCCTGGGGTGGTCCTCATGTGAGCCAGTTTCTTTGTAGCGCTTGATGGTTTTTGCGACTGCACTTGGGGACACTTTCAAAGTTTTCCCAATTTTTCGGACTGACTGACCTTCATTTCTTAAAGTAATGATGGTCACTCGTTTTTCTTTACTTAGCTGCTTTTTTCTTGCCATAATACAAATTCTAACAGTCTATTCAGTAGGACTATCAGCTGTGTATCCACCTGACTTCTGCCCAACACAACTCATGGTCCCAACCCCATTTATAAGGCAAGAAATCCCACTTATTAAACCTGACAGCGCATACCTGTGAAGTGAAAACCATTTCAGGTGACTACCTCTTGAAGCTCATCAAGAGAATGCCAAGAGTGTGCAAAGCAGTAATCAAAGCAAAAGGTGGCTACTTTGAAGAACCTAGAATATAAGACGTATTTTCAGTTGTTTCACACTTTTTTGTTAAGTATATAATTCCACATGTCTTAATTCATAGTTTTGATGCCTTCAGTGTGAATCTACAATTTTCATAGTCATGAAAATACAGAAAACTCTTTGAATGGGAAGGTGTGTCCAAACTTTTGGTCTGTACTGTATATCCCTTGATGAACCTTTGGATTAAGGGGGAAAGGTGTCGGACATAGGGCCTTGATTGTGTGTAATATTGCATGCTAGGGCTATTGAGGGCCATTCATGATTAGGCACAAGGACAGAGGCCATTTAGCAATCCAGGTGTTCCTCTGGGCATAGCCTATTGTAGGGACTTAATAGGGTCAGATCCTGAATATTTGCCCCAGTTGTCGTATTGTTTTTGTATTTTTTTCAGCAGCATAATTATTGTATACATGTGGATAACTCATTGCAGTTGTTTTTACTGAGAGTCATTAAAAGTGAAGATTTTATGCAAGTCTATGCCCACAGATGATTGATATTTATACCGCATGGCCTTTATAAGTATCTATACGTTATGGTTTAACGGAGATAAGGAGCCCATCAGCTCCCTGTCTGACAGAGAGAAAATTCAGATACTGCTAGTAGAGTATCTCAGCTCTGTACGGAGAAATGGATTCCATATTTTTTATTTTTTTTTAAACTGTATGTTTTATTGGTACCAAAAAAGAAGTACACAAGTTTTTCAGTATAGAAATATACAGAGTGCTTAAGAAAACATAACAAACGAGGACATAAGCAAATACAGTGAACTATAAAATATCAATGAGACAAAGTAGGGAGATTATAATAGTCCCAAAATAATATTCCTCGGATTAAAGAAAGGAAGCAATAACACAGACAAAAGACAAGGCGAGGACAAATATAAAGGAACAAGGGGGGGAGGAGGAAAGGGGGGTTGAGGACAGGATCTAAGAGTTGGAAGGGTGTGCATCCCAAGGCATCCAAATCGCATTGAATTGATCCAATGTATTGTTAAGAGAGGCCGTGAGATAGTCTAATGACCTAATGTCCCGTATTTTGGCAAGAAACATAGCTCTAGAGGGGGGGGTCGTTTGTTTCCATGATTTTGCAATCAAGGACTTAGCTGCCGTACACAAAAGCAGGAACAGCCTGGAGGCGTGTTTACTCAGACGCAAGGGTGGGAGGTTGAGCAGATAGGTCTTGGGATCCAGTATAACTGGTATCGAGAGGAGGGATTGGACAATATCCCTCACCTCTTCCCAAAATGGCACAATCAGTGGGCATGTCCAAAAGATATGGTATAAGGTGCCAACCTCTTTCTGACATCGCCAACAGGTTGATGGGATGTCTGGATTCAGGGAGTGTAAAAGGGCTGGAGTGTGATACCAGTGCATGAGTAGCTTGTATTGTGTTTCTTTATATGTAGTACAGATGGAAGATTTTGCGGTCCTACTCCAAATAATCTGCCAGGCGGAATGTGAAAGGGGAGAACCAATATCGGCGACCCATTTGTCCATGTACTTGGGTTGCGGTGAGGTCCTCTCCCCTGGGGCCGAGAGGAGGTGGTATATTATAGAAATTAAGCCCTTCGTATTGGTACCCAGACAGCATATACGTTCAAACTGGGTAGGGACTGAGACCTGGAGTGTCCCAAAAATAGTGGTTACATAATGGCGAATCTGCAAATAATGGAGGAATTCCGTACGGGGTAGGTTGGAGTGCTCCTGTAGCTGGGAAAAGGACCTAAGTGTCAGGGTGGGGGCATCGACAATGTCCGCCAGGCGAAATAGACCCAGCGACGACCAGACGCGGACCATGGGGGCAGTTAGGCTACTAGGTATAGCAGGGTTATATAAAAAGGAAATCATGGACGAGTGTTTGGACGCAAGGGCAAAGTTATTATAGCATGTTTGCCAGACTTGTTTAGTAAAGGCCATCGGTTCCAGTAGAGGGGGGTAGGATGACATCGGGTTGCTCTGCCACAGCAAGGTATTTGGATGTATAGGGGCAAGCCAAAGCTTTTCAATTTCCACCCATTTGGTAAACGCTAGCTGTGAGGCCCAAAAGGGTATCACTCAAATGTGTGGCCCAATAGTAATGCATGACATTGGGGACTGAAAGACCACCTCTGTCCGTGCCCGCAAACATGAACGCACGAGGTATGAGGTGCCGTTTGTCTTGCCAAATGAAATAAAAAATAGCCTGCTGTAGTAACCGGAGCTCCGAGAGAGGAATACGCACCGGGAGTGTTTTGAAATAATACAGTAGCTTCGGGAGTAGGGACATCTTGACCGCTGCTATCCGCCCCAGGAGAGACAGAAACAGAGGTTTCCATTTGCGAAGGAGAGACTTAAGCTCACAAAAAAGGGGGGGGATTTTTCGAGTATAAGGAGGAGTAATTAGGGGTGATGTATACTCCCAGATATTTTAACGCATCTTCTGTACATCTGTAGGGATGATTACTTTTTAATCTTTGGAGATCCCCTGCTGGTACAAGGACGGGCAGCGCTTCAGTTTTAGAAGTGTTGATTTTGTAGCCTGAGAGGGCCCCATACTGTGTAAGGGCTGCGTGTAGGTTAGGAAGTGTGATATGAGGATTGGTCAATGTGAGGAGAACATTGTCCGCATATAAAGATATTTTAAACTCCTTATCTCTGACCTGCAGTCCTGGATATCTGGGTGAAATCTGATGTGGGCAGCAAGAGGCTCAATACATAAAAAAAAAAATCAGCGGTGAGAGCGGGCAACCTTGGCGTGTACCATTAGAGATAGTGAATGATGTCGATAAGCAAGAGGGGAGTTTAACAAGGGCAGAGGGAGCAGTATAAAGGCTACTAAGGGCCTGGAGAAACGGCCCCGAGATACCAAACACCAGAAGAGTCTCAAATTGAAAAGGCAAGGCAATACGATCAAAGGCCTTCTCTGCATCAAGGCTTAATATTACCACTGGGGTATCAGTGCGAGTGGCCACCTCTATTAAATTGAGGACCCTTCGAGTGTTATCCCCTCCCTGGCGATGTGGAATAAAGCCCACTTGATTCTTATGGATCAGGGTGGGAAGCCACATGTTCAAGCGGGCAGCGAGGATACGGGTAAAGATTTTCAGGTCAGCATTTAGTAGGGATATCGACCTGTAACTCGCGCATTCATGTGGGTCTTTAACCGGTTTAGGGATTACTACAATGTGTGAAGACAGCATCGTGCGGGGGATTGGAGATCCCTGAAGGAATGAATTCTAAAGAGACAAAAGATGGGGGGAGAGTTCAACATTAAAAGTCTTATAGTAAAGGTCTGTATATCCATCTGGACCAGGGATTTATTAGCAGGGAGAGTTTTAATAACCTCAGAAAGTTCCTCAGCCGAGATGGGTGCATTCAGAAGACTCACCGCGTCTATCGGTAGTTTGGGCAGGTGGCACGCTTTCAGATACTTCTGTATCCGGAGTTGTGTGGTAGGAGAGTTATCTACCGATTCCAAACTGTATAAGCGAGCTTAATAATCCCTGAAACACTGAGCCATGGCGGTAGGGTGATATTGAAGACTACCGGTTGAATCTTTCACTCCTTGGGGGGAACGCTTAGCAACAGAGTCCCTGAGCTGTCTGGCTAAAATAGTGTGGGCTTTGTTACCCCTTTCATAAAATCGTTGCCTAGAGTACAGGAGCATGCGCTCAACATTGTGAACCGCCATGTCCTTTAACTTAGCCCGAGCAGCAAGTAAATCCCGAAGGAGGGAAAGAGTGGGTTTAACTTGTAGACGGGATTGTAGGGAGTCAATCTGGGTTGTGAGATCGCGTAGACGGGTCAGTCGGTCTTTTTTGAGCCTAGAGGCCAGCGCAATGCACTGACCCCGCACGACAGCTTTGTGAGCTTCCCATAATGTAGCCAGGGAAGGGACTGAGTTTACGTTTTCATTGAAGTAGGTTTGAATATATTGTTTAATTTCTGTGCGCTTAGGGAGCGATTTTAATAAGGAATCATTGAGGCGCCAGTGGCAAGTACGGGGTGGTTTAGGCTGAGAGGAGAGGGAAAGTATAACGGGTCCATGATCAGACCAGGAGATAGGGCCAATAGTGTTACCAAAAAAATTGTCTAATCGGGTGTGCAATTTGTGAGGAGGGGAGTAGAAGGTGAACCTCCGAACCATGGGGTTATCCACTCGCCAGAGGTCATAAAGGACTGAATTACGAATGATACAACGGAACTCCCTAGTGAGGCGATCTTGAGATGGGGAGGGTGTGGCTGGAGAAAGTGACAGTCTGTCTGCTGACTCGGAAAAGACCATATTAAAGTCCCCCCCCAACAATCCATGCAGCAGGAGGCAGGAGTTTATGGAGCTTATTAAAGACTTTACGTACAAATGAGAGTTGTGAGGTGTTGGGAGCATAGATGCTACAAAGCACTATAGGGCGATTTTGAAAGGAGCCTTCTAGGATAATATAGCGGCCATCCGGGTCTATTTGTGAAGTAGATATCGAAATAGGGCAGGACGCTGAGAGCAGGATGGCAACACATCAGCTTTACGACGGTTATGACTGGCCACATAGGCTTGGGGATAAAAATGTTTAGCAAAATTAAAGGTCCCCGTCTGGTCGAAGTGGGTCTCTTGCAAAAACGCAACATCTGCATGCAGGTTGTGTAGTTCACGAAGAACCAGGCGTCTTTTCGTGTTAGAGCCCAACCCTTTAACATTTAAAGTGACTATTGTAGCCATGAGGAGGTTGTGGACAGTGTGTAACGAAGCAGATGAATGTCAGCTCACCGTCCACTGGACCGATGTCAAGAGGTAGACCGAAGTAGACAATTGAGGGTCAAGAGCAATCCAGGCGGTTCCTGCTTGAGAGGCTGAGGACGAGCCAAAGAGAAGGAGAATGTAAATAGCGTCTAAAGGAGGGGTGGGGAGACACAAGATGAAAAATCAGGGTGAACACTGACACTACAATACACAACAATTAACAATAAATCTGAGTCCAAGAGAAGAACAAAAAAAAGAAATAGACCAGTAAGGAAAAAGAACCAGGAGTGGTCTATACAGTGACCAACCCTGCTAAGTCTAAGTTAGCAGAGCGGACTTTCAGGACCCCAGAAAAAAGGGAAAAAGACGCCCGAGCAGTCACGTCCCATTAAGGGCAGAGGATACCTAGCAAACACCAATACGTAAGAACACAGTAAAATAACAACGAGTGTTCAATACGCAGCAACTGTGCAACGAATGCATCAATAATCACCAAAACTACATGAACTGTATGAGCTGTAACGACTTAGAGCCCCGAGCGGGCAAACAGTGTTATGAGTCCCCAGGGAAGTGCCAAGGGGCACTAGGATAAGCGGGTAAGGCGTCAACGAAGTGGAGATGGGCTGCCAGCTGCATCCGGAGATCCCCGTGGGTGGGGGGACAATCCCAGAGAGTCATCAGGACCCAGTTTAGGCGAGGGCAGTCATCAGCGCTTGGAAGACTCTGGGGCCCGCCACGGCAGCAGGGGAGGCATAGAAGAAGCAGGGGCCTCCCAATCCGGCAAATTGGGGGCGGGAAAATCCAGAGTCGTGCAGAAAAAATCAAGGTCCGCAGGAGAGGGAAGGTATATGGGGCGCCCGTTTTTCCGGACTATAAGGGCGAAAGGGAACCCCCAACGGTATGGGATGCGATTGGCCTTAAGAGTGTCCAAAATAGGGCGTAGAAGCCTGCATTTTTGCAGTGTGATCCAAGACAAGTCCTGGTAAAGCTGCACCCGTGCTCCCTGGAAATCCAGAAAGCGCATTTCCCTCACTTTTGCCATGATGGCCTCTTTTCTAGTGAAATCATGAAAGCAGCAAATAACATCCCTAGGTGAAATGGATTCCATATTTTTAATATGATGAATTGAAAAAATTATTTTTTTTAAAAAATGCCCCCCAAAGGTGTACATAGCATTTAATGATGGTTCCATTTTGTTTTCTGACAACAGATGAATCCCTCAAACTCAATCACATTATATTTATTCTCTTTCTAATATGTGTAAATGATATTGCACACTACAACATAAAAGCATGGACTTATTCATAGCCTATCATCTCTAATTTACTATAGACTGAAGATTTTATGTTCTAATTATGTATCTTCTGATTGTATATGTATAAGAAGAAGGTATCATCTGGAATTTGTGTTTTATTAAGTAAAAAGATGTGATGCTTGAAACCCATCATTGTGGCTGTTTTTCAACCAGGTGAATGAGAAGTTAACAACAGAGTTGGGTCAAATACAGCAGAGTCTTCAGAATACATTAGAAGAGCTTCACCAGACCCAAGCAGAGCACAAGATCTCCAGCAACCTTGCATCTGCACTTGAGGCTGAACGAAAGCAACTCTTAGAGGAGAAGCAAACATTGATGGCCGCCATGGAGAATGATGAGGATAGCCGGAGCGTCCAGGAACTCAGGTGACTAGATGCAGCAACAATCCAAGAGCTTTTTAGGCAAGGAGTATATACTGTAGAATAGATATTTTCCACAATGTAAATTATTTTCTCTGGGGAAAACCATTCAACTCATAGGATATATTTTAGCAGTGCACTGCCACACATGTACTTTGTTCTCAACTGAGAGATAGCATGGATGGTACATGATGGGTTAGTACATAGACAAAATAATTATTGATAACAATCTCAGAATTGCTTGGATTGTTAAATGGGATCTGTCACCACAATCTAAGACTATTATGTGCAGTAATAAATGAATAGTACTGCAGATGAGTCCAGATATTTTTTTTATCTTCCTACTGACCCCCTATTGACCTTACCTCAGTGGATACATTTCCTTGGCTTTCTATGGTAGGTGAATGAGGCATGTTTTTAAAAAATGTTTTTATTTTTCAATTTTCAGAGCTTCTCATACCCAGCTGCAAGAAGAAAGAGACAAGCTACAGGTCCGTTGCCATGACCTAGAAGTGACTTTGGACCAAGCACATGAACAGTTGGGTTCCCAAATCCAGGAGCAGCAGCAAATTACATTGTATTGGAAGGAAAGATGGCAACAGACAGCTGTCAGCTTGAAGAATACAGAGGAACTGCTGGAGCAAGAGAGAGCTCAGTGTCAGAAAGCCTCTGATAAGGTGTAAATTACTGTATTTCTTCTATTTTTGACTATAGAAATGAAACAAGTTAAAACTGTGAGTGTCTGTAAGGAGATTGTCACTGTTATTGGGTGAATTGGGAGAATAATTGGAGTTACATCTTGACCTCACAATTGACTGGCATTTACTTTCACCATGTAGCCCAAGTCTAATTATTACCTTGAAAATGAAGAGAATTGCGTAGAGAACATTATCACAGATTTTGGTTTTCCTCCCAGGTCCTATAGCCTCTTGGCAGTACCTTCTACTCTGTAATCTAGCAGTTCACTGTCATCATAGAGGCATTTACATTTATCCACGCTAGTGTCCACATCCTTATTGGGCTAACTGGTGGGTGTTATACATGTATATGTGTGTATAATGATATTGATGGAGACTGGCATTCACACAATCCCTATCACAAGGATGTTCGAGAACACAGCACAGGCAAAAAGTACAATCGTAGAGGTATAGGAATGGAGCAAATGCTGATAACGGAACAAAGAAGGGTATTAACTATTTACTGTATATCCTGAAGGACCGTTAAAGCTTATGGTCTATTTTACAAACATATGAATATAATTCACAAGCCTTCATACATTCTTTTTACCAGACACTAAAGTGTAGAAAAAGTAGATGGGGTTAAAAAGAAGGTATTTGAAAACTTTATTAATCAATTAATCATTTTTATTGAAATGATGCTGTGATACAGGACATAAAAATGAAGAAAACATACCGCAATAATATTGAAACCAATGACATTATTCACATACAGAATTGTCTGGTGTTTTACAATGGATTCTAAGGTACGGGAATAAAATAGGCTTAGACAATAAAGACATATTTAGACAGATCATATTACTTTAACCTGTAATCAATGGGCAAGCTTCTTGTCGGCAAGCTTCACAAGTGGCACATGGCCGACACCCAATGGTATAACAAAGAAAGGTAGACACAGATATCTCTTCTTTCAGATGTCACCTGGTGCTTAAAGCTCTTTTTTATTACATGCATAGAAGTTTATACCTTCTAGTCTCCCACCACAGAATGTCCAGTCCTGCATGCAGGACTTTTTCTCCCGCCAAAAACAACTGATGTCTGATTGAACAGACACATTTCATTTTTCGGTTCTTTTGACAGATCAGAAGAAAGGAAAGCTAAATGCAGATGTGAATGAGCCCTAACTAACATTAATGAGTGATATCACTAGGTCCCTACATTTAAAGATAATAATTAAAGAGAAATAACCAAAAAGAATAACTAAAAATAACCTTCTATACATCCGGTATTGTTGTTAACAAGCAGTATATTGAGTAACCTACACGTCTTTGAGCAAACGTAAATTGGTTTATTTTATTCTGGATTTTACCAGCTACTCTGTCCTTTTTCTAGAACACAGAGTTATTACAGGACTGTGAAATGCTACAAACAGAAAATGAGGAGCTCTGTGAACTCAGATCAACTATAAGCAGGTTTGTTACATTTAATTATACACAGTATATTGCTGACCGCTTGTATTTACCGTAAATGTTAAATCATCAACATTTAAACCACCAAATTCACCTAAAGTTATAAAAAAGACCCCCTTTAGTTTAGTAACATAGTTTATAAGGCCGAAAAAAGACATCTGTCCATCCAGTTCGGCCTGTTTTCCTACAAGTTGATCCAGAGGAAGGCAAAAAACCCTGTGAGGTAGAAGCCAATTTTCCCCACTTTAGGGAACAAAAATTCCTTCCCGACTCCAATCAGGCAATCAGAATTACTCCCTGGATCAACGACCCATCTCTAGTAACTATAACCTATAATATTATTACCCTCCAGAAATACATCCAGGCCCCTCTTGAACTCTTTTAGTGAACTTACCATCACCACCTCCGCAGGCAGAGAGTTCCATAGTCTTACTGCTCTTACTGTAAAGAATCCTCTTCTATGTTTGTGTACAAACCTTCTTTCCTCCAGACGCAGAGGATGTCCCCTCGTCAGAGTCCTGGGGATAAATAGATCATGGGAGAGATCTCTGTACTGACCCCTGATATATTTATACATAGTTATTAGATCTCCCATCAGTCATCTTTTTCTAAAGTTAATAACCCTAATTTTGATAATCTTTGTGGGTACTGTAGTCCACCCATTCCAGTTATTACTTTAGTTGCCCTCTGAACCCTCTCCAGCTCTGCTATGTCTGCCTTGTTCACAGGAGCCCAGAACTGTACACAGTACTCCATGTGTGGTCTGACTAGTGATTTGTAAAGTGGCAGGACTATGTTCTCATCACGGGCATCTATAACTCTTTTGATGCAACCTATTATCTTATTGGCCTTGGCAGCAGCTGTCTGACACTGATTTCTACAACTTAGTTTGCTGTTCATTAAAATTCCTAGGTCCTTTTCCATGTCAGAGTTACCTAATATTTTACCATTTAGTATGTACTGGTGACTTGCATTATTCCTTCCCATATGTATAACCTTACATTTGTCAGTGTTAAACCTCATCTGCCACTTCTCTGCCCAAGACTCCAGTCTATCCAGATCCATCTGTAGCAGTGTACTGTCCTCTTCTGTATTAATTACTTTACACAGTTTAGTGTCATCTGCAAAAAATGATATTTTACTGTGCAAGCCTTCTACAAGATCATTACTAAATATATTGAAGAGAATAGGGCCCATTACTGACCTCTGTGGTACCCCACTAGTGACAGTGACCCAATCTGAATATGTGCCGTTAATAACCACTCTCTGTTTTCTATCACTGAGCCAGTTACTTACCCATATACAGACATTTTCTCCCAGGCCAAGCATTCTTATTTTATATACTAACTATTTATGTGGTACCGTGTCAAATGCTTTGGAGAAGTCCAGATATACGACATCCATTGATTCACCGCGGTCCAGTTTAGAACTTACCTCCTCATAGAAACTGATTAAATTGGTTTGACATAACCAATCCCTCATGAAGCATTGCTGATATGGAGTTATTTGCTTATTTTCATTGAGGTACTCCAAGATAGCATCTCTTAGAAAACCCTCAAACTTACGGGCCTATAGTTTCCCGGCTCTGTTTTTGGACCCTTTTTGAATATTGGTACCACATTTGCTATGCGCCAATCCTGTGAAACACTCCCTGTCAGTATAGAGTCCTTAAATATCAGAAATAAGGGTCTGGCGATGACATTACTTAATTCTCTTAGGATACGGGGGTGTATGCAAGCGCTGTCTTCTCTTCTGCGCACGCGCCGTCACTTTGCTAGTCCCGGGAGTGACGGCGCGTGCGCAGAAGAGAAGACAGCGCTTGCAGTGTAGACACTGCAAGCGCTACTGCGCATGCATCGGGAAAATTTTAGGGCGCATGCGCGAGAGTTCAGCGCTAGACTTACCAGTCTAGCGCTGTCTATCAAGTACAGGAGGGGGCGTGATTAGAGACAGGGGACGTGCCTCGGGCCCGGGGAAGCGGTGCTCCAGAGGAAAGAGGCCGCCCCCTGGTGCTCCGATGGCTCATTTGCATGTGTTTTAAAGTTTAGATTTCTACGTGACCGCTGCGCAGAACTCTGCATGACAGGTATGATTTTAAAAGTTGTCACTAGGCCTTGTAACCTATGTATTTAAATACATAGGTTACAACCTAGTGACAGAGCCTCTTTAAAGACTGGTAAACTCTGCACATTTTAAACACAATACATTTATCAATGTATTTGGATGTTTTCATTCAAAATGTATGGGACACATTTGTTCTGCAATTAGATCCATTTGCACAATGCACATCAGGTAGTGAAAACTAGTTGTGGCTTGCTGCTTGGCCAGGATGTTGCAGTTTTTGCCCAGTCTTGCTCCAGTAGTTGAGTGGCATAAAAACTGAAGAAACATATCTAGACATTTTTAAAGATGGGACAATTGTATCAACATTGAACAACATTTTGATAGATCTGTTGCAAATAATGGCAACGTTACCTCCAGCAAAACTGATTTAAAAAATACTACACATGATAGATTTCCCCCATGTTGATAAAAACTGCTGTTCACAAGTCCATGGACCTTTCATCAGGGGATTCTGTCAAATTTGATGGGAGGAATACAAGAACTAACATTTGTAATGTGCATTTCTCACAAGGGTCTCAATGTGCAGAATAGCACAGCATGCAATGCCATTCTACCACACAGTGAGGGAAACTGTAGTGCCAAAATTCAATGTAATTCAATGAGCCAGGATCTACTGGTGTCTGTCATATGACAGCCCTCCATTTTTTCCCATGTTTCTACTTCTCGGACAGAACAGAAAAATGAAAAAAGTTGACAGAAATATGAGCCGAGCTAAGGTTTAAGTATGCTTTGTGCAATATGGTCTGTCCTCCCTTATGGTGTGTCAGATAATGACAGAACTCGGATAGCTTTCCACAGACGAGGGAATGGAGCTACATCCTGTGCAACTGTCATTCTGTAGGTTTAAGCAGCAAATGTGTGATTGGGAGTGCATGTTTCAGGTTCTCAGGTCATCAGTGCTTTAGTGGCACTCTTTTCAGTATTGACAGGTAATATCCCTTGTGCAACCCCTCAGATAAGTCCTACCTGTAGCAGTGTTGGAAATTGTATCCCACTGTATAGTAAATAAGTAGTTGTTTTTAACATAGCTGTGTATTCATCTATCTGCTACACAACCTTTTCAAATATAGTCAATAGTAAGATTCGTAATGATCATGAAGACTGGCAGAATCCATGGTATCCTAAAAGCAAAGTTTTATAGTACTTCAGAAATCCATAGAAAATGTCCTAGCCATGACAATGTCCTGTGTTTTTTCTCAGATTAAAAAACGAAAATAACCAGTTAACAAAGAAAGTAAAAGAACTGGAGCAAAGCAATCACCTAGAACATCTCCAGAGATCGCTGGTAAAATGCTCTGTTTATCTACAGAAAAATGAACATCACTCTAATGTTTGCCATAGACATATTACATGATGTCAGAAGTTTGTCGCAGGTTCTGCTTAGCTAAAGATCAAACGAGTTGGATTTTTACCTTTTCTTCAATTGAAGCAGTGCCAAATGTGTCAACTGCTTCCCTCCCTCCCACTATAAAAATGCCATGCAATGTGGTCAAGATAGACCAGCGTGTTGAAATTTTCTGCCTTAAGGTCCTTTTACACGGGCCGATTATCGGCCGAAAAATCGTTCCTAGGAACGCTAGTGCCGATAATCGGCCCATGTAAAAGTGGCCCTAATCAGCCGACGAACGAGCAAAACGCTCGTTCGTCGGCTGATTGGATCTTTTGGTTTCTACAAAAGATCCAATCTGTCGGGCGCACATCGGCCTGTGTAAACAGGCGATGTGCGCCTGACAGTATGGAGCTTCCGGGCCGCACGAGCGATACAGCAATCACTCGTGCGGCTGGCGCTCGATTCATCAGGCCGTGTAAAGGCTCCCTGCCCGAACGCCGATATCGCTGATCAGCGCTCGGGCAGAGAGACACATCGGCCCGTGTAAAAGGGCCTTTACCCTTTTACTTTAACCACTTATTTCCTCTTATTCTGTTGACATAAGATGTTTGACTAAACATGCAAATTAATACGGAATTGGATCTTATCATTTTTGGACAATCAATTATTCAACAGTTAGGCTATGTTCACATTTGCATCGGAGGCTCCATTGGGGTTGTCTGTCGCAGATTCTGTTAAAAACAAGGGATGAAATAGTGCAGTCTGCTGGCAAGGGAGGGTACAGGTCCAAGGAGGGTTCGGGGCCAGGAGGCCCAGTGAATTTAACAACACTGCATAAATATATTAGCCAAATAATTATATAGCCAAATAATAATGTGGTAAATGGTATGGTAAAATAAGGAAGAAATGAAGATGAACATATTTTGGTTTGTGTCTCAACAGAAAGAGAGTACAGAAGAAGAGACTGATCAAATGAACGAGTTATATAGAGAACTACAGAAATCTCAGTAAGTTGTACCGGCACTGACAATATAGTGTGAGAAATCCACACAGTAGGTTAATTCTATCACTTTTTGGTGATATGAAGGGTATGGATTTTGGTTCCCTGTGAATGAGACGTCTGCAAAATAATAGACCCATATTTATCCATGAAATTCAAAACCCCATACTGGAACTTTCATCATATAATTGATAACTGAAGAGTCAACGGTTGAAATGCGCTGTATAGATTGCAGATTGGACTTACTGTACTTTTTTGCCTCAGACTCATTCTTTGAGGCCAAAAGCCACAGCATCTTGCATCCTTTTTGCACTTAACCTTTCCAATTACGAGTATATGTTATTTATAGGACATTAAAGATATCCCTGTTTGTTAAAGGGAATGTGTCCTGTTTTTATGTAAAACGTATTTTAAAGAGTTTAATATCAAATATCAAATATCAATATTTAAAAAAAAACATAAAATCCTGCTGCAGCAAGCATGCTTGAAAATAGCTCCAGGTGGGAGATGAAATGGCGCATGTTTATGGACACTTCAGAATATATCGTTTTTTCCAGTATTGCGGTTGGAGTGTTGTGATCTCTTCTAGAACTTATTCCTTTGACCTGTGGATTGGGGTCTGGATTGCGGGCACCATTTTTGAACTTTGTCAGCTCTAGTGCTGCTGCTACTTCTTTTTTTAGACAGATAGATATATATCACAGGATCCACCATTCGCAGTAAGTGATAGTCAAAGCTTATCTGCTCCTTCCTGATCTTTGCACATGTCACAGAGCACGCCTCGAAAAGTCAATGTGGTCCCTTCCTATCCATTGTGGCCCATGGTAATGCTTTAAAGCAAATGTCTGCTAAGAACAGTGCAGGCAAGAAATCTGCTCCCATAATTATTTGCAGGAAATAGAATAAAAAATCTGCAATCAGAAAATAAAAAAATAAAAAAATGACTGGTATGTGTCGATATATACTTTTAACTAGCAGAAAAAAAATTCCGGGATACAGTCCCTTTAAATGGAAGAGGTCTGTGGGTAGGAAAGTAGCCTCTAGCATAGTATGCCTAAAGGCCTCTGTAGACATTAGCAGAACCAGCTATCACTCCATACTGTATGAGGAGCTCCAGACTCTCCACCAATAGATGATGACAATCTTTTTGTTCTTCTTTGACTACCAGAGATGTCTGTCAGTGATTTTCTCCTCTCTCCCCACTGAAAAGACATACACGCTCAGCTGAACTGAGATTTTAGGGCTCGTGCACACGACCATGATTAGCAGTTCGTGAGTCTGCTGGATCTCCGAGGCTGACCGTGGCTTCCCTGAAATGAACTAACTGCATTATAGTTTTTATTATATATGCAGTCATGTGAAATCCCATCTCTTGTACTGAACTCACACAGATTGTGTTCCCTGGAGCGATCATGGTCATGTGCATGAGCTTTTATACATATGGGGGAATAGATAGATTTGTATTTCTGGCACCCAAGCAAAGTTATGTCCCATCTCACTGCTAAGCTGTGCCCCAGTTGGCCCGCTTAGTCCCCCTTTCAGCTTAGTGGTGCAGCCTGGACATTTATACTACTGCTTTACAGCTTTGAAAAGGCCCCTGGTTTGCTCTTAGTTATTAATTCTTTTCCGTCAACCTCTTGTGATCAGCCGGGGCCCCCTGAACTATTGGTCCACCCGTGTATGGGGGAGTCAGGAGAGAACACTGTTGGCTCTCGATCATATCCTGAGGACAGGTCATCAATATGGGGAAAGTGGAAAACTCCTTTAATGATTAGACAAATTTATCAAACACCATGCATCATATAATAAATGTGGCATAAAGTATGTCTGCACAGACTGACTTCACATATTATCCTCCTGATATACTTCCCCCATGGATCATGCATCCACATGTTATGCATTCACTGTTGCTAGTTATGCACTCACCATGTCACGGTGGCCTTTTTCAAGTGGGTACCTACACAGATCCATACACGAATTACCACTATTTGCTGGCTGCACTTGTACTTGCAACCTGAACCTTGGCATGTACAGGTGCAGCCTGGCAATCAGGGTTAATCCGCATGTGGTTACCATGGAAGTGTCCCACCGTATACACAGACCATGAGGGTACGTATGTTCACACAATGGATTTTTAGCGCATATTTCAATGGGGAATCCACATGTGAATTTGTAATGGACTTTTTTTTTCTGATTGCATTTTTTAAACCACACAACAGAAAAAAGAAATGTCCTGTCCGTTCTTGGCGCGGAATCCGCATTCAGAATTTCCATTGAGAATTGTCAGGAATGAAAATCTATGCCAAAACCGCAACAAAAATGTGTCAGTAAAAAATACATTAAAAAAACCTGATACAGATTCCGCATCAGGTTTTTTTCAGCTCAGAAAATACTCCTTGTGAAGTCTTCGTGCCTCACGACATCTGCTGTAGCTAGTATATGCCAGCATTATACTCTGTGTGTGCCCTGTGTGTCTGCTCACACTAGTAGTAGCAAATGAAAACAAGTAGAAGTAAGGGAGGCCTAGGGTGAGAACAAGATTTGCTGACTTGGAGAATGGTGCAGTGTACCACGAGTACACTTTTGTGTTTAAAAAAAAAACAAAACAGGTTTTTTGATAAGCTGTATACTCCTCAATCTGAGTACTGTGATACTTTTAACCACATTTGGCAAGCTTGTCTTCAAGCAGAATAAAGGATTTCTAAAACATTGAAATAGTTTTAAGTATAAAAAAAAAAAGAATCCACCGTAGAACTTTTACTACCGTAGTACTTCTGCTGGATGTCTCAGAGCTTTGCTTGCCTGTCGTCTATTGTAGCCTCTAAAGTTATGGCCTGCCCTTCATAAGTAGAGCTATTGTCAGGCCCTTCTTATTTACGGGAGCTGGCACCACAACTGAATATTGTCCATGCACATTGTATTGGGCTGGCACTCCCTTATGTGCCTTAGATGATTGTCTGCTGGAATGTAGAAAATATTTGTGTAAATGATTTGGGTTGAGGATGACTGGATACGTTATCTCTACAGTGACAAAGTAAAGGAGCTGGAAACTGAACGATCAGACCTGGAATTAGAGATGAGAAAGCTGAAGGTGAGACAACTGTCTGTAGTATGGGTTTTCTACTCTTTTTAAGGCCTCATACACACGAACGTGTGCCGGCCATGCCCGTGCTGCGGGCCGCATACGGCGGGTCCGCAATAAACGGGCACCGGCCGTGTGCAGCCCACATCACGGATCGCGGACCCATTCACTTCAATGGGTCCCCGATCCAGGAGATGCGGAGTAGAGGCACGGTTTCTGGCCGTGCCTCCGCTCCGCAAAAAAGTAGCGCAAGCACTCGGATGCGGATCGCGGACCCCATTGAAGTGAATGGGTCCGCGATCCGCATGCGGTGGCCTCACGGTCATTGCACGTGCATTGTGGACCGCAGTTTGCGGCCCGCAGCACGGGCACGGCCGGCACACGTTCATGTGCATGAGGCCTAAACCTGACTTGTCATTCAGCTATGCAACTTATGTGAAGCCAAGGTGCTTAGAGTATGGCTGATGACCATGTAAACATGCTCCTGATCATCCGACAAATGAGCAAGCGTTAGTGTGACCACAGCTTTTATGTGGCACCAAAAATCATCATTTGCAGACAGCACATTGCCCTGTGTAAACTAGGGATGTGCTGCCAGCAAAAGAAAACCGTAAGGGGACAAACAATTGTATTACCAATTGTTCGTTCCCATACTCCCCAGTCATATGTTAACAAGCACTGACCTGCTGTAGGACATGCTGCCTCCCACCAGACATAAAATGTACTAGAAGACTGTTTTAATGGTGACCATTATTTTAAAAATTCCTATATGATTTTATTACCATAGTGCATTTGTTGTTGTGAATGTAAGTGAAAAAGAATATATTATTAAATCAATTAATTAAATTATGTATTATTTCACATTGTAAGGGATCATGCACACGACCGTGTGCCGGCCGGGCCTGTATTGCGGCCTAACAAATAACGGTTCGCAAAATACAGGCCCCGGCCGTGATGGCACCGCATCAATGATGTGGAGCCATTCACTTAAATGGGTCTGCAATCCGGAAAGTCGGTGCGGAAAGGAGGCAAGAAATGTTGTGCTTCCGTGGGGTTTCTGTCCATGCCTCCGCACTGCAAAAAAGTAGTGCATGCACTATTTTTTTGCGGTGTGGATCATCGGATGTGGATCGCGAACCTCATTCAAGTGAATGGCTCCGCAATCCGCATGTGTCAGCCCCAAAGTCAGTGCCCACAGTCGCAATTAGTGGTCCGCAGCATGGGCGTGGCCAGCAGACCTAAGACATAAGGTTGCCCATTATTATTACTAGCACTTGATACTTCAGTCATAAGTTGTCACACCAGTCACAGTTTTTGTAGAACATGTCCTATTCTTGTTCGTATCACAGACAAGGAGAGGACTGCTCTATTGTGAGCCGGACGTTCTGCACACGGCCGGTATCCATGTTTTGCTGACCGCAAAATGGATATGATGGTGTGCATGAGGTCTGACAATAATGTTTTTATACAGCACTGCTGATAAGTATTATTTACTCTCAAGCCCAGACTGACAATTTTTGGAATTTTCCAAAAAGGCCACTCTGAATCTGGCCATACACTTTCAATAGCTGAGGGCCAAACAGTCATTCAGCTGATAGCCATGTTAGCTTTCCTAACATCCCCATACAAATAAACGGTTGGCTCAGCAGAGAGAACAGAGAAAGACGCTTCCAGACACTTCTTAGCGGCTTATATCCCAGGAGAACAAATGGATACAGCTAAAGTATTAATTTTTCCCAACTGTTTTCTAGCCTACATCATCTGTTGGGGGAGAGTGAGCAGCTCACAGTCGACAAAAAAGCTAATATATTTAATGTTTGTCATTGATCGCACCTGTTATATGAGCATAAAAATTATTGGGGCAGATTTACAAATATTGTATAAGACAGTAAACTCTTAAAGTCTACTAGATTTATACCAGCAGCTGATGCTGGATGATAAATCTGGCACATCTTAAAACTGTCTAATCTCACTACGCCACCTATTTGTTGGCTTATTTTACCTTAAAAAAATGTGATTTTTTGGTGCACTATGTCACATCTAACCACACACACTTCACATGAAGTCACACCCCACATTGGACAAGGCACATTTACTAAAACTAGCTTTTTATGCCCGTCTTAGTTTTACTCTCTGTGCTGCCATAAGATCTGTCTAATTTATGACTAGGCGTGCATCTCATCATAAATGAAGCGCATCTGTCTCAGTTCTTACGCCTGGAGCAAAAACTACACTACCCCCTGAAAAATGTTGACACACAGCTGGACAAAAAAGGAGCTTGCAACACTTTTTATGTAAATCTTCCCAAAAAAGTGTAAAAAGTTGTCTAAAATGTGAAGCATAGCAAGGACGCTAGTAAACAGTAAATCCTCCCCATTGTTTCTTGGCAGCACATTTCCTCATGTAAACAAGCGTAGTGCTACCAACTATATGCAAAAATATGTGGTGATGACTGATTGTACTAACAACAGCTCGCCCTCATGCGGTACAACGATCTCTACATGTAAATGCACTAAACAAGTGCTGCGCAAGATGCTGTATCATTGATCAACACTTGTTTATTGCCGGATTATCTGTTCATGTAAGGCTGAGTTCACATTTGCAGTTGAGCTTCCAGCAGGAGCCTTTGTTTCAGATTCCAACATAAGGCCTCATTCACACGTCCGTATAATGTGTCTGCATCCTTTCCGCATCCGTTTCCACAGTTGCAGACAATTATGCGGATAGAATGTGGATCCATTCATTTCAATGGGTCCCGAAAAAATGCGGACAGTACACCGTGTGGTGACCGCATCCGTGTGTCCGTTCCGACTGTCCGCATAAAGAAATCCTCCTGTCCTACTTTTCTCCCGAATTGCGGTCCGTAGCACAATGAAAGTCTATGCATCCGCAAAAAATGCGGAAGACATGCGGAAAGGCATCCGCATGTCATCCGTATTTGCGGATTCCGTTCCAGGAGGGGAGAAAAAAAAAGAAAAGGTACAGATGTTATTCAACCTTCCGTTTTTTGCGGATCTGCAAAAAACGGATGACATATGGATACATCCTTTCCGTTTTTTACGGAAAAACGGAACGGATGTCCTGGAAAAACTGAGTTTTTTGCGGAACAATGGAGGTGCACAAATACGGACGTGTGAATGGGGCCTAAAAAGGACAAAATACGGCAGCAGTAATTTGTCCAACAGAGTGAATGTGATCCGTCACTGATGGTGTCCGGCATATGTCGGATCTGGTGATTCTGGTACTCTATTCCTATGCTGGAACAATATACCTGAATTTGGTCACAGATATGAACCTAACCTAAAAGGACCTTTACTTTAACTTCGCGCCCGGAGCTTTTTTCGGTTCTGCATTTTCGTTTTGCGCTCCCTGCCTTCAAACAGCCATAACTCTTTTATTTTTCTGTTCACATAGCTGTATGAGGGCTTGTTTTTTGCGGGACAAGTTGTACTTTCCAACGCCACCATTTAATATTGCATACGGTGTAGTGGGAAGCGGGAAAAAAATTCCAAACCGGGTGAAATTGCAAAGAAAACGCTATTCCGCTACAGTTCTACGGGTTTCTTATTTACAGCGTTCGATGTGCATTAAAACTGATCCGTTACTTTCATTCTACTGGTCAGTACGAATCCGGCAATACCTAATATGTATAGTTTTTCCTGCGTTTTCATAGTGATAAAATAATTAGAAAGTTGCCCTTTTTTTTTTTTTTTTTCCTTGTCAAATCTTGACCCCTATAACTTTTTGGTATTTATGTGTACAGAGCTGTATGGGGGCTCATTTTTTGCGGGACGATCTGAAGTTTTTATTGATACCATTCTGGGGTGTGTATGACTTTTTGATCACTTTTTATTTAATTTTTTTTAGAAAAAAAAAGCGACAAAAAACGGCAAATCGCCATTTGGACGCTTTTTTCCGCCACACAATTTGCCGTATTGGAATTTTTTTTTTATATTTTAAAAGTACGGGCGTTTTCGGTCACGGTGATACCCATGATGTCTATATTTATTGTTATTTAGGTATTTATTTTTTACTTATACGGAAAGGGGGGTGATTTGAACTTTTACATCTTTTTTATTTTTTATATATTTTTTAACATTTTTTTTAATTTTTTTTTTACTATTAGAAAGCTCAAATATGGGCTTATATATTGTGGCTTTTTTTTTTTTTCTTTATGAGCAATTCTGGGTTTTATAGACTCAGAAATCCATGAATTGCTCATTTCTTATCCTGGCCTGCCATCTAGTGGCCAGAATAAGAATTGCACTTTGAAAACTGTAATCCTCACCAGCGAGGATTACAGTTTTCATATGGTGTACAGACACCCCGATTGGCCACATGGGGTGTCTGTACACCACCCGGAAGCGAACGCTTCCGGGTTTAGACGCAACTAGATGCCGTGATCACGTGTGATCACGGCATCTAGTCACCCCGGAAGACGCCGCCGACACAGTAGGTAGCGGCAAGTCTCTGCTGTTAGAAACAGCAGAGACTTGCCGGCCATGACGCCCGCCGCACCCGCGAGCGGGCGCCATGTGCCCGCATCGCCCCAGCGCCGTACATGTACGGCGCTGGTCGCGAAGGGGTTAAAAGGTCCGATCTCATACATAAACAAATAAAACACCCAAACTATAGATAAAGAGACCTAAATCTGCTAATCTCTCATCTAATCTCTAAATTAGGCCAGCGTATTTGATTCGGCTGTCAGTCTTTCGCCGAGTATTTATTAAAAGTCACCCTGTAGTTGATGAATTAGACTAGGCGTTTTGGTATTAGTCTAACATCTGGTGGTTCTTTTTCAGTTAGGCAGGTTTGTATTCACTTAGTATAATTTATTTGCACATAAAAAATAGTTGCATTTTTGCGGAGAAAAGTCACATGTCTCCCTGAAAGGGATTCTGTCACCACGATTTTGCCTATTAAGCTATTTACACTACTGGATTCAGCTGATCATAAGGATTTCCAAAACGTTATTGTTAAAGGTCATAGATGAAGATTTGATGCTAAAAAAACCTTTTTTAACAACTGCCAATCACTTACTTAAGGAGCCCGGGTGGATGTGCCCAGCGCCGTTGGAGCCCGGCCACGGCGATTCCGTTGGAGCCCAGGACCGCCCACCTCATTAATATTCACTTCACTGCTTCAAGCAGTGAAGCTCCGTCATGGCTGTAATCCTGCGCAGGCACAGTACCTCAAGCGGTCATCGCCCGTGCGGTCTGCAGGCATCGGCCTCAGAGGATGTTCTGCGCATGCAAAGAAAGTCACTCTTTACGACTCAAAACTGTCAAATAAAAATAAGCTAGCTGTGGAGTGGAATACAAATTACAGAGTTTTAGCGCCTAATTGAGTTGTAAAAAACATGCGCATACATCAACAGGTTAAAAAAGTCTCAAGAAAATAGACAACTCCTGAATTAGTCTAAAACTTGAAAATAGTCAAACGAGGTGCAAAAACCTCCAAAACAGGTGCAATTTCAGTAGTAAATGCAACTAAAAAAATTAGTCTGTCTAAGGCCCCTTTCAGACAAGCGAGTCTCACGCATCGGAGTTGCAGAGTGAGTATGCAGCAGCTCCCATCCTGATCCCCCCCAGCATTGACTGGGTTATATAACATTATATTGATTTATGATACTATGTAACCCTTAGAGGTCTGGAATGTATTGGATGACACTGACATAATGCTGTAGGGTTACATCAGTAGGAAGGGGATAACTCACAAATACAGTCACTGGTAAGAAGATTACATTCACTACAGATTACATCATGTACCCTTCTAACAGGTCAGAGAATAACATTTTAGTGGGAGTGCTACTTTAACATCACACCCTCATCTGTTCATAAAAAAATCCATAATCATGATAAAGATATCATAAGGAGACAATGAGATTACTAAAAAGAAATAGAAGGGAAAACATACAAAAATAGAAGCATAGTATGTGCTGTAACACTGGTAAAGTTATGAAAGATTAATCCAGTCAATACATGTGCAGGGCAGTTTTAGGAACTTAGTGGATCCAGTGCAAAGCTTTCATGAGTGAGCCCCTCTCCTCTATTTGGCTGGTATACAATGGAAGGCAGCACCTCTAAATAAATAAAAATTTAGACTAGACCCCAAAATACAGACACCAGACTAGATGCCTTAATCCCCTTCCTGACATGTGACATATATGTAGGGGAATGTAAAATAAAGTTAAACATCATATTAAACATTATAATAAAAAATAACCCTTTTAGCATTTATCATTAGAAAAAAAAAACTAAATACTAAATAGCATGGTAAATGCTGTTAAAAACATACACATATAAATTTAGCATTTGTGTTTTCATACTGAGACGCAGAATAAAGTTAATATGTCATTTCTACCAGTGAATACCAGAAAAACAAAACCCCCAAAACAATCCCAAAAAGATTGTGGACTTGCAAACCATACACTTGAATGCAAAACCATTAAATAAATATGTACCCCAGACCAGCCATTCTAAACAAATGCAGACCACCTAAATAAATTTAGATCCACCCCACTAAACATATACAGATCCCCAAATATAGACTGCCATATCAGACCCCTTTAATACAGCTCCTCCTAACACAGACCCCTTAAATAAGTACAGACCCAAGGTCAACCCCTACATGTATACATAGGCTACCTTTCTTCTCTGTGTGAGCTGTGCAGCTGTGTTCTGGGGCTAGAGGACCTGCACATATATAGTTATTTCACCTGATTTGGCAGGTCCCTTCAACAGTGACAAGACCTGGGCTCTGTACCTCCAGCTTCCCCCATCCCGTGTTAGGAACCCCATGTAGGGGTTGTGTGACGTTAATGAACAATTACAAATACACCTGTTAATCTTAATATGCTACACAGACTGAAAATGGATCTGTCCTGCGCATTGAGCTGGATGCATGCCGGCAGCAGCTAGAATTGGAGAAAAGTCGTCGGGAGGTGCTACAGTGCAGGGTGGGAGAACTGGAATCTAAACTTGCAGCAGAGAGAAGAAGCCAGGTCAGTGTCTTTGTGTGCAAACACAACATTCACAACATAATCCATGAACGCAACAGTGTGCATTGGGGGGGGGGTTAGTGCGGCCTTCTCTGTGTTTACATCAGGCCAGTGATGTCACGACTAGTATCACTGGCCTGGGCAGGGCTAAGCTCTGTTCACATGAATGGAGCGTAGCCCCACCCAGGCCAGTGATAATAGTCGTGACGTCACTGGGCCTGAGGAAAACACAGAGAAGTCCGCGGCACTACTGGAGCGCCACTGCCTTCTCAAACAGGTGATCGGCAGGGGTCCCGGGTGTCGGACCCCTGCTGATCAGATGCTGATGATCTATCCAGAGGATAGATCATCAGTTTTAAACAACTGCAGAACCCCTTTAAAGAAGGATGAAAAAATGAGAACTTGGATAACCCCTTTAAAGAAGCTCTGTCACCCATTTTCTACTGCCCTTACTACAAGGTCCTAACAGCTCCAACCTCATAATCATGAGTTCCCGGCTCTCCCTGCCCCTTCCCTTCCCAGTGTTTTTTCTTACTTCGATGAGCAGCAGGTGGGAGGAGAGAGTCAGGAGCTCATGAATATTCAAGACTCATTGGCATGTCCTGGAACTGTTCAATACAAGATTTTGGCAAAACAGCTAGGGCAATTAAACCCTTAACTGCCACCCTCATACAGCAGACACCATACCCGGCTGGTTTCTGCTGTTTTAAACTGAGATCTGCAGTCTACAATAATGCCAATCTCTGACATTTAACCCCTCAGATGCCGTGGTCAATTGTGATCACAGAACCTGAGTATTGAAGATGAAGGAGCTGTCTGCTCTCACACTGGTAACAGTTTCTTCATGCTGAGATCGTTACCTTGTAATGATAGCATTTTTTGTCCAGCCGGATCCCATTATAGTCAATGGGGATCTGGCAGTACAGTGTCGTATCTGGCAATGCTGGATACAATGAACTCCAATAGCCAGACAAAACTGGGAACAAGAGAATCTGGCTGAGGCAATGTGCTCTGGACAATGTTTTGCTGGGTCCTGGCAATCATGAGGATGTTACTTTTACACATACCATCTACCTAAAAACACTATTTCAGACAAAGTACACCTCTTCATGGCAGTATTATTCCCTAATGGCATGTCTTGTGGAGTCCATTCCTTTACTATTCAAAGCTATTTTGACTGCAGAAGAGGAACCTACAAATTTAGGCAGTTGGTTTTTAATCTTATTTCAAATAAGGCCACTAATTAATGATACATGTATATTGTATGTCATTTCAGGATTGTCATGGTGATGTGGAAATCCCGAGCTCTGCGAGCCAATCTCAAAGGTTTGTTATCTGGTAGAACCTATTTATAAAACTGGGCAATGTTTGAGTCTGTTGACCCTCCTGACTAAAAAGAAAGAAACAGTCTACACATGGCAGTGTAGTAGAGTATTCTGAGCGGGGGACTGATATTAACAGTTGTATTAACCCTTTCAGTACCTGAGGTTTTTTCGGTTATGCATTTTCGTTTTGCTCTCCCTGCCTTCAAACAGCCATAACTGTTTTATTGTTCTGTTCACATAGCTGTATGAGGGCTTGTTTTTTGCGGGACAAGTTGTACTTTCCAACGCCACATTTAATATTGCATATGGTGTGGTGGGAAGCGGGAAAAAAAATCCAAATCGGGTGAAATTGCAAAAAAAACGCTATTCCGCTACAGTTCTACGGGTTTCTTATTTACAGCGTTCGGTGTTCATTAAAACTGACCAGTTATTTTCATTCTACTGGTCAGTACGAATCCGGCAATACCTAATATGTATAGTTTTTCCTGCATTTTGATAGTGATAAAATAATTAGAAAGTTGCCCTTTTTTTTTTTTTCCTTGTCATATCTTGACCCCTTTAACTTTTTGGTATTTATGTGTACAGAGCTGTATGGTGGCTCATTTTTTGCGGGGCAATCTGAAGTTTTTATTGATACCATTCTGCAGTGTGTATGACTTTTTGATCACTTTTTATTAAATTTTTTTAGAAAAAAAAGCGACAAAAAACGGCGAATCGCCATTTGGACGCTTTTTTCCGCCACACAATTCGCCGTATTGGAATTTTTTTTATATTTTAAAAGTACGGGCGTTTTCGGTCACGGTGATACCCATGATGTCTATATTTATTGTTATTTAGGTATTTATTTTTTACTTATATGGAAAGGGGGGTGATTTGAACTTTTATATATTTTTTATTTTTTATATTTTTTTTTATTTTTTTGTGCTTATTTTAAAGCTCAATATGAGCTGATATATTGTGTTTTTTTTTTCTTTATGAGCAATCAGGGATTTACTAGCTTGAGATAAATCCAAGAATTGCTCATTTCTTATCCTGGCCTGCCATCTAGTGGCCAGAATAAGAATTGCACTTTGAAAGCTGTAAACCTCATCAGCGAGGTTTACAGCTTTCAGATCGTGTACAGACACCCCGATTGGCCACACGGGGTGTCTGTACACCACCCGGAAGCGTACGCTTCCGGGTAAAGACGCAACTAGATGCCGTGATCACGTGTGATCACGGCATCTAAAGGCCCAGCGAGACGCCGGCGATCGGGTAAGTAGCGGCAAGTCTCTACGTCGCCCCAGCGACGTACATGTACGGCGCTGGTACTGTAAGGGTTAAAGGGGTTGTCCGAGGTATGAAAAAAAAATATAGCACTGTAAATCTGATGGGCAGCAATATATAACTAAGTTAAGCAAGTTTCAGGCAAAAAAATATATATTTCCTAATTTCCCTGGTTCTCTTCTGGCCTTTGTTTAGCTGCAGTAATAACAATCTCTGCCCCACCCCCTTCTCTGCAAAGGTTAGTGAATACAAGAGCTGCCCTGAGTGACATGTCTGCTGGAATACTCAGCAGCATGTTGTGTGTGTAGGACTACAAGTCCCAGCTGTATGTACAATGACACTGCTGATATACACAGGAACTTCCCCCTACCTGTTCTTGTGCAATACAATTCCTCTACAGCTCCTGTGCCCAGCATTTGTCTCCTCACTGCCTGCAGTGTAAAGCCTGTTGTAAAGCCTTGAGCCCTCAGTGTGTTCTGGCTAAAGGGGTTAATGTTTTATCTGAAGGAATCCAGGGAGAGAGCAGATAGCAGCGGCAGTGCAGGGGGGCGTGGCCAGTGATGTCTCGTGTACAGGCTGTTATCTGATCTCTGAAGCTTGTGCACGAAACATCACAGAGCAGGGAGATAAGCTGACATCACAGGTCATGTGACCCTCAGTGAAATCTGCAGCTTTAGAAGCACAAAGTGTATGGGAAAGTTGTTATACTTGACAAGTTAGTAACATACAAAGAACAAAAAAATTACTCGGACAGCCCCTTTAAGTAAGTATCCTGATTTCAGCAAGTCAAGGGTATTTTCTGTTTGGCAAAAAGCTATGCCTTTTTTAAACTATATTTTCTTTATGAAATTCTCACCCGTTCCAAGATCTCTACTCAGTGAACAATGAAGCTCAAGAAGCTTCATTGTTTACTACCAGAGGATAAAACTCTGTCCTGGTCATGTAACGTACCTACAGACCGCCTGCAGTTATAATATGTATATCAGAGTTGTATCTTTTAATAAGCCGTACACTTCTGTGTCAGTCAGAACTGATCAGCCCTGGGAGTATTTCCTGCTGAATAAGGCCTCATGCACACAACCAAATTTTGGTCTGCATCTGATCCGCATTGTTTGTGGTTCAGATGCAGACCCAATAATTTCTATGGGACTGAGAAAATGCAGACAGCATACAGTACAGACCAAAAGTTTGGACACACCTTCTCATTCAAAGAGTTTTCTGTATTTTCATGACTATGAAAATTTTAGATTCACACTGAAGGCATCAAAACTATGAATTAACACATGTGGAATTATATACTTAACAAAAAAGTGTGAAACAACTGTAAATATGTCTCATATTCTAGGTTCTTCAAAGTAGCCACCTTTTGCTTTGATTACTGTTTTGCACACTCTTGGCATTCTCTTGATGAGCTTCAAGAGGTAGTCACCTGAAATGGTTTTCACTTCACAGGTGTGCCCTGTCAGGTTTAATAAGTGGGATTTCTTGCCTTATAAATGGGGTTGGGACCATGAGTTGTGTTGGGCAGAAGTCAGGTGGATACACAGCTGATAGTCCTACTGAATAGACTGTTAGAATTTGTATTATGGCAAGAAAAAAGCAGCTAAGTACAGAAAAACAAGTGGCCATCATTACTTTCAGAAATGAAGGTCAGTCAGACCGAAAAATTGGGAAAACTTTGAAAGTGTCCCCAAGTGCAGTTGCAAAAACCATCAAGCGCTACAAAGAAACTTGCTCACATGAGGAGCGCCCCAGGAAAGGAAGACCAAGTGTCACCTCTGCGGAGGATAAGTTCATCCGAGTCACCAGCCTCAGAAATCGCAGGTTAACAGCAGCTCAGATTAGAGACCAGGTCAATGCCACACAGAGTTCTAACAGCAGACACATCTCTACAACAACTGTTAAGAGGAGACTGAGTGCAGCAGGCCTTCATGGTAAAATAGCTACTAGGAAACCACTGCTAAGGACAGGCAACAAGCAGAAGAGACTTGTTTGGGCTAAAGAACACAAGGAATGGACATTAGACCAGTGGAAATCTGTGCTTTGGTCTGATGAGTCCAAATTTGAGATCTTTGGTTCCAACCACCGTGTCTTTGTGCGACGCAGAAAAGGTGAACGGATGAACTCTACATGCCTGGTTCCCACCGTGAAGCATGGAGGAGGAGGTGTGATGGTGTGGGGGTGCTTTGCTGGTGACACTGTTGGGGATTTATTCAAAATTGAAGGCATACTGAACCAGCATGGCTACCACAGCATCTTGCAGCGGAATGCTATTCCATCTGGTTTGCGTTTAGTTGGACCATCATTTATTTATCAACAGGACAATGACCCCAAACACACCTCCAGGCTGTGTAAGGGCTATTTGACCAAGAAGGAGAGTGATGGGGTGCTACGCCAGATGACCTGGCCTCCACAGTCACCAGACCTGAACCCAATCGAGATGGTTTGGGGTGAGCTGGACCACAGAGTGAAGGCAAAAGGGCCAACAAGTTCTAAGCATCTCTGGGAACTCCTTCAAGACTGTTGGAATACCATTTCAGGTGACTACCTCTTGAAGCTCATCAAGAGAATGCCAAGAGTGTGCAAAGCAGTAATCAAAGCAAAAGGTGGCTACTTTGAAGAACCTAGAATATAAGACATATTTTCAGTTGTTTCACACTTTTTTGTTAAGTATATAATTCCACATGTGTTAATTCATAGTTTTGATGCCTTCAGTGTGAATCTACAATTTTCATAGTCATGAAAATACAGAAAACTCTTTGAATGAGAAGGTGTGTCCAAACTTTTGGTCTGTACTGTACATATGTCATCTTAATGCTTTCTGAATCCATGTTTGCATCCTTCACATTGTTAAACTTGTCCTTTTCTTGTCTATTTTGCGGACAAGAATAAGCATTTCTGCTATTGGTTTAGCAAAAAATGCAGCATGTGCACAGCCTGTATCCATATTTTGCAGATCTGAAGTTTGAAGACCTCACAATACATACGTCATGCTATAGAGAAATTATAAATTTTTATTGGATAAGAATGAATTTCCATAGTATAGTAAACTGATTTCTCATATTTGGATTTGCAATGTTCTGATTTCAGGTCTGAAATTTACAGTTTAGAGCAGCAGCTGGAAAAAGAAAGAGAAGCAAAGAAGCAGAAGGATGAACTTATATTTACTTTAAAGGAGGTGAGAAACTTTGAAGCTGGCAACAGACATGAGATTTATATCAGCCAACCCTGCCAGTATCTTCAGGACTTCTTCTTTAGGCTTCATTCAGTCTGCAGTGAGGTTGTTATGTCCTTATAGGACATTGTCCTGGCAGCTGCCAATGAAAGTTGTCTCCAGTTGTGTCCAGATCCGTGTTCTATGAGATACGGACAAAAGTAGAGCATGCCCTGAGTTCTGTGCAGAAAAGGGAGGTGTGAATGGTACCATTGACTTTTACATTGTTTTTACACAGACTGCCATCTGTTCATGTGCAGTTTGTTGCACGTACAGAAAGCAAATGGATGAAAAATACTTCAGTCTGAATCATGCCTAAATTAGAGGTAGCTTGATTGTGGAACAATGATTGGATAGGTTAAATTTTAACAAGTCAGATACTATTGTTTTCCCTTAGACAAGCAGCGCTAGATGTGATTAGATTTTTATTTGCAGAGTTGCTTCCAAAAGGCTCTACAGTTGAGATGAAATGTTGCAAAGATGAATGAAGGGATCTCCATTTTGTCATGTTACACTAGGTTATCACGAATTAATAGTATTAATTATATTTTTATATTTCTGCCTGTAAAACAGGAACTGGAAGAGCTAAAACGTAAGAAATCTGGATATATAAAGGTGAGCATCAAATCCAATATTTATGTTGTGTCCTGTTGTTAATATGGATTATAAAACTTTGAAAGTGTACCTGTAATTTTTTTTTAAAAAAAAACCTTTTCATATGTCATAGTGACATTCAAGATTTGATCGGTGTGGGTCAGAATGGTGAGATTCCTGCTGATCCCCAAAATGAGTTAGAAGCGCTCAAAAAGAGCACTGTCACTCCCCTCTTCTAAAAACCTGCTCAGTAGAAAGTCACTGAGCCCGTCACCAGCAGCGAGAAGAAGCACTACTCTATGTGAGCTCTCCTAACTCCTCATTTTAGTGATCAGCACTCAGACCCCATCAATCAAACCCTTTGAAATGCCACTGTGACATATGAAAAGTTTTCTGAAAGTACAGGTATGCTTTAAATGTTATAAATAAGTTGATAAAGCTCTGTAATATTATTATATTCAAATACTTGCAGCCTCAGTGGTCTTTTATCTGGATATTTTATTCAGGCTTCCTTGGAGGAAGTGGACTCTGAATTAATGCTGGTTCGGGAGGAACTACAAAAGGTCTGGGACATGTTGAAGACAAAAGACACAGAACTAGAAGAACAATATCATGAACTGGAGTCTGCTCGGGACCAGGTTTGTAATGAGAATCAGTTCTTTGTATCTGAATGGGATTGTTTCTGCGGCAGGTGCATGGATTTATTCAGACATATTTGACAGTTGCAGAAATATCTGCAGCAAATCTGCCCTGTGTTATAGATAAATTCCTGCAGGGAGACAAAAAGTACCCAGTGCCCTTACCCCTGTGCTACTCTACAACCAAGCAAAAAAAAAAAAAAAACACACACTTTTTTCTTCTAGAAGCACTTGATGCTGGCACCAACTTTCTTCCATGGAAGCCATGCATATAAGTACTGTGATGAAGATTATGAATATAAACAAGCAGTGATCACCAGACATTTAATATTTAATAAAGTAAAATACATGTCTGGTCCTTTCATGTGTCTAGAAATGAGATTCAGTAAATACAAGTAGTGTTAATACACACTTTATTTTCTTTGTATGTACATATAATTTTTTATACTCTCCATAGTACACAGAATGCAGTACAGAGAAAGTGCGATTGGAGCAACTCGTCACGTCTCTACAGAAACAGATGGAAGAGAAGTATGTTATTAATCACTTTTCCAGCCATAAAATAAATTTAACTGGAGTCTTCTGGCAGTTTTGAACATGCTATACTGTTGACAGCACTAGGTAGGTGCTGGGGAGAGCAGTACAAACATACCAATTGCAGATGTTTTCATGAGGATTATTGAGAATATTAAGTTTTATTCTGGCAATTGTTGTTTTCTCAAGTTCTTAGGGTGGGTTTTCACTGTGAAATGCTGAGCATTGAGTTGCTTCACAGCCCCACCACTCTGCTTTAAATAGTGGCTGTAATAGTTTGGGTGCTACATCTGTCACAGCAGATAGGAGGGGCTGTAAAGCAGCTCAATGCAGAGAACACTTCACAGTGAAGCCCCTCACTGCAACTCACTCCTCTCCCCCTTCCCTCTCCTCCCCTCTTTTTTTGGAAGCTTGTAATCTGATCCTTCAGTTAGCTGACAGCCCGTCCTGGTCTCATAAAATGGAATTAGCGGAAATTTCAGAGAGAATGTTAGTTTAGGAAGTGATGTTTTGGGAAGCAGGAAAAAGAGACATTTTTTTCTGATAAAATATATTACAAAGGTTCTTCTATTCACCTGTAATATTGATTAATGCAAAGTTGTGTGAAAAGTTACTGACCATTTAAACATACAATGGCCTTATGTGACAGGCAAAAATAATTTTGCCTGTCAATAATTTGTTTTTTACAACTTCCATAGGGACCAGGAAATGAAGCATCTCCAGCAGATTAGGGAGATGGAGAAGACTGAGATGAACATTGAAAAGTCCTCCCTACAGTTGAAGGTACAAAGTACAGATGATGAACTGCTTGAAATTTGATTTGTGTCCCATTTGTTGAATTTTTCAAAAAAACAAAATTGTGTCCAAATTGGTTTTACACAAATCAAATGTGCTCCAATTGGCCTGAAAATTGGTATATGGCACTCTGAAATCTCATAAGACTCCAATCTTTTAATATATTTTCATTATCTTGTTTTTTTAATTTCTTATGAATTTGTGCACTTTCTCTTACCCTCCCCTCTTTAACGGTTTAGGTATGGGTAAATGCATGGTTGATGGTGTGAACAAACAGTGTGTTATTACCGCAGGCTAGGGCAGTGCTAAAGCCCACCTATCAGTGCCAGTGACGTCACCGGGCTCACTGCTGGGCAGAAGCCTCCTCACCGATTCAGTGCAGGGCAAAGGAGGGCATCAGAGCATGACGTGCTCTGATGCGCTTGTCAGGCAGGCTGGATGGGTGAAATTAAGGGTATGTCTGGGTTCAGCTCTGAACCTGGACAACCCCTTTAAACAGCATTCAGTTTTCTGGTCTGTTTGTTAGCAATGAGCAAGAACCTGAAATCTGCCATAATGTTACTTTCTTATGCTGGTGTATTGTAACTTTGTCCTCCTGGACTTTACAGCTGGCTGAAATGCAAGAGCAAAATGGAAAAGTCTCTTCATTTAATACTGGTAAGGATACCCACACTGAACTAAAGAGTTGGAGTCCAGCAGGATCCCAAAAAGAAGCAAGTACACATAATTGTCCTCGCTGCGAAGTCTTCCTACAGCAACTAGACGAGACAATTAAAGGTTTGTAATTCACCTTTTCTATGGAGTGATTTTCTCAGGCCAGAATAATATCTATGGCAGCTATGTGACCTAAGTGTATTGCAGCTGTAACCACAGTTCTGCTGACTTTAAGGGTTCAGCTACACAGCGATATTGGTCGTGCTCAAAGATCCCAGTGGTATCGCAGTTTAGTGATTCTAACATAGAAAGGAATGGGGTCACAGTGCGACCCATACGTTTGCACCAATCCCATAATCACAAAAAATGTGTCAATGTTGGATTTTTTTGCGATTCTGGGTTTGTGGTCACAACACATGTGCAAGTCACGCTGCAACTCCATTCATTCCTAGGACCGCTACACCGTAATCTCACTGTGATCCTTGGGCCAAGATCGCCATGTAGCCGAACCTTGACTGTGACAGGTGCATCATTTATGTCTCCATTGTGATTACAGTTGGTTGGTTCCTCAAATCTTACTTTTATTATTAGTGTATGTATGTATTATATTACCCACTAACTAATAAGTATTTTGTTGTAAATCTAGAGATGGTGGAAAAATTTGATCAGCGTGAGACAGGGCATATCTTGACTGCAGCCAAGCTGTTTTTACCTATCTTCGCACAGTGTCTGGCAGTCTGCCTAAAGCCGCATTTACACGGGCCAGTTGTCAGGCTGACCACCTGGAGCCGACGTTAGTACTAACGTTCGTTCCCGATAGTCAACTCTGAGCACGAATGGTTGCAGTAAGCCATGGCTCTTCCCAATGCAGTGGAAGGAATTGCTGCCTGCTCTGCCTATTCGTTTGAGTGCACTGGCGTACCTGCACATGGGTGTAGGTTTCAAAAGAGAAATTTTGCACCAAAATCTGTATGTGTTAAAGAGGACCTTTCACCACTCCTGACATGCCTTTTTTATGAGCTTCATGCATTCCCCCTGTAATAACAATCCTGGAGCATCTAGTCTTATGTCTGTATGTTGTGCCATTTCTTTATTATTTGCACTATAAATTATGAATTAATTGCTATTTGTAGTAAGGGTACAGAGGGGTGGTAACCAGTTGGGGGTGTGTACCTGAACAGACTCACTCTATCCAATCAGAGCTGCCATGTTCAGACTGTGCAGGTACACACCCCCCAACTTGTTACCACCCCTCTGTACCCTTACTGCAGACTGCTAGATATTCATTCATAACTTCTAGTAGAAATAATGAAGGAATGGCACAACATAGAGACATAAGAATAGATGTTCTAGAATTGTTATTACATGGGGAATGCATGAAGATATTAAAACAGACCTGTCAGGAGTGGTGAAAGGTCCTCTTTAAAGGGAGTCTGTCAGCAGGATATGCTGTATAGAGATAATGACATCTCTGTATTGGTCTTAGTGCTGTCATTCTAAATATGTTATTCTTAATGTCATCAGAACTGTACTTTCCACAAAAAAAGCGTTTTAATTCATATTATAATTACCCACATAAGGAGCCCAAGGGGATGTCCTGGGGGCCGTTGGAGCCCAGTCACGCCGCATATTTTCGAGCCCAGCACCGCCCTCCCGCTAATTATTCACTCCCCTTCATCGCTGTGTTCTCCTCTGGCTACGGCGAATCCCGCACATGCGCAGTACCTAGTAGGAGAACACAGCGATGAAGGGGAGTGAATAATTAGCGGGAGGGCGGTGCTGGGCTCGAAAATATGCGGCGTGACTGGGCTCCAACGGCCCCCAGGACATCCCCTTGGGCTCCTTATGTGGGTAATTATAATATGAATTAAAACGCTTTTTTTGTGGAAAGTACAGTTCTGATGACATTAAGAATAACATATTTAGAATGACAGCACTAAGACCAATACAGAGATGTCATTATCTCTATACAGCGCTAACTTTTCAACTGGATTGCCAGGCAGCATGTCCCTAGTATCCACCTAGCCTCAGATTACTCATGCTTATGTGCACAAACCACAAGTTGCTATGGAACTGTGGTCATAAAAGGGGAAAAGAGGCCTAACAGTCATCAAACCACCTTAATTTTTAATCTAGAGACCTCTGCTGATCCTCACAATGAGGCCAGACCCATCCTAATGAATGGGTTGCACTGCAACAAGGAAAAATGGTAAACCAGTGAAGACTGGTGGGGGCCTCAAAAGTTAGACTCCTTACCCCATTACACAGTTATGGCATATCCCAGCAGTATTCTACCACTTTCTAACATGGGAAAACCCATTACAATAACAATTTACAACAACATTTCTTTGAATGTTTTGGCACAGTACCCTCAGTAAACAACTGATTTTTCTGGGGAAAGCCAGGGCTAGCATCACAAATAGTATTATGTATATGGACAGCCAAAGTGAAAACTGCTCTCAAGGGTTTTCCTAATGGGACAATAATTTCATAGCATAAATTGTATTCATTTACATTGTTATTTATCACATTTATATAAAATTAACCACATGGTCTGTACTTTAACCAGGATGCCAGTCACGTAATGTGGAATTACAGGAGCAAAAGAACCAAACTTTGGCTTCTCTTTACCAGCTGAAAGATATTCTAAAGGTAACTATTTCAAGATACTGCATCAGGAAGCCCAAGTGCCCAAGTGAAGTAAATGTCTCAGACAGAAACTATTAGGGTACGCCCACACTTGGTGTGTGTTGAAAATCCACCACCACAAAAAATGCCCAAAATGGGCTGGTTTTTGCAGTGAGATTGCTGCCAGGATAAATCCTCTTCTTTCAACTTTTGCATTGCAAAGCGTGAACAAAACGAGTTACAAACTGGTACAGCAGGAGAGAGGACCCTGCCCACGAGGGCTTACACTCTGTGAGGGATGGGGGAAGAATACAGTAGGTGAAGGTAGAAAGCTGCTCATATGGCGATATAGTGGCAGCAGGATTACTGTAGGTGGGCCTAAGTTTGACGCATCCAGCGCCGGACTACATCTACGCCAGCTCCCTTGTTGGCTTAGATTTAGATCATTTCCTACGCCTAAAACAAGAGTAGAAAATTATAAATGAGACAGGCCTGCCCTCTGGCCACCTTACCCGGCCACACCACTCCCCTTTTTTAGATCTGGTGTGAGCAGGCTAAAGTCGCAGGTTCGGCCACAAACCCTGTTTCCCACAGAATCTGCGACAGATACATGCCAAAAATTGGTGTATGTCTAAAAATAAATGACCCCCTATATGTCTAATAGCATTTAATTTCTTATTATAGTCAAGATATATACTGCTAATACATATTTAGCAAAGAAGCAGTCATCTTCCCCACTTCTCCTATGAGCAGTCCTTTATTAACAGCATTTCATATTATGAATCTCAATGATGCGTACTTAACAATATAAATTATATTGATCTATATAAAACAGCAAAAGTAAACAGCAAAATACGAGCATTTCAATGCTATACAATATATTCCTTTCATGTCTTCAGAATATTGTACCTCCTAATTATTTTCTGTTAATTAACTGCCTCCACAGACCCTCTCGAAGCAGACTAAAGTAAATGAACAGGTGGCACAGGCACTGCAGACAGACAACGAGACCCTTAAAAACCAACACAAGCTTGTAACAGAACAAGTAAGACATTTGAAAACCGCATCTAGTTACCTACAAGAATAAAACTGCTAAAGAAGCTGTAAAACCTTCTAATCCCTTTTCTGCCACCAAATATTTGTGTTCTGTACAGTGCCACAATGCCTCTGTGAATGCAACCTGTAAGGGTTATCTCACTTTAGCTAATAGCATTTATCATGTAGAGAAAGTTACTACAAGGCACTTACTAATTTGTTGTAACTGTCCATATTACCTCCTTTGCTGTCTTGATTCATTTTTCCGTCACATTATACACTGCTGTTTTCTGCACTGCAGTGGTGGTCAGGATGGGAGCTGCTGTCCATGCGTGCCTTTGTGCACTCCCACGATCCCAGCCACCAGAAAGACCGGCAGTTTTTCCTGTAGTGTACAAGCACGGCCACCACTGCTGGATTGCAGGGTGGTCATAACCATGGAACTGAACAGTGTATAATGTGATGAAAAAATGAATCCAGCCAGCAAAGGAAGCAATATGTACAGTCACAATACATTATTAAGTGCCTTGTATTAACTTTCTCTACACTAAAACCACAGAACCACATTTACATTTTTTTTATTTTTTTTTTATAACTCGGACAACACATTTAAAAGGGTTATTTAGGACTTCTACATTAATGGTCTGTTTTAGAAGAACATAGTCCAGTTGATAGCGCTCCAGTACCAGGCACAGCTGCCCAATCAGACATTGAGCACACAAGAGCGCTGCTGCCTCTTCATTAGATTAATCTGCAGACATCAGATGCTAACAATGGCCTCTTCCAAACCACAAAGAACCCCTTTTATTTACTAAAAAGTCTGACAAAAGACTTTACCACCAGTATCCAACATTGGTATGAATAGCCCCAAAACAGGTTATCAAAAGAACCAAGTAGTAATTCTACTTATTTTGTGATATGTTGTTTCTGCTCATTAAATATAATTGCATCCTTGGGGTTAGTAATTGAAGATGTTTTCTTCAGTAGCGGGATTTTCTATACAAACACATGTAAACTCAAATGTGCATGCAACAAAGGTATATTCATGGGAGGAGATATTGAGATGAATGGGATTATATATTCAGATTAATCTTCCAAATAGCCTGGGTTATACTGCCCCGACTGGAGCTTGCCTTTCTGGACATAGGCTATGATCAGTTTAAAATAGTATCAGAAGTAATAGTTTACTGCCTTCAGTTGGTAAAGAAATTAAGGTGTTAGTTCAGTAATGGTAATTAAAGAAGATTTCCCATCTCAGAAAATGGGGGCATATTGCTAGGATATGACCCCATTGTCTCATAGGTGCTGGACCCACAGAGCAGAAAGTTATGGAGGGCGCACTGTGCATGCGCAGCCGCCATCCATTCATTTCTATGGGGCCGGCGAAAATAGCCAGCGCTTGGCTATTTCCGTTGGTCCCATAGAAACGAATGGGAGCAGTGGCTGTGCAAGCACAGTGCACTCCCATTCACTACTACGGGGAGAGTGCTTGGTGATGGCCAAACTCTGGAAAACCTGGGGTCATCCAGCCACCACCTTCCCCGCTCTGTTCTCGGTGTAGGTGTGGGTCCCAAAGGTGAGACAATGGGAGAATATCCTAGCAATATGCCCCCATTGTCTGTGATGGGAATAACCCTTTAATGAGGTGGTAAATACAGTAAATATTCTTTACTGTATGAATTGTGGCTGAAGGTTTCTGAATCCCCTCATAACAAATGGCAATAAAATTAAATTATTAACTTTAGGCCACTTTTACACAGCATATTTTGGAAAGTATTTTGCATTTGTATTTGTGAGCCAAAACCAGAGGGTCATTTCTTCAGTGTTTTGGACCCATGCCTCTTTTTGGATTATAACCACACAATCCACCTCAAGATCACAACTAGTGACCGGGATACTCCATATGATAATCACTATCAACAAAAAGAACAAGAGTATAACCAGTAGCCCCTTAAAAACATTTGTTTTTATTAACCAATATAATAATAAACTAATTACCATCCACATAATACAGTAGGAGAACTATAACAACACGCCATGCGGATGCTCTACCCTCTTAACATAAACGCCTATTAATATCTGCTGAATGAAAATCACATGCATATACATCAATATAGCTAACAAAGTGACAAGTGATGCAAAACAATGCCTAATGACACTAGCCACCGCCCTAGTATATGTCCTGTAGTAATACTTATTCAATGCAGATTATGTTACAACGTGCATATGGAAATAAAGAAGTGATGACCACACATACCTAATAAAAGGGAGAGCTACCGCTGGCGTCCCCTCTACGCGCGTTTCGCGTGTACAGCTTCGTCAGGAGCGTCTTTTTGGATTGCAAACACTGATGAAAAATGCTGACCAAATATTGATTGCGTGAAAGTGGCCTTGGGTGGTTTCACACGTGCCTTTTTTTTTTCTATTTTTAAAGCCTTCGTTTTTCTGGCAGTTTTTTATACAGTCTTCTGAGCCAAAGCCAAAAAAGGAAATATAAAGGAAGGATTTACACGTCTCCTTCCTGCAGGATCCATGTCTGACTTTGGCTCAAAACACTGCGGCTTAAAAAAACTGTGTGTGATTTGTTTCTAGGCGCACAGCAACACAGGGTGGCATTTCTGCCGTGGATTTTGCAGCAATTCTGCAGCAAAATCTGCAAAAAATCCATGGCAAATCTGCATTTGTTGCAGATTTTCCTCAGTGTGAAGAGTGAAATCCACATTATAAATTGATATACTGGGGATTTAAAATCTACACCACAGGTTCATTTCTGGGGCAGATTTTTTTCTGCAGTGTGCATGAGATTTTCTAAAATCCACTTAATAAGTTGGATGTTATTAATTATCATTTTTACAAGTGAAAAATCTAAATCCTGGAATGATTTCTGCCCTGCAGTTTTTAACATTTTGGACTCAATCTCTAAAATATAATGTTCATAATAAATCTAAATTATTGTCGCATTGCCATTGACTGAAGTCGCCTATCAGCATTCATAGCAGTGACTGTAACAGAGGACTAGGACATTACAATATCGCTGGGATCACCGGACAGTGGCAGTTGTTCTCCTTTCCCTTCCTGGTTGTGTTGACAGCGTCTACAGTACAGATGGCTCTGGTCTATAAACAGTTTTGATGATGTAGAGTTTCATATTGTCATAAAGATTTCACTCTGTGTATTATTTCTATAATAGTTGACATGTTATGATGGCATTAGTAGGCACATTTTATCATAAACATTATTATACTCTGTGGGTTTATCTCTTTCTATGTAACGTCTTTTGGTGCAGCTCAAGGTTTTGTTTAAAGAGAAACAAGACTTGGCAAATGCCTACAAGAAATTTCCCCAGGAGGAGAAGCCAGCACATGACTGGACAGAGAAATCCAGATTAGTTAAGGTAATTTATATACAAACTGACATTCACCTCATATAACCTACAACAGCGGATACCAACAGCCTTACTGCATGTAACGGAATGTCCTTTGCCAGGAAAAAGAAAGCTTTCGTTGCATACACTTTATTTTCTAATTTCAAATGTTTTTGATTCTGTTTCCTGAACATGATTATGGCGGCAGCCATCTCGCCTAAGCTGTTCTTAAAAGGGCTTTCCGAGATTTTAATATTCATGACCCGACGGAAGCGGCTGCCTGCGCCCATGCGAGCACAGGGGAGCCGAGCGGTACAGTGCTCGTTACGAGCACGTTCGCTCATCTCTACTGATGACCTATCTTCAGGATAGGTCATCAATATCAGATGGACGGGGGTCCGATACCCGGCAACCCAGCCGATCGTCTGGTTTAAGAGAAGGCCGCGCTCCGTGCGAGCGCAGCTTTCCCTTCATTGTTTACCTGCTCGCCGTTGACATCGCAGCAGTGAGCAGGTCTAATTACAAGCGCTCCCATTCACTTCGATGGGATGGCTCCTTCTTATTCAAGTGTAATTACACTGCTCACCGCTGCGATGTCAACCGTGAGCAGGTAAACAATGAAGGAAAGGCTGCACTTGCACGGAGTGCAGCCTTCTCTTAAACCAGCTGATCGACAGGGTTTCTGGATGACGGACCCCCCCCCCATGTGATATTGATGACCTATCCTGAAGACAGGTTATCAATATTAAAATCCCGGAAAACTTTTTATGCCATATTTATCAAATGTTGCATGTGTGTCTCATCCTTAAACCTAACACTTTTGTCTAGAAAAGCTACTTCACTTTTCCTACTCCACCCACCTACTGGAGTGAGATTGCATCTTTTTTGTGACTTCTTAAAAAAGTCTCAATACTAAATCTGGAGTGAAATTCATTAAAAGGGTTTTCCAACATTTTAACACTGACGACCTATCCTCAGGATAGGTCATCAGTATTTGATCTGTGTCAAATGAACGTGTCGTCATTGGCCTTGAAAAAGTTGGAGAAAGCCACTGCGCTTACAGGAGCACCAGTGCCTTCTCAAACAGCTGATCAGCGGGAGGGTGGGTTTCTGATCGGTCAGACCCCCCACCCATCAGATACTGATGACCTATGCAGAGGATAGGTCATCAGTATTAAAATGTCGGAAAGCTCCTTTAACATAGCAAGCCACACCCACTTTGGGCCACACCCACAATTTGTGTTTTCATTTCAGACAAGATAGAAGATGTGTTGGGTCATGGCCCAGCATTATGAGTGTGTAAGCAGCACAAGCATGCGGAGAACATGCTGACTTCAAAGAGCTGAAGCCCAAATTTCCCTTGTGCCCTATATATGTCTCTAATTAGAATCTGAAAATGGCTACATATGTCATGATGTAACTTAGTGTCCTACACTGGTGTTTCCTTTCTGAACTTTTCCTCACTTCTAGAATGTGTTGAGATCTGTCAAAGCCAAGCAGGAGCAATCAAAGGACAATGGAGATCTTCAGGAAGATCAGCAGGACCCATCAAGAGAAATGGTTGAAAAAGACATCAGCAAACTGCAAAGGCAGCTTGAAGAAAAAACAGAAAAAGTACATTAGCCCTAAATTTTCATTGCATCTGTAATATCTGATTGTTCTAGTCAGCACCATGTCTAAGGCCCCTTGCAGACAAGCGTATATCATGCTGCGTGTCCGTATTGCAGCTCCTGTCATGACCTCCCAGCACTGATGGGGCTGCATAACATTATATTGATTTCTGATGCTATGTAACCCTTACAGTTCTGGAATGTATTGGATAACACTGACAACATTATGTCAGTGTCATTTCATACATTCCAGAACTGTAAGGGTTACATAGCATCATAAATCAGAATAATGCTATGTGACCCCGGCAGTGCCGGGAGTTCAGGCCGGGAGTTGCGATGTGCACTCGCAGCATGAAACATGCTTGTCTGCAAGGGGCCTAAGGCTTCTTTCACACTTGCGTTTACATTTTCCGGTATTGAGATCCGGCAGAGCATCTCAATACCAGAGAAAAACGCTTCTGTTTTGTCCTCATTCATTGTCAATGGGGGCAAAACTGAACAGAATGGAGTGTTCCGAAATGTATTCAGCTCCGTTTGGTTGCATTCCCATACTGGACAGAAAACCACAGCAAGCTGTGGGGACGGATCTCGGACACAATAGAAAATGGATCCGTCCCCCATTGACGTTCAATGGAGTTCATGACAGATCCGTCTTGGGTATGTTAAAGATAATACAACCGGATCCTTTCATAACGGATGCAGATGGTTGTATTATAAGTAACGGAAGTGTTTTTGCTGAGCCCTGACAGATCCAGCAAAAACGCTAGTGTGAAAGTAGCTATAAACGTGGGTGAAGCTGCAAACAGCAGCACATTTCCGAAGCAGTGTAATTTAGTAGTAGATGGCCATGCTGAGCCCTCTAGGGCAGGAGCTACTCTTTGATCTAGCTAATAGGGGCAGGTTATGAACATGGGGAAATGTACTATAATAAGGCATATAGACAACAATTTTTTATCAGTTTACTGTGTGTATGATTTTTGTCTCCCAATAATTTCATTAATTGGCACTTATCAGTTTTAATTAGCATAAATTCACATACAAATATTTAAAATGTGTTTGTATTTCATGAAAATATAATATACAAGCCACTGTATTTTTAACACAATTCACAATTTCTTTGTACATTCAGTATAAAACTTTAGAGAGACAGCATGTATGATACTGCAATGTAGTGAAATCTCATATGACATTATCCTGCATCCCTGCTTTGTCTGCACTTACTAGGTGGTTATGATCAATAATCTTATCAATAATCTTGCATGGACACAAATCGCTGTTTTAGCCATCGCCTAAAGGCTTCTTTACACCAGCCAATAATGAGGGCAATTATTGGGAAGGAAGTTCACAGGAATGCACTGCCCGATAATTGCCCTGTGTAAAGGTGCCACTAATCACCCAGTGATCAAGCAAATGCTCGTTCATCACATTCATCATGTAAAAGCAAATCTAAATCATTGCTTCTGGGCAGAAACAGCGATCTGCTGCACAGAAACTATGAAGGTTTATGGAGATTTTGCGCATCCCCATATAGAAGAGGTAATTGCTGCATATAAATGCAACGCTCACCTCCTCTGACCAACAGACTGTTATCATGCATGAACAGTTCATTCCCGATAATTGCCTGCTGTATTGGCCCGTGAAAGGAGGCCTTTAATTTAGTTTAGAAGGAGGAGACGTATCATTGATAGCCTTAAAGAGGACCTTTCACGGATTTTAATAACTGGAGATAAATACCTTGTGTCCTGGGGTACCCCCCGCTGATGCTGCCACCCTGCCTAGTTTTCTAAAATAGCGCTCCTGCGCTCCGCTGTGCCCCCCTGTAGTTTTCGCGCTCAGTATGTAAATACTGAGCATCGGTACAGGGAGGAGGAGACGCCGGCATTTCTCAATGGGCGTCTCCTTCTCCCTGGCTGTGCCGCGATCCAATCACATCGGAGAGCGTCAAAGCCAGGGAGAAAGCTGTGACGCTCTCCGCTGTGATTGGATCGCGGCACAGCCAGGGAGAAGGAGACGCCCATTGAGAAATGCCGGCGTCTCCTCCTCCCTGTACCGATGCTCAGTATTTACATACTGAGCGCGAAAACTACAGGGGGGCACAGCGGAGCGCAGGAGCGCTATTTTAGAAAACTAGGCAGGGTGGCAGCATCAGCGGGGGGTACCCCAGGACACAAGGTATTTATCTCCAGTTATTAAAATCCGTGAAAGGTCCTCTTTAAGGCTAATGCACATGGCAAAGCATTGGGCACAGACCCTGTTGAGCAAGTGCTGCTGTATGGTGCTCCTTGTGAGGCACTGTATTCCCCTTGAATGCAATCTTATAATACCAGGGTAAACCACATTACAGTAGGACATGCCCTAATTGTTTGTCTCACAGATTCAAACAATAAACTCCATGTCCCTTCATAAGTATATGAATGTAAGGTATAGGCTCCATATTATCAGGGGCGGACTGGGAACTTAAAGGGAACCTGTCATCTCCTAAACACCCCCTGAAGTAGAGTAAGCTGTGTATAGTGTAAGTGATGGTGAATCTGAATATGTAAGTTTTATCTTCATACTCACTTCCATTCCGACGCTGTGCTCCCACAAACCTGCAGTAAAATGCACTCAGTGGACTCCAGTGCTCACTCACATAATGGAGAGGACTCAAAGAAGAGACCTCTCAATGCATTTTACTGCAGGTTTGTGGGAGCACAGAATAGAAGTGAGTATGAAGATAAAACTTACATATTCGGATTCAGCATCACTTACACTATACATCTCTTACTCTAGTTCACGGGGTGTTTCGAAGATGACAGGTTCCCCTTAAAGTGGCCCTGGAAAAAATACTAAAAGTGGCCCCGTTTTATAGTCGGGTCCAAATTGATGGAAGGCAGAGCCAGCAATACCATATTGTGGCACATTATACCACCCCAACAGAGCCAAATACCACAGTCCATCATAAAATACTGCCAGCAGCACAAAATACATCTGAGAAAACTTGGCTGGCGGTGTGGAGGGCTCATGCAGCCCCCTGGGCATCAGCCCACAGGGGAATTTCCCTGTAAGGTCTATGGCCAATCTGCCCCTGCATATTATAGATCCATACACACAAATCAATAGTATGTATAGTGCATAAACCTAATACATTTCTTTTTTAAAACCCTTCTCACTCATTTTTAATGCAGGATAAAAACTGCAATGAAATCTAAAGGGTAAATCCAGACTAAACGTTTTAGCGAATGCCCAAGCCCAATTGAGGATGAAAGCCCAATATTTAACAGGGTGAAAATAAAAATGACTTATATTTTATTACTTTATTTTGTACAGATATCCACAATGGCTTCCGAAATCAAAATGTTGAAAGAAAAAAATGAATCTCTAATGAAAGGTTTGTACAATTAATTTTTTTTTATGAATACCAGCTTTGATGTGGCAAGTACTGTAGAATGTAGATTCGGCTCTACCTTTCAACTACTCTACAGAAGAGCTTATATGCAGCAGGAGTGGTGAAGCGTTTTGGCATAAATTCTACACAGAAAAACTGAACTACTCTATCCATTCTCCTCTATGAGAGTTCCCATCTCCCGAGTGCTCTGGTTCATCAGTGGTTGTGTGGAACTACAATTCTTAGCATGGCTAAGCTACACAGCCATTTAAATGTGGGCAGACAGTGGGACACCATCAGCCAATGGCATTTATGGCATCAACCGGATACCAAGTTCCACCCGAAACAAAGAGATCTTTTTTCTTTTTAAATTCTTTTTATTAGTTTTACAAAGAAATAACAAAACAGCAGAGGCAATGTGACAACATTACATTGTACAATATATCAACGTAAAGCCTAATAATTATAGTCTGATGAAAGCAACTTCACATATTGTCAAATGATGTAAAAGGCGCAGGTGGATCAATTATTGCCATAAACTCTATACGTAAAATAACGCTCACTAATATGGGCACTTTACACATTCCGTATTACATCCATTCCTTTAAAATTGTACAATCAGTTGAAGGAAATTGAGTAAACTGTAAGAAAGAAAGGAAAACTGAGGAATAAGGGAAATAGAGTAGGGAACAGGAAGGGAATGAAACAAAGAGATCTGACAACTGAAAAAGGCCTTAGCTTTTAGGCAGTACACCGTGGGGGACATTTATGAAATATGTTATGCCAGTTTTGTGGCGTAAATCTGTTACATGCAACACTTTGTAACAAAAGATGCAAATTTTGCGACTTTTTGTGAGCTGCATCTTCTCATGCCACTTTCAGAATTGGAGTGAGAAGTTGGTCAGGTTTTGCCAGGAGATCACTTAAAGGGGTTGTCTCACTTCAGTAAGTGGTATGTATCATGTAGAGAAAGTTAATATAAGCCACTTACTAATGTATTGTGATGCTCCATATTGCTTCCTTTGCTGGCTGGATTCATTTTTCCATCACATTATACACGGTTTGTTTCCATGGTTACGACCACCCTGCAATCCACTATAGAGCTCACATAGGCTAGTGCTTCTTTCTATAGTATGCAAGCACGACCACCACTGATGGATTACAGGGTGGTCTGTAACCATGGAAACGAGCAGTGTATAATATGATAGAAAAATGAATCCAGCCAGCAAAGGAAGCAATATGGATAATAACAATAAATTAGTAAGTGCCTTGTATTAACTTTCTCTACATGATAAATGCCACTTACTGAAGACAACCCCTTTAAGTCCTATTTATGACATGCAACTTTTTAAAATGTGGCAAAAAGTCACAGCCAGTCGCAACTCTACGACAGGTAATTCCAAATCTTACTTTCACAGACATAGGTGTAACAACATTACACTTGCGCCAAACTATATGACTAGTGCCCTAAATGACTAAAAGTATATGGACACCTCAGTGTCGGACTGGGTTGCCTAGGGCCCACCAGTAAAATTTATTTTGGGGGCCCACCATACGGATACATTCAAATATTACCTGCTCACACAGCAGTAAGATGCTACCAGATGATTGAATATGGGGGTCCCTGCAGTAACTTTGAGAAGGTAGGTCCTGGGGAGAAGAGGACACTGGTGGCTTTCCTCTATACCTAGAAGTCATCTCAGCTCTGATCGTGTCTATAATAATAATGATAAACTGGGGAGTTTCTTTAATAATCTATCAAGTTTTTTTTTATACGAACATAGGCTGGTTGAAGTGCTGTACACTGAATATATGTATGTAGTGCAGTAAGTCTACTGTGTTATGTGCCACTTGTGGAGGGGGTGGGAGACTAGGGGCCCCTGTGGGCCAGTCCGAGCTTGGGACACCTGACCATCACACCTATATGAGCTTGTTGGACATAATATTTTGTTGGCCCCCTTTAGATTTATCAAGCCTAGTGTTTATTGACCTCACTTTGTGCACAGGGGCATAGTCAAGACAGAAAAGGGCCTTCCTCAAACTTTGGCTATTTAGTTGGAACCTTACAATTGTGTAAAATGCGTTTGTTTGCTATATCATGAAAGGGATTATCTGGTAATTAATATTGATGACCTATCATCTGGATAGGTGCATTGCCTCCTCCTAGGCCATTTGATATTACCGTACATCGGTCACATGGCCAAGTTGCAGCTTGGCCCCATTGAAGTGAATGTCCTGACATCATGGTGGTATTAGGCTTGCATGCAGCTGCTCAACAATGAAACCCCATTTCATAAAGTTTCTGACACAGAGTTCTTGTGCTGATGTCACTTCCAGAGGAGGTATGGATCTCTGCAGTGAGGATAGGTGATTTTTACATGTCACACACTTCAGCACTTATTTGCATGGTCTACTGCTTTGTAGCTCAGCTGTTTTTTCATATTATATTTCCACTTGACAGTAACAGCACTTACAGAGATAGCGGATCATAAACTTCTCAAATTGACTTGTGGCAAGGTGTGTCTTCACACTTTTGGCAGTATAGTGTATATATATAGGATAGTGTCATATATGTGTTTATTAGAAATAGGTCGACTACATTAGCTGAGCTCAGTGTGAATGCATTCCACTTATCATGTTGGCTTAATTATTTGTCCGTTGATGGTCTGCTTAAGAAAGTGATTTGACACTCTTGTTGTCAAGTGCATTTCCATTCCTCTGTTATTTGCAGTATTTTGGTTGGATGGGTTTGTACATATGGAAACATTTCCTACTTTCCATGTATTTCTTACACAAGTGTTTTGTTTTTTTCTCTTTACGTAGCTAAGCTACGTTTCCAGCAGCAGGTGCAACAGATAAGAAGCATCTCCCAACCTGGTCGTGATAAAGAACCTGCAGACCCTACTGTGCCCCGTTTATCTGGAGGCTCCAGAAATCTTCATGAAGCTGAGTCAGGCAGCCATGGATCATTAACACCGGTAACTGGAGCTCAAACTCCAGAAGGGTTCTGGACAGACTCTGCTCAAAGCTCCAGATCTCCAACACCTATAAATACCAGTGCTACACATTCCCCTGTGAGGCTTAATATTACTGGAGCAATGAGCAAGAACTGGAGGAGTTACACAGAGGGATCTCCACTAAGTCCAAGAAGCCATGGTGAGATTGAGGGATCAAGTGATGGACAGGGAGCCTTCACACCTAGGGCTTCAGCACTTCTTTCCCCTAGACCATATCAGCCTCGGAAAACAACGTAAGAAGACAAATTTGGAGGGAGATATGACATAATTAGGATAAGACATGAATGATTTTCTGAGGCAAAGATGTTGAGCTACATAAATAATTCAGTTTTTTTCCTTAAAGAAAAACTCCCGCAAATTTTTTTATTCTCTGACCTGTTAGAAAGGTGCATGCTATAATCTATAGTGATTGTCATTTTCTTATCAGAGGCTGAAATTGAGAATTTCCACTCTCTTCTTATTGTAGCTGGGTCATGTGACCAACTCCCTGACCTCCAACTGACCCAGGACAGAAAGCCAGTAACTGCTCTATTCATTCCTATGAGACTGAAAGTGAGGCTCCCATAGGAATGCATAGAAAATTAGACTTCCTGTCCACACATAAGGTGCTGTGTCAGTTGGTGGGTCTAATTCCTAGTCACATGACACAGATAAGAAACTTCAGGATGATATAACTCAAAAATTCAGCTACTGGTGACTTCCGGTTCCGGCGCTGCCATGTGAAGTCGCAGTGCGCGGAGCTCTCTGCAGTACACCCTCGCTAAGCGCCATTTAGTAGCGTCGGAACACCGCCCCGCTGTTTCAGTACTGGTCTCCTGATCGATCCTCAAGGCATTGGACTCTCCTATGGAACGGTACTTACTTCGGAGTGGCCAGAAAATCCCGGGATCGCAGAACTCGGACATCATTCCCGCCGCGCAGCCTCCCAAGATGGCGGCGAGCCCGCCAACGGAGTCTCAAGATAGCTGCTTGCTGGACTCTTTGCCGCCTATTACAGACCCGGGGACCATTGATTACAAGAGGTTAGCTATTGAAGTGGCATTCCGGATAACTCCGGATATCCAGAAAACGCTTGAAACCACAATTCAGTCCTCTCTAGCGGCTCTCCAGGCGGAGATGAGTCATACTAGCCATAGAGTGGACTCTTTGGAGCAAGAGGTGCACACGCTTCACTCTAATGCGACAGGACTGGAGGCTACTCTGGAGGATCACCACCGGGCCTTTGACCAACTTAGAGCCAAGTTGGATGACCTAGAAAATAGGTCCCGACGCAATAACCTAAGGTTAGTGGGCTTACCGGAATCCATCAGGCCTGCGGAGTTGCTGGACTTATGTGAGCGGGAGTTACCTGAGGCTTTGGGCCTGAATTTCTTTTGCCGTGTGGAGCGTGCTCACCGGGTAGGCCCTGATCCTTCACAGCAACAGAGACGCCAGGCCGCAGCAGCTTCGCCATCTTCGCAAAGGGGCAGACCACGCCAGGTCATTATGCGCTTACTGGATTTCAATGACAAGGCGGCCATGCTACGCAACTTCAGACGGCGACAGCACCCTGTTACCATCAGAGGCTTCCGCATCATGCTGTTTGAGGATTACTCAGCAGATATTGCCAGACGACGCAAGGTCTTCAGCCCCCTATGCACCCAGCTGTACCATAGGAACATTCGCTTTCAGTTACTGTACCCAGCTATTTTAAAGGTGTTCTTACCCCAGGGGGGTGTCTCCACCTTTGACTCTCTTGCGGAGGCGGAACCAGCCCTGGCCTCCATTTTGTCTCCAACTACTCTGCCACCGACATCTTCACCTAGAGGGTCATTGGAACAGCACAGTAGGAAGATGTCAGGACGGCAGCGACGAGGACGCTCGAACAGGAGATCTATTGGACGTTCTAGAAGTTCAAGACGCTGGTCCTCTGATTCATCTGGCAGGTTCTCCCGGCGGTGAAAGGGCGCTAGGGACAGTCGGCAATTTGGATGTCCTGTTTACCTGACAGTATTTTGCTAGTTTCTTCTCTCTTCTAAGTTTTCTCTGTTGAGGATTTATGGGGGGTCTCTTGCTATTGACTTTCCGCTATTCGGGTGGGGGTGGATAAGCTTACTAGGTTAGGGAATGGCAGGGAGTACTCCATGGCAGAAAAAAGTGAAGTTCATAGCTTAAGAGGAAGTACTATTGTCATCTAGACTTCCAAGCACTTAGGTTTTCATTTTCTGTATTGTAGTCAGTTAAGTTTACGGACTTGGTTATATACCGGGTCCTTTTTGATTTAGTGTCCCCCTTCCAACCCCTCTTCCTTTCCTTTTCCTCTCCCCTCTGCTTGTCCCACTCAGAACTACCATGCGCATCATTTCCTGGAATGTTAAGGGGATGAAATCCCCTCACAAACGCTCTAAAATACTCCGACATTTGAAAAAACTGAAGCCAGACATAGCTCTGCTGCAAGAAACCCATTTGGTGGAAGCTGACTTCTTCAGGTTGCGCAAGTTCTGGGTGGGACAGGTATTGGGTTCCCCGGCCCGGGATAATAAAGCTGGAGTGCTCACGTTGATACACAAGAACTTCTCTGGGAGGGTTCTATCGGAGGTCTATGATGAGGAAGGCAGATGGCACCAAATGACCATAGCATTGGGAGATGTCAAATACAGCATACATAATGTCTATGCACCTAATGGGGAAAATGAGAGGTTCTTTGCCTGGCTGGAACGTAAGGTGCTGAGTGATGCGATTCCTCATAAGGTAGTAGGGGGGGATTTTAATACAGTATCTGCAGTACTGGAAGATCGCCAGCGACAGGTCCGGAATGTGAGCTTACCCAGACGTAGGGACAAGGTGTTGTCTCCCTTCCTTTTGTCCACTCAGTTACAGGATGCATGGCGTATATTACGCCCGGATGAGAGAGAATATACCCATTTCTCACACTCCCACCAGACTTGGTCTCGCATTGATTATATGTTTATCAGTGTGCCGTTGGTTGGAAAGCTCTTAAGGGCAGACATTCAGGATATGGTCATTTCGGATCACTCACCTGTCTCCATTTGTTTGCAGGATGCCTATCCCAGAGGAACAGACTATCTTTGGCGTTTCCCCTCCTTCCTGGCAAAGGATGACAACTTTACCGACATCCTTCGGGGATGGTGGTGGGAGTTTCAAGGTGACAATCCTCCGCATGCATCAGATGTCTCCGTTCAATGGGAAGCTGCAAAGGCGGTTCTTAGAGGTAAAATCATCGGTTACCTTAGCAACCTACGGAAAAAGGTCTCCCAACAGTACGCAACAGTCAGTGCTTCCCTCCGAGCAGCTTATACGCTGTTTTTGCAGTCCCCTTCTAGTGCCAATAAGGAGGCATGGTTCAAGGCGAAAAGTGACTATGATTTTTGGCTTGATAGACGGGAGGCGATGCATAGATCAGCCTTTCAAACAGATCTGTTCCGGTTTGGTAACAAGTCTGGTCGAATGTTAGCCAATTTGGCCAGAGGCAGATTGCCTCCTACGATCATAGCTTCCCTGAAGGACGCCCGTGGGTCCCTGCATACGGACCCTAAGTCCATCAATAAAATGTTGGAAGACTTCTACGCTAAGTTGTATGAGGAACCGATGGGAGCTCAACAGATAGACCCCAGATTTTTAGCTTCTATTAAAATGCCGCGACTGACCACAGACCAACTAGATAGTCTGAATGCTGCTATTTCTGAGGGCGAGCTTTTGCGCACAATTAAGGCACTTCATAATGGCAAGGCACCAGGTCCCGACGGGTTCACAGGGGAATTTTACAAAATATTGAGTGGACAGATCTCCACGTTAATTGATTACTTCAACCATTTACTACGCACAGGTATCTTTCCGAATCACACCAATGTAGCGTATATCAAGTTAATACTGAAACCGGGTAAGGACCCTAACCTCCCAGATTCTTATCGCCCCATCTCCTTAATTAACCAGGATTTGAAAATCCTAACTAAAATTTTGGCAGTAAGACTAGGGGACATGATGCCTTCTTTGGTAGGACCGTCACAGGTGGGCTTTGTCAAAGGCAGATCAGCGGTGGCCAACATCAGGAAAGTGCTGGCCACCTTGGACTGGGTCAGGCACCGTTCAGGGCCAAATGCTGCTCCCATTTTGCTGGCCTTAGACGCTGAAAAGGCCTTTGACACAGTTCGCTGGTCATGGCTGATTGCGGTCTTGGAAAAATTTGGTGTCTCAGGCCATTTCCGCACCTTTTTGCAGGGTTTATACTCCAACCCTCAGGCAAGGGTGCACACTGCGGGCTTTCTGTCCCCTGTCTTCTCCCTTCACCGAGGTACGCGACAGGGGTGCCCCTTGTCGCCACTGTTGTTTGACTTAGCCCTGGAACCCCTGGCCCGTTTATTGGAGGATTCGGACATTTATTCGGGTATTAGGGTGGGCCAGGTAGAGGTAAAAGCCGCCCTATATGCGGATGACCTTCTAATCTTCATGTCCAACCCACAACAACATCTCGCTCCCTTGATGAGCCAACTACATCAATTTGGGTCTTTCTCGGGCTATTCCATTAACTCCACCAAAAGTGAAATTTTGGAATTGGGTGTCCATAACCCTCCTAAGTTATGGGAGGATAACGGTTTTACTTTGACCTCAGTAAAACCATACATAACTTACCTGGGGCTGAAGGTGGGAAAGCTTCCCAGCTCCCTTTACACTTTAAATTATCCACCCCTTATTGGTAAAATAGTGGCAGAATTGAAAAGATGGCATACACTTCCGTTAACCTTTATGGGACGCTGTCATCTGATTAAAATGATGAGCTTTTCAAAGTTGCTCTATCCCCTCCAGACTCTTCCTCTCTTACTGAAACATACAGATGTCACTGTCCTCAATAGGGCCTTTACCAAGTTTCTGTGGTCAGGCAGACGCCCTAGGATTGCTTTGAAAAAATTGATGCTGTGGAAGCCTGAGGGTGGGTTAAAGTTTCCCAACTTGCGGGGTTATAACCTGACATGCTTGATGAGACATATAGTGGATTGGTTTCATGGGACTAATCACTTCTCGAATTGTGATCTGGAAAGGAATTTGGTGGCCCCTTGGGATCTGGTGTCTTGCTTACATTCTAAACTGCCTTCTCTTCCCCTGGAGATCAAGGGATCTATTCTGGTGCGAGACACTGTGGTTGCATGGAAAGAAATTAGGAAAGCTTTTGGTCTTCCTTACTCAATATCGAAGGGGATGCTGTTGTGGGGGCATCCGGAATTTCCCCAAGGGGGTCATGCTCAAATTGCGGCAGATTGGAAAGCACGGGGAATAGTAAGGGCGGAACATCTGATGCATGTGGAGGAGAAGAGGTGGCTAACACCTCAGGAGTTGAAAGATCGCTATAACTTACCTGACTCACACTTTCTCTACATTCTTCAGGGATTGGCGTTCTGCAGACACAGAGTTAGGGACCTCTCTAAGGAGGCCTTGAGAACCTCTTTTGATGACATAGTGGGTTCCACCCCGCGCCTGGTATCTTTATCGGGTCTTTACAGGGCGATGTCGGGCAACTTCATCAAAATCAGTTCCTCAACGCTTTTTGATAAGTGGGTGGATAAGTTGCAGGATGCTGACATACGGGAGAAAATTTTGGAAGGTTGGGGGAAAATACGGGCCTGTGTGATCAGTGAAAGATGGAGAGAAACGTATTTCAAGATGATACATAACGCAATCTACGGGTTTAATTTTCCGGCTACCCCCGCCTTCCCAGATCGCATTACTCACTGCCCAAAATGCAAGATGGCCGCTACTGATTTTTGGCATAGTATGTGGACATGCTCACAAGTCCAGCAGTTTTGGTCTGACCTGATAAGGTACATCAAATCACACTGGCTAGTTCAGCTACCGATGGAGCCTCAGGCCCTGGTGTTTCAATATATTCGCTTATCACCTTCTCGATCCAGTCGTTCTCAGAATGTTCCTCTCTTCCTTCACTCAATACTATTGGTAGCTAAAAGGGTCCTATTGGAACATTGGCTATCAGACTTGATGCCATCGATTTCCACTGTGATATCTCACTTGAAGGTGCTTTTGAGACACGACAGGATTGAGGCGGAAAGACATAAGGAAGGCTCGGTGGCTAAGTTCTTCCGAAAATGGAAGACTTTTTTGCTCTCTCATTATAGTACACATGAGGTAGCAGAGATAGTGCGACCGTTTCAATACACCTCTTGGTACCTCACAGCTTCCCTGAAAGGTACCCTGGGTGCTCTCCAGCTCTAAGTGCGTTTGACACACATTGAGACCCACACTGATATGGCGGGTCTTGTCCTACCCGGGAACCCTTCTCCCCCCCCCCCCCTCCTTTTTTTTTTTTTTTTTTTCTTCATTATACTTGTAAGTTTCGCCCAAGGGGCGATTTTGTGAATTGTGTTGTATGATGTTGTCACCCCTCCTCCCTTCCTTTCTGTATCCTATGTTCTTTTTGAAAATGTAAAATTCAATAAAAAGAGTTATAAAAAAAAAAAATTCAGCTACTGGTAAGAAAATGACATTCACTACAGATTACATCATGTACATTTCTAGCAGGACATGGAATAAAATTTTTAATTTTAATTATAATTAATTTGTATGGACTTCCTTACACTGACAGCAGGTATTAGGATAAATGATGAATGGGCATGCTGGATTCCTCTTTCCCCATTTAAATACCTTGCCTACAGTAATTTACCATCACAAAAATAGTGTCTTTGCCATTTAATGTATCCTAAAGTGGTTATCCCATTATAACAGCTTCTTCATATATATCCAGTGACAGTGTACTAGTCCGACCTCCATAACTCCAAAACTGATGCGCCAAAGTGCACATACACATATCAGTTGTGTCCAGCTCCAGCACACAAAAAAACAAAAAACAACAACTGGCTGAACACAACTGACATTCAGTATGCGTGCCCAGCCTAAGCATCTATCCGATGGATAAGACCCACACCCATTATGAGGACAGGGTCTCTACAGTGAATGACCATCCATGTATGTGTAAAAGACTCCCGATGATAGCCATGCACTGTGCACACCTTCTCCTAAGCAGTCTCAGAGTTGAATGAATCACACATTTATGACCATCGCTCCATCGCTTCAATCATTTGGGGTCCCAGTGGTCCCACCTTTCCTGTGACTAGGTGATAAGTTCTTATGGTGGGACAACCTCTTTAAGTGGCATTTATTTTACATATGCAGATTACTTTTTTAAATATCTGCTAATTAAAGGGTTTTCTAGGTCTATGAAAAGCAAAAATATCATTGCAATGGCTTATCATGTGACAGACTAACACTAACTGAGTACCTTGAAGCAAGTTTTGATAAATTTGAGCTTTCCCCATTTCTCCCATGGAGTCCCTGCATGAACACTTCCTTCTTGCCTGGTTACAAATTACAATGAATGTGTCAGTCATCACTGATGACACATTCATGTCCTGCTTCCTGCGCTCCTTCTCCACAGCACATACACGAGGATGAATATTTGCGCTAGCTCTGTTGGAGCAGAGAATAGTCAAGCCAGCAGCACCTGCACAGTCAGGCAGCCTCTGGAGCTAATATCATGCAGGTCAGCTGATTGGGTTGGGGGCAGGCTAGTACTCTTTGCTCTGACAGTGATAGTGCAGAGATTCATTCTGGTGTGTGCACTTCAGTGAAGGAGAGCAGGGGGCAGGTCATGAACATGACACATTCATTGTCATTGACAGCCAGGATCATGTGCACAATGAAAAGCATCATGGAGCAAGGAAGAAGCAACTGGAGTGTACCATGCAACCGGGGAGCAGATCCCTGGCCCAGTAGGAAAATTATGATAACTATGATTTAGAAAGTTAATACACACAGCAAGAAGGAAACATGAAATACAAAAGTATAGTATCAGAATACCCCTTTAAAAGTGCATCTTTATAGACTAGTCTTGATATAATTTTCAGGAATAATATATGCAAATACATGGAGAAAGAGCATTGAAATATGAAGGAATGTATAAGTGTAATGGAGGTTATTTAAATCCCAATTTTTGATTACTAAATTTACTATATGCATTCCAGTCCTTTAACTTATCATTTTGTATATTTATTACTTTTCTTACACAAGGTTATTGTACTGTGGTTTGAAATGACAGGCTTTGGCTATGGAGTTGTATTTCTGAACTATCAGAAATGAGTGATCATTTTCTATTAATGACTTATTTTTGGACATTAGGTTTGTTTAGTTGAAGGAGTTACACTACTAACTGTCATCTTATAGTGCATCTCAGTAAATTAGAATATAATCAAAAAGTTGTTTTTTTCAGTAATTCAATTCAAAAAGTGAAACATATATATTATATAGAGTCATTACAGAGTGAACTTTTTCAAGTGTTTATTTCTGTTAATGTATTTTCGTTCCGGCCGCCTCTCGGCAGGGGTTGCCGAGCTGCGGTCAGATCCGCGTCCTGCCCCCATTACAGTGAATGGGGCCGGAGCATAGTTCCGGCCCCACATGTGCACCTGCGGCAGCACGGATCCGGCAGGCTCTCCACCCACCGGAACAGCCTGCTGGAGCCCCGTGCCGCAGGTGTGAAAATACCCTTACAGCCAAGGAAAACCCAAAATTCATTATCTCAGAAAAGACCAACTGTAAGTTTTTTTTAAACATGTTGGCCAAATGAAAAGTATGTACAGTTAATGCACTCAATACTTGGTTGGGGCTCCTTTTGCATGAATGACTGCATCAGTGCGGCGTGGCATGGAGGCGATCAGCCTGTGGCCCTGCTGAGGTGTTATGAAAGCCCAGGTTGCTTTGATAGCAGCCCTTCAGCTCGTCTGCATTGTTGGGTCTGGTGTCTCTCATCTTCCTCTTGACAATACCCCATAGATTCTCTATCGCTTTAAGGTCAGGCGAGTTTGCTGGTCAATCAAGCACAGTGATACTGTGGTTATTAAACCAGGTACTGGTACTTTTGGCAGTGTGGACAGGTACCAAGTCCTGCTGGAAAATAAAAATTCCATCTCCAAAAAGCTTGTCGGCAGAGGGAAGCATGAAGTGCTCTAAAATTTCCTGGTAGACAGTTGCACTGACTTTGGTCTTGATAAAACACAGTGGACCTACACCAGCAGATGACATGGCTCCCCAAGCCATCACTGATTGTGGAAACTTCACACTAGACCTCAAGCAGCTTGGATTAAGTGCCTCTCCACTCTTCATCCAGACTCTGGGACATTGATTTCAAAATGAAATGCAAAATTTACTTTCATCTGAGAACAACACCTTTGACCACTGAGCAACAGTCCAGTTCTTTTTCTCCTTGGCCCAGGTAAGACGCTTCTGAGTGGCTTGACACATGGAATGCGACACTTGTAGCCCATGTCCTGGATACGTCTGTGTGTGGTGGCTCTTGAAGCACTGACTCCAGCAGCAGTCCACTACTTGTCAATCTCCCCCAAATTTAGGAAAGGCCTTTTTTTAACAATCCTATCAAGGCTGCAGTTCTCCCTGTTGCTTGTGCACCTTTTTCTACCACCCTTTTTCCTTCCAATTAACTTTCCATTAATATACTTTGATACAGCACTCTGTGAACAGCCAGCTTCTTTAGCAATGACCTTTTGTGCCTTACCCTCCTTGTGGAGTGTGTCAATGACAGCCTTCTGGACATCTGTCAAGTCAGCAGTCTTCCCCATGATTGTGTCGCCTACTGAACCAGACTAAGGGACCTTTTTAAAGGCTTAGGAAGCCTTTGCAGGTGTTTTAGGTTAATTATTCTAATTATCTGAGATAACGAATTTTGGGTTTTCCTTGGATGTATGCCATAATCATCAACATTAACATAAATAAACACTTGAAAAAGTTCACTCTGTTTGTAATGACTCTATATAATACTGTAGATGTGTTTCACTTTTTGAATTGAATTACTGGAAAAAAAAAACTTTTTGATGATATTCTAATTTATTGAGATGCACTTGTATTTATACAAAATGAGCATTTCCATACTGAAATATATTATAGAATGTGCACATTGTAATGGATCAGTTATGATGAGCATAGAATTTCTAAACAGTAAATCTTTGATTTTGTCACTTGTGTTTTCTTTTGTATTTTTTATGTCTATGCATCGTTTCCGTTTTTCATGGCATTATGCTACGACTCATACATATTGAACTATAGCAATGATATTGACTTTACCATATGAACAGGTTTTCTAAACTGGTTGAGGATCTATCATTGTCTTTCTGGGATTGATGTTTTGGACTATAAAGTCTAAAACAGCTATAATAAAACAGCTATAATAACTTTTTATATACTATAATACTATAATAAGTTTTTATTAACCAGTTCTATCTACATTTCTATTTATAATGCTCCTCTCGGCTGGCTGTGACTACATATAAATATTACTTCCATGGCTCAGCCTACATATGGAACAGTAGGCAGAGGTGCACAACCAATGAGGCCAGGTGAGGCGAACACCTCAGGCAGGACCAGGTAGGGGCAAGAGGGGGGCAGCGAAAGGGCCATGGGAAATGACCGCTTTCATTGTGGCAAAGGGGTTAGGTTAAGAAATTGGCACAAGGTGGGTGGAACGCCATTTCAGTTTTTGCCTCAGTCAGCAGAAAAGCTGTGTACCCCTGCTGCTAGGATAACACTTTGTCATGAGCCGCTGTACAAATCTGTTAACTTCCACATGGTCTGAATTATTCGTATCTCTGAAGTCTGTGCTGATGGACTGTGACTAGAGTTGAGCGAACGTGCTCGTAACGAGCACTGTAGCGCTCGGATCCCCTGCGCTCACATGGGCGCAGCCATCCGGACCCGTCCTCCTCACCCGACTGCAAGTCAGTGGGGACGGATCCGTTTGGTATGACACACTCGTGTGTCATACCAAACGTATCCGTCCCCATTGACTTACAGTCAGGTGAGGACGGATCCGGATGCCTGCGGCCATTCAAGCGCAGGGGATCCGAGCAGTACAGTGCTCGTTACGAGCACGTTCGCTCAACTCTAACTGTGACCAATCTTGTATTAAATGACCAACTATCTACAAATATACCAAATAGCATCTGGAAATAAATATTTATTAAAGGAATTTGAAGCAAAATTCACATATCTGTCTTAATGTCATGTAACAAAAATTAAACAAAAAAGTTAACTTAAATCTTTTTCTTGAAATGTTAAATATATAATTTAATAAATGTATACCAACTAGTAAAGGTGAGTTCATACACTGCAGTTTTGTTGCATCATTTTCTGTGACTGAAAATCAGATTCTTTTCATCTGAATTGGGTTAATTTGGATGAAAGCGCATGGATTTCTGCAAGCCTCGTTTAGATGAAATGGACAATCACGTAAATGTATGCAACAAATCTATATATGAGGATATAGACTGATTTACAGATAACCATGGAATGATAGAACCCATGTATGGATGCATAACATCCATTTTCACTTACAAGTTTTATCCATATACAATATTTTGATGATCCATTCGGACTCCTTCATTTCAAAGGTTGGATGACTTTGTAGAAAACATTTAAAACTATTCAGCCACTTAAAAATGACTGATTGTACAGGAATCGCCCAGTTGATGACAGTGAGGTGCACAATCATGTGCAGTCCTTCAGGATATAGAAAATAGTTCACTATTTCCTACCCTCCTAGATCATTCAAGGCTCAAGAATAAGGATACAGCAGGAAAGTCTTCCTCAAAGTATGCAGTAGGGGGAACTTGATAAATATGGATTTTTTATGGTTTCCATATAAAGAGGTTACCATTGATTTTCATATTGATGGCCTATCCTCAGGTAAGGTCAGCAATATCAGATCTGTGGGGCCCCACTCGCTGCACCCTCACCAATCAGCTGTTTGAAGAGGCTGCATTGCTCTGTGAGCTCTAAGGCCGCTTCTTATGCTATTGAGATCACTGTACATTGGTCATATGGTCTAGGCACAGCTCAGCCCAATATAATTGACCGGTGAGCTTAACGGCCCCCTCACACAGCTGCTCGTTGAGGGTGCTGGGTGTAGGACCCTGCTGACCTGATATTGATGACCCATCCTGTGGATAGGTCATCAATATCAAAATCCCAGTGATCAATATCAGATTAGCAGGTGTCAGACATCTGATGAGCGCAGCCTTCCCTTCACTGTTTACCTGCTTGCCGCCAACATAGCAGCGGTGAGCAGGTGTAACTACAAGCCATCCCATTCATTTCAATGGGACGGCTGTTTCCTATACACTTGATGTGAATGGGATGGCTTGAAGTTACACCTGCTCACCGCTGCTATGTCAACTGCAAGCTGGTAAACAATGAAGGGAAGGCTGCGCTCGCACAGAGCGTTCCTTCTCTTCATCCAGCTGATCGGTGGGGGTTCCAGGTGTTAGACCCCCGCCGATCTGATATTGATGACCTATTCTGAGGGAGTTGAAGGACTTCTGATGATGCTCTGTGCAGTTCCTTTATAGATGTACAGGACCAGTGAAGATGATGTCATCACAGGTCCTGGCAGATGCTCCTATCTAACCAGGGAAATATACCATTCTTTGAGCAGTTCCTTTACTAGATGTACAGGATCTGTGAGGATATCAAAGAGCTTAACAGTAATGAGTGTAATTTGAGGGCGGGGCCTTTTTCCCCATGGTCTCCATAGCAGCTGAGTGGTCTGCCTCTATTGGACACCACTGCATGGTGGGCAAAAAGTAGGCATGTGGTGCAAAAAGAAAAACTTATGGGACATGCATATCCTCATGGATGAAATACGGACCTGGGCTTGTGCCTTTTTTTTTTTCAATCTTCCGAACTACATTATATGCATACTTACCTAAAGAAGACATTACCTTAGAAACATATATTATTTTTATACAGTTCGTCCTGGCACATGTTCATATATTATGCACTTGTGTGTAGCTACTTTTTCTGGACTTCTTTGTATATAATAATTTTATATACCTGTAGAAGCGTCTCAATGTGTGTGCCATCATGTCATCCAAAACTTGAACAAGATAGGTACAAAATGCCTTGATCATCGTTTTCCCGATAGTATACACAACAAACACATTATGTAATTCAGTGACTTCACATTCTTCAAACAATTGTCAAGTCTGGTAGGTTTTTTTCCCTGTATCTCTAGATTCCATGGAGTGGCAATAAAACATGTTAAAACGTATCCGACTGTAGTGTGTGCCAATGGGAACACTCCACTGGTGCTTTGTTACACATTTCCTGCCAGTGAGCCATGCCAGCTTCTGAGGTACCAGCACCAATTACTACACGCCCAAGAATACGAGCGCGATTGTACATTCGGCCCTAGAAAGTAAGCACAGATATCAAGATTAATTGTAGGTTGAGGCGGCTGCAGAAGCTTATATGTCTGGGCTATAAGTAGAAAAAGACTGTATTATTATATGACAACATTAATTCACAGTAGAGCCACAGCAACTTTTTTGTGGCATTTCATTATCGCAGCCACTTTTAGAATTGATTAAAGGGAATCTGTCACATGATTTTAGTGTATGAAACTATAAGTATTGCCATGTTCAATAAACTACCTTGTGTCCTGGTGTAGTCTTCATTCGTTGTTTCCTGCTGTGGTTTTTGTTTTATTCCACTTTTTATGATATGCAAATCTTCTATGAAGGAGCCCAGAGGGGCGTTAATATCGATATAGGGAGCCCAGTAACGCCCCCCTCCTGTGCCCAGCCCGCCTTCTTACTGCTCCCAGGGCAGGAGTAACGACCCACATTAGCATTGTTGGCCGCCGCCCCCCCTCCGCTACGTCACGTCTCTTCAAACCACTCCCAGAGCTGCCTGCCGCTCTCAGCCGATGAGAGTATTACTATCGCGCAGGCAGCGAGCGGTACTGCGACTGCGCGATAGTAATACTCTCAAGGCAACCGGCTTCAAAAGCGATACTGCGCCTGCGCGAGATTTTGGCTGAGAGAGGCCGGCAGCTCTGGGAGTGGTTTGAAGAGCTGCCGTGATGTAGCGGAGGGGGGGTGGGCGTGTACCAACAATGCTAATGTGGGCCGTTACTCCTGCCCTGAAGAGGCGTGTTTGGGCACAGGAGGGGGGCGTTACTGGGCTCTCTATATCGATATTAACGCCCCTCTGGGCTCCTTCATAGAAAATTTGCATATCATAAAAAGTGGAATAAAACAAAAACCACAGCAGGAAACAACGAATGAAGACTACACCAGGACACAAGGTAGTTTATTGAACATGGCAATACTTATAGTTTCATACACTAAAATCATGTGACAGATTCCCTTTAAAGTCTATAGGGCTATTCACATGGCCGGTTGTTGTTGTTATTATTATTATTATTATTATTATTAATAACGACAAGTGAATAGCACCTGTCAAAAAATAAGACATATTCTTGGCAGTTTTCACAGTCAGACTGCGTCTGGAGGAAAGAAGGTTTGTACACAAACATATAAGAGGATTCTTTACGGTAAGAGCAGTGAGACTATGGAACTCTCTACCTGAGGAGGTGGTGATGGTATATATAATAATATTACAGGTTATAGTTACTAGAGATGGGTCGTTGTTCCAGGGAGTTATTCTGATTGCCTGATTGGAGTCGGGAAGGAATTTTTTCCCTTAAAATAAGGGAAAATTGGCTTCTACCTCACAGGGTTTTTTTTACCTTCCTCTGGATCAACTTGCAGGATAACAGGCCGAACTGGATGGGCAGATGTCTTTTTTCAGCCTTATAAACTATGTTACTATGTAGACGGACCCCATTGAAATCAATGGGACCATTTTTAATTGCCGTTTAGACTGGAATGCTTAAAAACAGGTACATTAGGTAAGGAATGGCCTTTTAGGTTTTGAAGAAAACCATACTCCAATTAACCATACTGGTGGCCACTAATGGGGGCATTAATAATATTGAAGCTCACTAATGGGGGCACTCCACGGGCTTGGATTAAACAGCCTTTGTGTGAATGTAGCCTTAATGGGGTATTCTAGTTTAAGCAAATACATATTTTTACTGTATAATGAAATGTTGTGCAGTTTTCTTACACTTACACATTGACACAAAAAGCAGTTTGAATTAATGTTGCATTGCAGAGTTTAAACTAATTAATATGCTCATGCAACAGCATATGGAGAAATAAAGTGTCTATTTAGAAATGCAGAAATAGAAAAAAACAATATTCTGACTACTCACCTGCATGACTAAAAATTCTAGGTGTAGGTGTGGACTCTGCACAAATTTAAGAGGGGCATCAAATAGGAATGGAGCATTCCACACTGGACAGGAACCTGACGCTGTCCGGGTCTCTTTAATATCCATCACTTGGCTCTCCTGAATCAACCGAATGCTGACAAAATGATCTAGAAGCAGAAGTGAATGATACAATTGAGATACAACATAATGTTTTTATTCTTCATTTTAACATCTGTCACCTCAGTTCCTGACATGTCTGTTTTATGGGATAACAATTCTGGGGCATCTGTCCCTAAAACCCTGCATTGTGCCTTTCAACCATTATTTCTCCTAAATATTTGTGAATAAATTGACAGCTAGCCACACCAAAAGATAGAATTAGTAACAGCACTGCTGGCTGTGAGTGGCTCCTGGGTTATATAACATTGGACAGTGCTCTGCAGCCACAGATCAAGTAAGTGTCGGTAATTCCAAATAAATGAGAAAGCCGCGGCACTCACCAGACATGTCCTTTATTATTTATGAGGCATATAAAATGGATTAACACCTCAGCTCATTTTATATGCTTCATATGCAATAAAGGACATTTCTGGGTCAGTGCTACAGCTTTCTTGCTTCCCGTGTATTTTAAACTGGCAGCTGGGTTTTACCAGTTGTGGTGGTGTCTCAACACACTCTGACACTCAATAATTGCTGACAGTGGCAGGCGGTATAGGGACACTGCACTTTGACAAGTAGAAACACCTAGTTGTCAATTCAAATAATCAGGAAAAATTAGGCAATTAAAACTGATACATTGTCAGTTTTTCATGGCCATAGTCTGTCTATGCCTTTTTAATGTCAAGTAAAACATATGAATTTCATTGGGTTTTTATTTAACCCCCTTCCCGACCAGCGCCGTACATGTACGGCGCTGCAGGAAGTAACTTTCCAACCAGCGCCGTAGTACTACGGTGCGCTGATCGGGTGGGAGCAGGAGCTGTGCCCGCCCGATCAGCTGCGGGGGGCCGGCTGTTCCCAGTAGCCGGACCCCTGCTGCGTACGCCCGCATCGGTGAAAACACCGATGCAGGCGTATTAACCCTTCATGTGCCACGGTCAGCGCTGACCGCGGCACATGCGATGCGGGCGGTCGGAGGGGGTGTCCATCGGGTCCCCGTGCTGCTGTGACGGGGACCCGATGGCTTAGATAGCAGCCGGATGCCTTCCTTAGGCATCCGGCTGCTATCTACGGAAGCCTGTGAGATCCAGCCCCCTGGATCTCACAGGCAGTAAGCTGGAAGTGTATTACTGTGTGTAATACGCTTCCAGCCAATGCATTACAATACAGAAGTATTGTAATGCATTGTAAAGGGGATCAGACCCCAAAAGTTAAAAAAGTGTAAAAAAAGAAAGTGAAAAAAAAGTGAAAAAATAAAGTTTTACAAAAAAGTTTCACGTTCCAAAAAAAAAAGCGTCCTTTTCACAAAATAATATTAAAAAAATTTTTAAAAAATAGTGAAAAAAATAGAAATAGACATATTAGGTATCGCCGCTTCCGTATCGACCGGCTCTATAAAAATATCACATGATCCACCCCGCCAGGTGAACGCAGTAAAAAAAAAAACTGTGCCAAAACAGCCTTTTTTTGGTCACCTTCCCTTACAAAAAGTGTAATAGCAGGCGATCAAAAAGGCTCTCAGAAAATAGCAACACAAAAAAAGATTTTTACATGAGATGGCCCCCCAGGTGAATGCTGTAAAAAAATTTTTTTAAAAAACTATGCCATAACAGCCATTTTTTTTCACCTTGCCTCACAAAAAGTGTAGCATCAAAAAGGCGTATTTACCCCAAAATGGTACCAATCAAACCGTCATCTTGTCCCGCAGAAATGTAGACCCTACCTGAGGCAATCGCCCAAAAAATAAAAAAAATATGGCTCTCAGAAAATAACAACACAAAAAAAAAGATTTTATTCTGTTCAAAAATGCATCTAATGTGTAAAACTTTCCAAAAATAAAAATGTTTGACATATTGGGTATCGCCGCGTCCGTAACAACCTGCTCTATAAAAATATTACATGAGATGGCCCCCCAGGTGAATGCTGTAAAAAAATTTTTAAAAAAACTATGCCATAACAGCCATTTTTTTTCACCTTGCCTCACAAAAAGTGTAATAGCAGGCGATCAAAAAGCCTTATGTACCCCAAAATGGTACCAATGAAAACGTCACCTCATCCCGCAAAAAATGAGCCCCCACATATGACAATAACTCAAAAAAATAAAAATCAATGGCTCCCGCAAACCAATCCATCAAAATCTGTGCTGCAAAATCCATATGGCGCTCCTTCTATTCTGAGTCCTGCCATGTGCCCCCACAGCAGTTTACCACCACATATGGGGTGTTGCTGTAGTCAGGAGAAAATGGGGAACAAATTATGGGGTGCTTTTCTCCTGTTACCCCTTGTGAAAATGAAAAATTTGGGGCTAAAGCAACATTTTATTGGAAGAAATGAAACTTTTCATTTTCACAGCCATGTGTTTCCAAATTCCATAAAACGCTTAGGGGGTCAAAGTGGCCAGTACCCCCCTTAATATATTCTTTGAAGGGTGTAGTTTCCAAAATGGGGTCAATTTTTGAGGGTTTCCACTGTAGGGGTACGTCAGGGTCTCTCAATTACAAAATGGTGCCTAAAAACCATTCTAGCAAAATCTGCCTCCAAAATCCATATGGCACTCCTTTCCTTCTGACCACTGCCACAAACCCATAGAGACGTTTACCACCACATATGGGGGATTTCTGTAAACTGCAGAATCAGAGTAATGTATATTGAGGTTTAGTTTGCTGTTAACCCTTGCTGTTTTGCAAGAAAACATGAATAATCTACCAAAAAATTGAAATTTTGAAATTTCACCTCCATTTTCCAGTAATTCTTGTGGAACACCTCAAGGGTTAACAACGTTTGTAACAGCAGTTTTTTATAATTTGAGGGGTGTGGTTTCTAAAATGGGGTCATTTATGGGTGGTTTCCATTACGTAAACCACTTAAAATCACTTTATATCTGAATTGGTGCATAAAAAAATGGTTTTGGAAATTTTGAAAAATGGCTTCTAAACTTCTAAGCCTTCTAACGTCCCAAAAAAGTAAAATGACATTTATAAAATGATGCCAACATAAAGAAGACATATGGGGAATGTAAAATAATAACTATTTTTGGAGGTATTACTATATATTTTGAAAGTAGAGAAATTGAAATTTGGAAATTTTTCCAAATTTTTGGTAAATTTGGTATTTTTTTTTATAAATAAAAATGAAATACTTTGCCACAAATTTACTACTGTCGTGAAGCACAATATGTGACGAGAAAACAATCTCAGAATGGCTTGGATAAGTAAAAGCGTTCCAAAGTTATTACCACATAAAGTGACACATGTCAGATTTGCAAAAAATGGCCTGGTCAGGAAGGTGAAAACAGGCCCGTGGTTGAAGGGGTTAACATCCCAATCCCTGCAGTGCCTTCACAGTATATATAATGATCCCCAAAGTGCTCCCCAGTATAATTAATGGTCCCCATTCTGCTTGTGCCAAAAAAAAAAAAAATAATGTTATTCTCCTCACCACTTGCATGCACGGAGGCACTAGCTCCACACTGCAAGCTGCAGGACCTGACACTCCCAGCGTGATCATGTCAAGTCCTGGTGCGTCCAGTGAGTAGTGAGTGTGCCCATGTGTGCAAGTGGATCAGGTTAATTTTTTTATTTATTTATTTTTTATTTTTTTTATCCCTGAAATGTCCTTTTTTACATTGTGTACCAGTTTTTAATGGTCCTTTCTAAACGCCCGTTAAGAACAGTCCTATTGATTTAATTGGATATTGCTAAAAATGGCCATGTGAATAGCCCTATAGACTTTAATTGGTTTTGAAAATGGCGTGTGACGGCTGTTTTTCCATGTTCGTGTAAATGAGAGGAATAGCACAACACAGAGCTATGTGAAAACATGTTCAAGAATTGTTATTATATAGGAAATGCAAGTTTCTTTTAAAACAGACATGTCAGAAGAGATGACAGGTCTTCTTATGTGAATTGGATGTGTATAGTGGAGAGGTTTCGATTATTGGCATCTTACCAGGGGCTCCAGGAATACGGGTTAGTTTGCTCAGGTTTGTTGCCTTCTGTACCATCACCTTAATACGATTAGCTAATACTTGGTGCTGCAGAAGGATCAATATCTGTCCAGGTGACTTGAGATTGGATGTGGAAGGCGAAACAACATCCAAAACGCTCAAACTCTATTAACATATATACAGTAGGTTACAAAGAGTTAACACTTATTGCATATCACTTCCAGATCATTGTGCTAGTTGTAAAAGTGTACTGCAAATGCTTGCAATCTTGCTATATAAACTCTACAGTACATAATATACTATGCATAGTATTTGATAAATCATAAGTTATCATACATTATGTAAACAGGAATGTGCTGCTGACAAAAATGAATCTGTATGGTGGTTGCAATCTCTCATTCCCATACAGAGAGGAACATTGCTGCATGTGAATGAAGGTGAATGAGCAGGCAATGATTGGGATGGAATGGTTTGTTCCCAATTATTGCCCTGTGCAATGTATTGACTGTCCATATTCACATAGACCTAGGTTTGGACAGCACAAGGATGCATAACAGTTTGGATAAAATTATTTGGATTACTGTTAAGTAATCATTTGCCATAAAATGCTTAACCTGCATTAAAACCTGCTTTTACTTTCACTTTCAGCTGTATTCACAGCATCCTGATTTATATAAGTGATATCTTCCCCTGTACTTAACATATTGGAATGCCAGCTTTCAAACAAGACCAGTTGCATGTTTCTAGCTGCTACTATTCAGTATCTAAAGCAGCCCTCCCCCCTCCAGTTAGCTACTTTTCCCACTGCTGGAGCTGGACTCCAGCAAAACATATAGGTGGTTAAAGAGGATTTTCCATCTCAGACATTCCATAGGATATACCATAAATGTCTGTTAGATGTAGGTTTAGTCTATGCCAACTCCTGTCCTACCTAATGAGGTGACCAGTGCATCCAGGAAGAGTAGGACTGTAGGGGTAGTTTCATACACTCCATTCTGTTCCATTGGAGTTACAGAAATAGCCAAGCAAACATCTGCCAGAAGCTGAATGTATCAAACACTGCTCTAATACAGCCATGCAAACTGTCATATATTTTATGGGAATTATGTAGATAAAAAATTAAAGAGGGCCTATACCTTCGCAATCCGCATCATTGCTGACTCATGTACTGTCTTTTTCATCTAGCCTCTCCTATTTGGCTGATTTCTGCCCCCAATAGCAGTGATTTGTCAGGTGAGTGGTCAGTCAATGGAATTTACTTTCAGGCTTTGACACTGGGCTGGAGAAAGTATACATGACAATTCACTGCTATTGGTTTTGAAACTAACAGCAATGGAAGTGGCCCAATGGCAGAAGCTAGAAGAGGAAAAAAATGCGCAGAAGTCAGCAATTAACCCTTAGGATACCAGAGGTTTTTTCGTTTTTGCGTTTTCATTTTTCTTCCCTGTCTTCTCCTGGAGCCATAACTTTTTTATTTTTCTGTTCACATATCCATATGAGGGCTTTTTTTTTGCAGGACAAGTTGTACTTTTTAATGCCACCATTTAATATGGAATACAATGCAGTGGGAAGTGGAAAAAAAATTCTAAATGTGGTGGAATAGGACAAAAAGTGACCTTTTTTACATCTCCATATTCTGACCCCCATACCTTTTTTTATAGTTATGTCTATGGAGTTGTGTGGGGGCTCATTATTGCAGGATGATCTGTAGTTTTATTGATACCATTTTGAAGTGTGTGTGTCTTATGATCACATTTTATTCAATTTTTGGGGTAAGAGAAGCAACGAAAAAATTGTGAATCGGCCATTTTGATACTTATTTACGTTATGTTGGTCTGACAGATGAACCTGGGGTGATGAGGTTTCTAATAATTTCCTATTGGCTATAATGACATTACAGATGGAGTCTTAGCAAAAAAGTAAACTGTACATTATTTCTTATAAATTTACAACCTGGAGACATTCACTGACAGCAAGCATAATTGACCCATGGCATACATTTTTGTGAAGCTTCCAGATTTTTTTATGCACATAAGGTTACACTCTGCTATGAAATGTGCAGTAAGAGCAACACTGACCTTCTTTAGCTTTGCTTTATTGATTGACAACTCTTTCGTAAAGCCTGATGTGGCTTGAGAGTTATAGTCCAAATTGGCACAGGAAAAAAGCACTTCCCCAATGAAGCCTTCCCTCATTGAGCTTCTGTCACGGGCATATACTGCTAGCCTCAGGGTTTTGTCCTTTAGATCCTCTGGCATATAGCCAAGGAAAGTGAACTTCTGTATACCATCTGAATTCACTGTCTGCCCAGCGTCTGGCTCCCTAAATCCAGGCAGGAGGTAGGCCTTGACAAAAGAGTCTCTTTTCTGAGTCAACCGTTTTGGCAGATTGGAAAAACCAGTGACTGTAACAGTTAACATTTCATCAGCCAAAGAGTAACATAAAGTGAAGTGCACAAGTAGCTGAGACTTTTGCTTGATGGAAGAGAGCCCATTGGGATCAGTGCGAGATTGTGGCACCCTCACAAGCCGATCACAATCCCCATCTAATGAACTTCCCCCCATAACAGTGCTCCTACGCTTTAAAGCACGCTTAGTCTTTGATGAAAGCTGGTAAAGGCTGGGCAGAGAAGCTCTAACATGACGGTTCCTCTCAGACATGCTGTTCAGTTCCTGCTGAGGTGGGGACAATCCTTCGCCCCCACGTTTAGGAGTGAGGTCCAAAGTTTCATAACTTTGATGAATAGCAACATTAATAGGCTTTTCAAGGCAGTCAGATAACTCTATGTCTCTGTTACACTGCTGTGTACAGCCTTTGTCCCCACCATCAGTGCTGGTTGAAGATTGTTGCTTGCGACTTCTAAGCCAACAGATGGCGCAGCCAAGCAGCAGGCAGAAGCATAGAAGTGCCAGACCAGCTCCTAGCAGCACCTGCAAATGGACTGAGAAAAAGAATTCGGATTTAATATAAAAGTAACGCAGCTATACCAACAGTTTTCTCTTATGTTATTTTCTTCCTGTCCTATAACCCATGTATTATTCATAACTTTCAGCAGCCAGCACAACCTATCAAGGTCATGATGCTACGCTGTAGATATTGCGCTGTATGAAATTAACAGCATTTGCAGTTTTGCCTAATATTGCATTCATTTTAGTCTACCGCTATCTAGAACATCTTGTTACCTACAAAGCATCTTGGACAAGTCGATTAATCTCAACATTATGTTGGCAAGTGTGTGTTCCTAGTCTAAAAAGACGGAGGAAACCGCTGCTAGACTCCTTTAACAGTGACTTATCTGCTCAAGAGCAAAAGGATTGGGCAGGTGAAATCCAGCTTGGAAATAAATAAACCTGACATTAGATACCTAATACTATGCTTATATAGTGGGAAATGTATCACAAACTGCACTCCAAAATTCTGGTTTCAAAAAATGTCACAAAATAGGTCCTTTGCAACCTTTTGGACTTATTTGCACAAAAATTTATCAATTTATCACTGTGTATTTTAAGTTAATTTTAAGATTGGAGTTGCTATACTAACCTGTGCCAAATGGGACATGGTTTTTATAAATTCAGCAGAAGTGCAGTAATGTTGACAGTACGCCTGGTGTTAAATTTTGACTGGTTGCATGCTTTTTTGCTAAATTTTAAAATGTGACTTAGAAGTGTTCTTACTGGCAAAACCTGACCAATTTCTCACTCTACTTCTCTAATTGAAAGCGGTATTGAAAGGTGTAGCACACCAAAGGTCACAAAATTTTGCGCAAAATCTCACATGCAACATTTTACAACATAGTGATCTTTTTAAAAAGTTACAAAAAAGTTACAAACTCACATCTTTAGATGATGGGTGGTGTAAAAAAACTAGAGTAGCATTTCTAGACAAAAGTGTTAGTTTTAAAGATATGTCAAACTTTTTGGAGAAAATTATTCCAACTCAGACTCAATCAAAACTGACTTCAGATATTCCTCTCATGATAAATTCCTCCCATAGTTTCTGTGTCTCCCCTCTTTCATCTGTATACTGAATACTGCACAGTGTGTATAGAACACCGCCCCTTCATTATAGTCAGTGGATGATACAGAAACCATAGGTGAAAATAGATGACCATGCTCACTCATCTGTATCTTTCCTAGTTTAGAGACAGGGGACATTGTATGCAATGTGATGCCCTAGGATACAGCATAAGACCAGTTCTAAGATTCCAAAAATGTGGTACATTGTCCACCACTGGTTCACTTAGTGATGCCTATAGGAAAAGCAATATGGAAAAGTTCAGTAAACTGTGTAATGACCCCATTTTTGTACTTCCTTCACCATGGTTACTCAAGTAATCTACTGGGGAGAGCAGTGTCAAAATGGGGTGGATTGGGCTCAACAGTAAAATTCGCACTGGGAGTCCACTGTAAAGCTATACACAAATACAGTGATCCCTCAGGATACAATATTTCAACATACAGTGGTCTTTTTTGATCCATCGTAAGTTGAAACTAGACTCAACATACAATGCCTCAGACTCAGCACCAACCAATCAATGTCCCTTTTCTGGTAAAATAGCTGTATTAGTTTCTAGTTAGCAGCTATTACTGACTGTTATATGTAAGGACTTGTTTTATCTGTCTTAGTTATCTGCTTATTTTTCTTAAATCTTCATTTTTCTCTTATCTTGGATGACATTTTGGAGCTTTGGAACCAATTACTCAACTTACAATGGTTTCAACATAAAATGGTCGTCCTGGAACCAATTAACCCCTCCGCGCGGGTGCGGCGGGCGTCATGGCCGGCAAGTCTCTGCTGTTTCTAACAGCAGAGACTTGCCGCTACTTACTGCCATCGGCGGCGTCTTCCTGGGAGCCTAGATGCCGTGATCACACGTGATCACGGCATCTAGTTGCGTCTCAACCCGGAAGCGTTCGCTTCCGGGTGGTGTACAGACACCCCGTGTGGACAATCGGGGTGTCTGTACACCATATGAAAACTGTAATCCTTGCTGGTGAGGATTACAGTTTTCAAAGTGCAATTCTTATTCTGGCCACTAGATGGCAGGCCAGGATAAGAAATGAGCAATTCTTGGATTTCTGAGTCTAAGAAAAAGAAGAAAAAAAAAAGCCACAATATATCAGCCCATATTTGACCTTTCAAATAGTAAAAAAAAAATTAAAAAAAATGTTAAAAAATATATAAAAAATAAAAAAGATATAAAAGTTCAAATCACCCCCCTTTCCGTATAATTAAAAAATAAATACCTAAATAACAATAAATATAGACATCATGGGTATCACCCTGACCGAAAAGGCCCGTACTTTTAAAATATAAAAAGAAAAAATTCCAATACGGCGAATTGTGTGGCGGAAAAAAGCGTCCAAATGGCGATTTGCCGTTTTTTGTCACTTTTTTTTTCTAAAAAAATTAAATAAAAGTGATCAAAAAGTCATACACACCCCAGAATGGTATCAATAAAAACTTCAGATCGTCCCGCAAAAAATGAGCCCCCATACAGCTCTGTACACATAAATACCAAAAAGTTATAGGGGTCAAGATTTGACAAGGAAAAAAAAAAAAAAAAGGGCAACTTTCTAATTATTTTATCACTATGAAAACGCAGGAAAAACTATACATATTAGGTATTGCCGGATTCGTACTGACCAGTAGAATGAAAGTAGCGGATCAGTTTTAATGCACATCGAACGCTGTAAATAAGAAACCCGTAGAACTGTAGCGGAATAGCGTTTTCTTTGCAATTTCACCCGGTTTGGAATTTTTTTCCCGCTTCCCACTACACCATATGCAATATTAAATGGTGGCGTTGGAAAGTACAACTTGTCCCGCAAAAAATAAGCCCCCATACAGCTATGTGAACAGAAAAATAAAAGAGTTAAGGCTGTTTGAAGGCAGGGAGCGCAAAACGAAAATGCATAACCGAAAAAACCTCCGGGCGCGAAAGGGTTAATATTGTAACTTGAGGGACCACTGTATTATCTGCCCACAGAGGCAGCAGCAAGATGCTTCAAGATGATTGGTTATGGGGGTCCCTCCAGTGACTTTGAGAAGGCAGGTCCCTGATGAAACAGAATACTGGCTGGCCTGCTTCTATACCTAGAAGTCATCTTACCCACCTGATTCATCTTATAATAATAATGAACTAGGTAGTTTGTTAATCTACCCAGGTTTTTATATGAATGCATAGCCTAGTTACAATTATGTACGCAGATTACAATTATGTACGCAGATCTGTATGCAGTGCAGTCTACTGTGCCAAATATTACCCTATAGCAGGGATCAGCAACCTTCAGCACTCCAGCTGTTGTGAAACTACAATTCCCAGCATGCTCCATTCATTTCTACGTGAGTTCTTAGAAGAGCAGAGCAATTATGCATACTGGGAGTTGTAGTTTCACAACAGCTGGAGTGCCGGAGGTTGCCTACCCTTGCTCTATAGGATATCCCAAAACACTACTGCAATAATGTATGTTACGTTGTGACGCTGTGCATAATGTGCATGTTACAGTTATCTCTGTGCAAAGTATCAGAGTGCAGTCATGGAAAAAATAACAGTTCAATCTCCAGCTTTACTGATAAGAAAACTGAATCTAAAAGCAAAGAGTATAGAAAAAATTGGAAAGAACAATTCATTTTTAAGCAATGATTATGAAGGGTTGAAGTCCAGGAATTTATATGTGTATTTACACAGGCCAATTGGTCTGCACAAAAACCCATCGAAAATTATAATGGTAAAAAGCCCCATAAAAGCAAACTACACCATAGACTGTAAATTTCAGCAAGGATCAGTTTATAGATTATTTGTACATTGTTGCATCATATGTTTGCACTATATAAATAAAAGCTAATACTAGTTTCAGTAAGTCGTTATCCCATTGCTGGAGCATGGACATCTGGGTGAATGCCACATCTACACTCACCGGCCACTTTATTAGGTACACCATGCTAGTAACGGGTTGGACCCCCTTTTGCCTTCAGAACTGCCTCAATTCTTCGTGGCATAGATTCAACAAGGTGCTGGAAGCATTCCTCAGAGATTTTGGTCCATATTGACATGATGGCATCACACAGTTGCCGCAGATTTGTCGGCTGCACATCCATGATGCGAATCTCCCGTTCCACCACATCCCAAAGATGCTCTATTGGATTGAGATCTGGTGACTGTGGAGGCCATTTGAGTACAGTGAACTCATTGTCATGTTCAAGAAACCAGTCTGAGATGATTCCAGCTTTATGACATGGCGCATTATCCTGCTGAAAGTAGCCATCAGATGTTGGGTACATTGTGGTCATAAAGGGATGGACATGGTCAGCAACAATACTCAGGTAGGCTGTGGCGTTGCAACGATGCTCAATTGGTACCAAGGGGCCCAAAGAGTGCCAAGAAAATATTCCCCACACCATGACACCACCACCACCAGCTTGAACCGTTGATACAAGGCAGGATGGATCCATGCTTTCATGTTGTTGACGCCAAATTCTGACCCTACCATCCGAATGTCGCAGCAGAAATCGAGACTCATCAGACCAGGCAACGTTTTTCCAATCTTCTACTGTCCAATTTCGATGAGCTTGTGCAAATTGTAGCCTCAGTTTCCTGTTCTTAGCTGAAAGGAGTGGCACCCGGTGTGGTCTTCTGCTGCTGTAGCCCATCTGCCTCTAAGTTCGACGTACTGTGCGTTCAGAGATGCTCTTCTGCCTACCTTGGTTGTAACGGGTGGCAATTTGAGTCACTGTTGCCTTTCTATCAGCTCGAACCAGTCTGCCCATTCTCCTCTGACCTCTGGCATCAACAAGGCATTTCCGCCCACAGAACTGCCGCTCACTGGATGTTTTTTCTTTTTCGGACCATTCTCTGTAAACCCTAGAGATGGTTGTGCGTGAAAATCCCAGTAGATCAGCAGTTTCTGAAATACTCAGACCAGCCCTTCTGGCACCAACAACCATGCCACGTTCAAAGGCACTCAAATCACCTTTCTTCCCCATACTGATGCTCGGTTTGAACTGCAGGAGATTGTCTTGACCATGTCTACATGCCTAAATGCACTGAGTTGCCGCCATGTGATTGGCTGATTAGAAATTAAGTGTTAATGAGCAGTTGGACAGGTGTACCTAATAAAGTGGCCGGTGAGTGTATAAGTCATTGCTGCAGAAAGGATCTGAGCTATTGGCGTGTTTTTTTAGTAAGGAGTTTCTTAAAAGGCTCTCTAGCATATTCTTCGTATCAATTAAGCCATAATAAATGCCAAGATTATTTTCAACTAATGTTGTAGGCTGCAAAACCAGGTGGAGCTTGCACATTTCAATCTAATATTGCATTGGACCTCATCCATTTGGGCTTATTACAGTTTCCTGGTGTATAGATCTGTAATACAATGCCCCAAGACTGCTACAGACCTATACTATACATCTGACATACTCCTTTGGATGCTCCAATACACAGATCACCTTCCCTAGAACCATTGCACCACAAGGCAACATGGGTTTAACCACTCAGGTCTACTGCAGAGCATGGATTACATAATTAAAGTAATGTATGTAGTCCACACTCTATGAAATTGTGATGATCCTTGGCTAAAATGTTAATGTAGATTAATATACAGTACATTATCCAACTGACATTGATGATAGTGTCCAATTGATGGAATGGCAAGCATGGGGTATCTAGCCATCTTCCTCAAATTGCCTTAAATTTTCATATACAATTTATCCTAAGCTTAATCGTCTCATCCACCGGGTTGCAATCATTAGCTTTCCAAGCGTGATACAGTATCCTTTCAATACCCAGCACCACACCCCAGTAATTCCCAGAATACCAAGAAGACAACGTTGTGGCTCTGCAGCCAAATTAATAGAGTAAACCCTTTTAATAATATCAAGGAACCCCTTCCAGAAGGAGCCCAGCTTTGTGCAATCCTACAGTGCTGGCCAAAAGTATTGGCACCCCTGCAATTCTGTCAGATAATACTCAATTTCTTCCAGAAAATGATTGCAATCACAAATGCTTTGGTAATAATATCTTCATTTAATTTGTCTTCAATGGAAAACCACAAAAAGAATTGTCAAAAAGCCAAATTGGATATAATTCCACACCAAACATAAAAAAGGGGGTGGACAAAAGTATTGGCATCCTTTGAAAAATCATGTGATGCTTCTCTAATTTGTGTAATTAACACACCTGTTACTTACCTGTGGCACATAACAGGTGGTGGCAATAACTAAATCACACTTGCAGTCAGTTGAAATGGATTAAAGTTGACTCAACCTCTGTCCTGTGTCCTTGTGTGTACCACATTGAGCATGGAGAAAAGAAAGAAGACCAAAGAACTGTCTGAGGACTTGAGAAGCAAAATTGTGAGGAAGCATGAGCAATCTCAAGGCTACAAGTCCATCTCCAAAGACCTGAATGTTCCTGTGTCTACCGTGCGCAGTGTCATCAAGAAGTTTAAAGCCCATGGCACTGTGGCTAACCTCCCTAGATGTGGACGGAAAAAAAAATTTGACGAGAGATTTCAACGAAAGATTGTGTGGATGGTGGCTAAAGAACCTCGACTAACATCCAATCAAGTTCTAGCTGCCCTGCAGTCCGAGGGTACAACAGTGTCAACCCATACTATCCGTCGGCGTCTGAATGAAAAGGGACTCTATGGTAGGATACCCAGGAAGACCCCACTTCTGACCCAGAGACATAAAAAAGCCAGGCTGGAGTTTGCCAAAACTTACCTGAGAAAGCCAAAAACTTTTTGGAAGAATGTTCTCTGGCCAGATGAGACAAAAGTAGAGCTTTTTGGGAAAAGGCATCAACATAGAGTTTGCAGGGGAAAAAAAAGAGGCCTTCAAAGAAAAGAACACGGTCCCTACAGTCAAACATGGCGGAGGTTCCCTGATGTTTTGGGGTTGCTTTGCTGCCTCTGGCACTGGACTGCTTGACCGTGTGCATGGCATTATGAAGTCTGAAGACTACCAACAAATTTTGCAGCATAATGTAGGGCCCAGTGTGAGAAAGCTGGGTCTCCCTCAGAGGTCATGGGTCTTCCAGCAGGACAATGACCCAAAACACACTTCAAAAAGCACTAGAAAATGGTTTGAGAGAAAGCACTGGAGACTTCTAAAGTGGCCAGCAATGAGTCCAGACCTGAATCCCATAGAACACCTGTGGAGAGATCTCAAAATGGCAGTTTGGAGAAGGCACCCTTCAAATCTCAGGGACCTGGAGCAATTTGCCAAGAAGAATGGTCTAAAATTCCAGCAGAGCATTGTAAACTCATTGATGGCTACCGGAAGCGGTTGTTCGCAGTTATTTTGTCTAAAGGTTGTGCTACCAAGTATTAGGCTGAGGGTGCCAATACTTTTGTCCGGCCCATTTTTGGAGTTTTGTGTAAAATGATCAATGATTTGACTTTTTTTTCATTCTCTTTTGTGTTTTTTCATTGCAAGCAAAATAAATTAAGATATTATTACCAAAGCATTTGTGATTGCAATCATTTTCTGGAAGAAATTGAGTATTATCTGACTGAATTGCAGGGGTGCCAGTACTTTTGGCCAGCACTGTATACCATGTTTACCAAAGGCGCTTCAACCATACCACACCTGGGGCAGCAAGAGTCTGCTCAGATGCCAATTTTGAACATTCAGACAACTGTATGGTCATCGTGCCTGTGTTGCAGACCACAGCAGCGGGTCCGCAATACACGGGCACCAGCCATGTGAACTCCGTGCTGCAGTGCAGACCCATTGACTTGAATGGTTCAGTGATCCGCAACATACGGCAAAAGATAGGACATGTCCTATCTTTTGCAGTTTCGAGGCATGTATCAGAACCACACAGAAACACTCGGAAGTCCTTCTGTACCACAAAAGGCAGAACATGTCCTATCTTTTGCTGTATGTTGTGGATCGCTGAACCATTCAAGTCAGTGGGTCTGCACCACAGCACAGAGTTCACATGGACGGTGCCTGTGTATTGTGGGCCTGCTATATATGATGGCCTCTCCTGTCCATTGTGTCTATGGCTATGGTGGCTGCTGTATAGCATATCTTTTTTTTTATCAGATCTTTTTTATTGACACAAGTAAAATTACAAGTATACATTGAGTTATAATACCATGTCAAATAAATCAAATGGATAACAATCACCTTTGTCTTGTCTGAATTATTTTAAAGTACAATATAACAGAGTCCCTACCCATTACCCAACCACCCTCCCACCCCGTACCCTATACCCAACCCTCCCGTGCTCACTCTGGCATGAGAACAACTTCAATACCTGTATACCTATATCAATATACGTCTATGCGATATCCAACTATTCCATAGTTTCTCAAACTTTTATAGCATATCTCTAAATGTTGTTAAGAACAGCTCAGGCAAGATGGCAGCCACCATAATAATTTTCAGGAAATAGAACAAAAAAATCTGCAATCAGAAATTAAAAACAGATTAGAAAAAGGGAGATGTGTCACTATTTGGTTTTAACTGGGAGAAAAAAAATTTCAGTGACACATTCCCTTTAACCTCTCCCTGCTGGGAAATATATTCCAGCAGCGTGTGAAGGGCAGTCAGGAATCTCATCTCCCTGGTTTGAGCCTCAAAGGCAAGGCATAGTTGAAGAATCGTAAAAAATAATTTCCTAGGGACATTAAATGTCGCACAAAACTGGTCAAAACTTTTGAGAACTCCATAAGTATGGACCTGTTGCAAGAATAACAAACCCTACCTCTCCCATGGTGTAAATCATCAAGCAATGTGTGGAACACACGGCCCAGCACCCCATACAAAACGCCTATTCTTATCCGCAATAGCGGACAAAAATAGGACATGTTTTTTTTTTTTTTGCAGAGCCACGGCTGCCCGCAATCATTGAAATGAACGAGGCCTTACTGTAAACATCCAGTTTGATACCTCCTGCAGCCAATCACTGGCTGTGGCAGTTTTAGGCTCACCATATGTCATCATAAATGGTCCACAGCAGATCATTGCAGGCTGGGAGGAGAAGGAGCGAGGAGCCAGCGGCGGGAAGCAGGTAAGTAAGCTTCTCTTTATAGGTCTAGCCAAGTGGGATGGTTTGCCAAAATCCCTCATTATTCTTGCACAACCCCTTTAACGCCAAACCAAAATGGTGAGGATGGGGAAGCTAGCGGGAACAGCATATTTTTCTTCATTTATACCAGTTTCCTGGCTTAAATGAAGACAAGCCTAGGGCTTCAATGTTATAATAATGGAATACCCCTATGTAGAGTATGTTACCTAATGACTACTTCTGATATAGACAATGTTCTTTTGTGATCCATAAACTGCTGTGATAAAGGTACATTCACTGGAATCCTTCCTCCACTATAAATGGTGTGCACAAAAGTTTACTCTACAATCTCTACAATCTAACATTCTCTAAAATAGCTTCATAGCTCTGTGGTATCCTATCTGCCTCATCCCTTATTAACTATTAAGTTCAAATTACAAATTTATAATTCAAAAATAATATACAATATAAAATGCATATCCTGGGCCTGGTGACTCATAGACCAGTGCTGTTGACAGCTTTACTATGTGATATTGTACCATTTGTTACATGTCACTGTAATTGGTTTTTGTACTCCATCAATCAGTCATTAATTTGAGTAACATACAATGTACTGTTTGAGATGTCACACAGCTATGATAAATGTCTATAATAATACAGACTGGGCCAGGTCCAACGTGGCATACATGTGCTCCTTCCTGTAAGAAACATTGGCAGAGATTTACAAGTGCGAACGAAAAACTGAGGAATTCTGGTCTGTCAGGTCACTGCTTTTACTTCCCACAGGAAAAATGAGATCTGTAATCTGATTGGATGCTATGGCAGCATGGATACGTTTTGTTAGAACAGTTTTTAAGCAGGAGACCCAGTCTGTATAGGTAAATGTGATATAGATGTGATCTACAAGCCACCATACTGCAATGCATTTGAATTACTCAAACAGGGGCATAATTAGAAAAGGCGGATCCCCATAGCAAATTTTTAAATGCCTCCTGCCCCCTACCATGACTAGTCAGGACTACCCGTGCTTACCATATAACCGTGGCCCACTTAGTAATCATGTCCTCTTAGTACCCCCTTCACTGTAGTTATGCCCCCATAGTTATTCCTCCCTTAGTGCCCCCACACAGTAGAGATTCACTCTTAATCCCCTCGCCTCCTTTTACATTAGTCCTGGCCCTGTGGTGTAAATTTTCAGAGGCTTGGGCCTCTACAGCCACTTTCTGCCCTCCTGCAGCTGCTCATGTTGCTGCTTGGAGAAGGTACTTTCTACCAGGCAATGTCATAGCTGGGACACACAAGCTTCCTTTAGTGCACATCTGTCAATGGCCGTACCCAGAACCTGAGAGAAGTGCCCATCAGGTTTTCCAGCTCTTTCAGAAGTTCAGGAACCTTTGTTTTTTTAAGAGTCTCATAGATATTCAGGGAGCTGGACATTCTGGGAAAGCTGGTAATTGTGAATGATCCAAGAATGCATTTATTTCTGGGGTTCAGCCTCTGTCTAGCCCTTATATAATATATACCAGCTTCTCTACATGCGAACAGCTAACTGGCCTGTGGATCACTGCTGAGCAACATAAAGGGTTTTTCCAGTAGTGGAATATTGATGACCCAAAGTATCCTCAGGATAGTTCATCAATATCTGAATGTTGAAGATCCTGCACTGCCACTGTTTAGTTGTTTGAAGAGGTCATGGCACTCCGTTGAGTGCTGCAGCCTCTTCACAGGTTACCAAGCACAGTGCCGAATATTGTATAGATGTGCTTGGTGTTGCAGCCCAGGCCCATTCACTTGAATGTGACTGAACTGCAACTAAGTCATGTGAACAATGAACGTCACACCACTGGCCTAGGAAGATGACGCAGCACTCTGTAAGGATGTTGCAGTGCTCACCAGAGTGCAGCAGCCTCTCCAAATAGCTGATAGGCATGGGTGCCGGGTATCGGACCCCACCAATCAGATAATAATCTATCCTTAGGATAGGTGATGAATATGCTTAAAACCTTTAGTCAAAGCATTGAGAAAGTATAAACGCTCCAGACTATTCTTAGGTAGACATACACATTAGTCAGAAGTTGGTTGATGGTTCAACAGCAGTTAAACAAGCAAACATCTGGTGAACATTCCTTTCATATATACATATGGCCATACAGATTTTAGTACATATTGGCTGTTACAGCTGTTCTAACTACCCATACATGTTCAGTGAAACCAGGTGATGGATGAAAGATCTTCCTAGAAATGTTCTTTCAAAGAAAAATCTTTTGTTCACAAATGATCTTTCTTTAAACGAAAGATACTTCATCCATCAGCCAAAAATAATAAACATGGACAACTTTCTTTTCAAATCATAATGGTCTGTCATTGGTTAGTTAAAACAATTGTTGTTAAATTTCAACCAACGAACGTTCATTTTGATTGAAATGATAATTTTTTTTCAATTTAGTCCTGCACCTTAATTAGATAATACAATAATGAGAAACAGTTTAATATTTCCAAGAGAATATATGCTCTGTAACTTTCATTTGTTCCATTGTATAAATGTAACTTAATTAAGCCCCAATATCTGCTCCCCTAAAACAAAGTAGCAAAACGGAATTCTATAAGTCAGTGTCGGACTGGGCTGTCTAGGGCCCACCAGTAAAATTTATCTTAAGGGCCCCCCATACAGATACATCCAAATACTACCTGATCACACAGCAGAAGACAGCAGCAAGAAACTACAAGATCATTGATTATGGGGTCCCTGCAGCAACTTTGAGAAGACATGTCCCTGTGGTAGTAAGTCTACTGTGCTATGTGCCATTTGTGAAGGGGGTGGGGGGCTAAGGGCCCACTGGGGGATTCACCTGCACCCCTATGGGCCAGTCCGAGCCTGCTAGAAGTATAAAAAAATACCAAACTGTCATCTAGTCTGTGTGCCCAAAGCAAATCTTGTGCATCCATGATTTACAGAGAAGACAATCAAGCTATTTCTTATACATTATTATCATGTAAATTCAAAAAAAATACATACTATTAAGTATAAAAATTACCTTACATCTCATCAATATCCTTTAACTGTAGTGATATGTGGATGTTCTTTAGGAATTATAATAGCTGGTAAGTTATAACAGAGGTGGGTTGGAGAAATGGAAGATGATGTAAACACAATAAAACCCATAAGGAACAGTAATGGTAGGTTGGAGTATAAAGAGCATAAATAATATCTGCACCTTCCTGATGTTTATTGAGGAGGACCTGAATCAGTAGCCAAATGAAGAGGAACACAACCACACCCTCAATCATTCCTTTGGAGCAGAAGAAGATAACCGAGTGACACACAGCCCCTGGTGATGTTAATTCCTCTGCCATCGGGGGCTCAGTGTCCATCATTCCTCACTTCTTTACCACTGCGCCTGATGTGGTCATAGAGGGAGCCAAATACAGTCTTCATGTCATGTGCAAATGAATGAGTAAGGTCATCTCCAGTAATTGAGGATTCTGACCTTCAGCCACCTTCTGTGACTGGTGGCAAGTTGAAGTGTTAAGAATTCCAGGAACCAAGATAAATTTTCATTTCTTTAAGGGATTTTCTTCTAGGTGAGACAATAAGAGGTCACCTTGTTGACTGTGGTTAATATCAGTGGTTACGGGGCCTTTCTGCAAAGGTCTGAGCTAAGTTCCTCCCTCCTTTTCGGGATGCACGATGCTGTCTGTTGTGCCAACTGCATTGAAGGGAGGGAACAAAATGAGTTTCCACCCTTTGCCAGTCTTCTGAGTGATTAACCAACTCTTTCAGAAAATGGATAATGTGTTTAGTAATAGTCATACATGGAATGAAAAGGGATCACTCCGCAGCACGTTTACATTTTAGGTAGAAACAGAAAAGCTCCGACACATTCTTTTATCCGTACACAGCGCTGTCAAAATTAATTACATTTTTGGAAGCAGTCATGCACATCCACTGCTTTTAACCCATCTACAACCAGATGGCACTACACAGTAAATGTTCTGCCGCCACCGTAATTGATGCATGTGTTCCAGATTCTTCACCAATCAGTGTATCCACTCATATAAACATTCTGGTCTTTAAGACATCTTAAAGGTTCAATAAAAATAAAATAGCCACCTTATAGCATTTACAACCTGTAATTAAATTTCACCTCATGTTATAATTGTATCTTCCTTCATTGGAGCACACTCTTTGCCTACAATAACCACTTGGACTATGGAGAGGTATGCGTTTCTAATTGAATAAACAAATATAGGTATGGAACGCTAAAATCAAACAAGACAATTAAACTTTATTCAACAAAAACGATAATATAAAATATGATGGGGATATCAAAAAATATTCCCTCGTGAAAAGACCATGTGGGATTTTATAGGGAAAGGCACGATTCGCAACAGTCCACTATATGAGTTTGTAACCCACACAAAATGGCAAAGGGGCGCGATATTGCAGAGTAACCAGGTCAACATATCACATGACCCATATTATGTCACATCTCTGCTCATATCACCTAATGAGCCCCATTAATGCCAGGCGGATAGGACTATGCCTATGGAGGCAGTAATGGCAGTAAAAACTGTCTCCCCTAGATCCGCTCTCCTAACCTCAGTGAGCACTAGTACATGCTTGGTATGCCCCCATCTCCTAAGCACACCTGCGCTTGCCCTCTCACATTCAGGCTCAACGCGTTTCTATGTGTATTTAACACTTCATCAGGAGCACAATTGGAGGTACACAATACTAGGCTAAGAAACTCTGCCACGTGCAGCAGCGTTCCGAGGACCAGGGTGTCGGCGCTGTGATGGCCGTGAGCGGCCGCGCGCGCGCCTGGTTTAAATAGATATAACCCCGCCCCCTGTAGGATCATCCTGTGGCCGCGCCAATGAGGTGGAGACATCTCCTCTACATTGTATCAATAGGGCAAAAGGGCTACAAATAAGGTAAATGAGAACACAGGGGAGCGCAATCCAGCGCTATCTTATACAATATAGGGAATATTCACTGGCGGTATATACAATAAACAAACAGAGAAAATTATAGAAGAACTAATTGGGTATATACTGGGGAGTATCCTGAACCGCAGGAGACCATCATAAACTCATTACTGCTGAGTGTATCATACAGCAGTAGTTTGCGATATGCATATAAGATGTATAATGCATATCACCAACATGTCAGCAAGAGGGATATGGATAATAACATCGCATAGGTAAGCATATGCGGTGTAATATACATCAATGACAGTGTGATAAAATACACTGATAGTGATATGGATGACAGATATGACGGTCAAAAGACCATAAGTGTACACTCTTTGCCTACTCTAGTTTGCTTGACATCCAGAGTATGTTGCGCTGGAAGATGATGATGGACATGTCTCGTCAGGTCTTCCATCTGTGGCCGTTTTCAGGATTTGGAATGATGTGTGATCAGCACAGAAGACTGCAGTAACCTGGGGTGGCTTCAGAAAGAGTCAAAACAGTGCAGAAGTTTGAACTATATTGGTAAGTTGCCTTTATTTAGGTTTATAACAGACTTTAGAAGTATTTAGCTTCTGTTGTGCAAATCACTTGTACATTTATTCTTCAAGTCTACTAGGGCCTGTATTACATTAAGTGATCATTCAGGCGATTGTCGGGAGGAAAGCATTTCTTCCCGGCAATTGCCTGCTCATCAGTGGAGGAGACCACTGCTATTACATGCAGCAATCTTCTCCATAGGAGGAGGATTGTTATGCCATCAATCTTCCCCATACTGACAGCACAATCTGCCACCAGCAAACACTGATTTGTAAGCCTGCTTAAAAATCTTGATTGCCTGATGTATGACCTAGTTCTTCGGTAATCAGCATGGCCAGATCATCAGTAACAAGCGTTCATAGGACAATCGGCCATTATAATACTGCCTTTACAATAAAAGCCTGGCACATCATCATGTTTCAGCTAAAAGGCGTTGTCCAGTTTATCCATCAATTTTCATATACCCTATTAGGAAATTTTGAGTCAATAGAGGGGGAACCCATGCTCTTCCTCTTTTTCCATTCTTCAATGACTTTTTCACAGGCCAGCTTGCACTGAACTGATCCTAGCTACATTTCCAGTTCTCCATTCATCCCTATGGGACTGCCGGAAATAGCCGAATGCTGTACTAGACTATCTCCAGCAGAGCCATAGAGAATGAATGGAACAGCAGTGTGCATGATTGTCCAACTGCTCCATTCTTTTTGGTGATGTGATCCCCTATTCTCATGATTATTGGGGTCCTGGTGATTGAGCTCCCACCAATCTAATAGTTATCAATAACTAGCACCCAATGCTCCCCTATTTTTATAGACTGCTCCCCATGTTCCCATTCCTCTCTTACAAAATTCTCGATCAGCACTCTGCCCAGTCATGGGGGGGAGTAAACTGTGCCAGTGGGGCCCCCTTATGGACAGGGGAACCGGGCAATTGCCTAGCCTGCATTCCACTAGCTAAAGATCCCTTTACACGGGACAATATTACCACAGATAGCCATGACGGAAGCGTTTCTTCTCGACAATCTGCTGATCACTGGTGGAGGAGACCAATGTATTTGCATTGACCGATCTCCTCCAGAGTATAGGGAGGGGCCATAACTAATGCCATTGCTCTTTCCCATACCGATTTGTTGTTTGCCGACAGGAGGTCGTAGTTACACAACACGATCTGCTGCCAGTAAACGTTCATTTTTGCGTGCATACAAATGATTGAATTACCCAATGAATGAATGTTTTGCTCGTTCATTGGTTAATCTGTGGCACGTTTAAACTGCCCGATCATCGATAACGAACGTTACTATGAACGTTAGTGATAATCTGTACAATTATTGGCTTGTGTAAAGGACGCTCAAGTCCTGCTTCTTCCTCTCTGATATGTGCTGGGTAGAGAAGGCAAACCCCTACACATATATTTTGTTCCCCATGGCCCATCTCTCGCAGACTAGTCCTGCATGCCCCCTTTCTCTTACAGACTGCTCCTCATACCCCCATTTTAAACATATTGCTCCTACCCCCTTTTTTCTCACTTAGGGCTCATGCACACGATCGTATGTATTTTGCGCTCCGCAAAAAACAGATCTGCAAAAAATACAGATGACGTCCGTGTGCATTACGTATTTTGCGGAACGGAACAGCTGGCCCCTAATAATACAGTACTATCCTTGTCCGTAATGCGGATTTTTTGGCAGAACGGAAATATGGACATACGGAAATGGAATGCACACGGCGTACCTTCTGTTTTTTTTTTTTTTTGCGTATCCATTGAAATGAATGGTTCCGCATACGGCCTGCAAGAAAACGGAACGGACATGGAAAGAAAATTCTGTGCATGAGCCCTTAGACTGCTCCCCATGCCCCCCTCACTCTCTCACAGACTGGTCCCCATTCTCTCTCACAGACTGCAGTTTGAGGGATTAAAAGTGCCAGTGGGGCTCCCTTATGGATGTGGGACCTGGGCAATAAAAACAGGAGTTGTTGCACTCCAGTGACTCATCATTACTGTTTTTACTGCATTGTTCTGCTGCTTCTAGTATTTATTGTGTGTATGGCGGATATCCATTTTTACTGACAAAAGCTTGGACCTGGGCAGCTACCTACGGTAGTTGGACTCCCCCTTATGGCAACCCTGCTTATGTCTCTCTGATGTGCTATCTGGGGAAAGTCAGCACACGCCTATACACATTAGTCGTCAGATCCCACCAAATTTAACATTTAATTATATATCTTTGTGAATGTTTTGAATTTTGGTCTCATTATTTCACGATGTTTTCCATACAGTCATGAAAACTGAATGTAACTGGACTTATAGGGGAGGATTTATCAAAATTGGTGTAAAGGAAAACTGGTAGTGATTACAGCCTCCAGTCTTCTTGGGTATGAGGCCACAAGGTTTGCAAACCTGGATTCGTGGATTTTCTGCCATTCTTCTCTGCAGGTCATCTAAAGCTCTGTTAGGTTGGATGGGGACCAATGGATGGGGATGGTGCACAGCCATTTTCAGGTCTTTCCAGAGATGTGGGCTCAAGTCAAGGCTTTAGCTGAGCCACTCAAGGACATTCACAGAGTTGTCCCTAAGACACTCCTGTGTTCTCTTGGCTGTGTGAGAAGGTAAAACTGTAGCCAGTCTGAGGTCCAAAGCACTCTACATAAGGTTTCATCAAAGGGGTTGTCCAAGTTAAATTTATTGATGACCTATCCTCAGGATAGGTCATCAATATCAGATCAGCAGGGTTCTGACACCCGGCACCCCTGCCGATCAGCTGTTTGAAGAGGAGGCGTGCGCCGTATCAGCGCTGCCTCCTCTTCACTGTTTACATCCTGGCTGTAACAGGGGTAGTGGTGAGTAGGTGTAATTACACCTCACCTCCCCATTCATTTCAATGGGAAGGCTCGTTCCCATACAAGTTTTTGCATTTTAATAAATTTGCAAAAAAAAAAAAATCTAAAATTTTCCATTATGGGGTATTGAGTGCAGATTGATGGGGGAATAGTACAATTTTTAAAAAAAAGTTTTAGCACAAGGCTGCAAAATGTGAAAAAAGTGGAAAAGGCTGAAGACTTTCCAAATGCAGTGTATAACACTTACTATTATCTCCAGCAGTATCTATGTTGCATCTGTCTCTCTGACTTCAGCTCATTGATCCTCACCACTCTCCTCTCTATAGAGCCACATGGGATAATGTACTCTGACCCTTCAGTAATCAGGAAACCTGTCTTGACTTCTCAAGATGGATTTATCACAGAATTCAGAAAGAATGTTAATTTGAGGAGGGGGGGCTGATAATTGGAAAACAATAAATTTTTCCATGATCATGTGTCTTACAAATCTTACTATATTTGTCTGAAAGGACCTCTCAGAGGAACCCCTTGGGTGAAACCCCCAATCCATTGCTATGATAGTCTGGGGCCTTGTGAAGGCTTCCAGGACTGTTAGGCCCCATTCACAAGTCCGTATTTTGCGGATCCGCAAAACACGGACACCGGCAATGTGCATTCCGCAATTTGCGAACGCACATAATAGAAATGCCTTTTCTGGTCCGTGTATTTGGACAAGAATAGGACATGTTCTATTTTTTTCGGGAGCCGCGGAACGGAAGTGCAGATGCGGACGGCACACTTTGTGCCTTCCGCATCTTTTGCGGCCCCATTGAAATGAATGGATCCGCATCCTCTCCGCATAATTGTCCACAAATGCGGAAACGGATGCGGATGCAAAATACGGACGTGTGAATGGGGCCTTATAGTGAGCAGACTGTAGAGCAGAGCCCAAGACATGGCCTGACACGAAGCATCACATAGCATTCAATAGTATTCTATTGCAGTCTATGGTACAAGCGATCAGAAGAACGCATGTACCAGTCCCCTAAGGAGACTAAAATGTACAGTAAAGAAAAATAAAAAAAATGTTAAAAAAAACACTGAATTTTAAATGTAAAAATAAACAATAAGAAAAATAAACATAAATAAACAAGGTATTGCTGTGTCCAAAAATATCTGAACTATTAAAATATAAAAGTATTTTTCCTGCGCAGTCACAGTAAAATAAAAAATGCGTTATTCATTATTATTTGCTCACTTTGCCCCTCTAAAAAATGGGGGGGGGGGGCGCGGCTGCCACTACTTTGCGGCAGGGCTGCAAAGGCTGCCTTTACTTTGTGGATGGATCGCAAAGGAGCGGCGCTCGCTTACCTCTGCCATTTGGCTCCTCTCAGCTGTGCTTTTACTATGTGTCCTGACATGCATAGCGTCCTGTACGTGGAAGGTTCCGTGCTCTGACCTGACACTGTGCACGTCAGGTCACTGTGTAGAGAGCGCTAAGGTCCAAACGGCAGGCAAGGCATGCCTGGAAGAGGACAGTTTTTTTTTTTTATTATTAAAGTACTGATATTGGGGGTCTTTTTTGACATGGGGGTAGTATGAGCTCAGATAAGACCCCCAAATCCTCATCAGACCCACAAAATAAGTATGAGGGGTTATCTCAGCATGGGGCGGTCATATGAGCATGGACGGTCAGCTAAGCATGGGCGGTCATCTGGGCATCAGGGTGCCATCTGAGCATAAGGCAGTCATCTGAGCATGAGAGTGTCATGTGAGCATAAGGCAGTTATCTGAGCATGGATGGTCATCTGAGCATAAGGCGGTCATCTGAGCATGAAGGTGTCATCTGAGCATGAAGGTGTCATTTGAGCATGAGGGTGTCATCTGAGCATAAGGCAGTCATCTGAGCATAAGGCGGTCATCTGAGCATGGGTGGTCATCTGAGCATAAGGCGGTCATCTGAGCATGAGGGTGTCATCTGAGCATGAGGGTGTCATTTGAGCATGAGGGTGTGATCTGAGCATAAGGCAGTCAGCTGAGTATAAAGCGGTCATCTGAACATAAGGGTGTCATCTGAGCATAAGGCAGTTATCTGAGCATGGGGAAGTCATCTGAGCATGAGGGTGTGAATTGCATTGTGAGTAGCAACGACTGAATACAAGCCAGATTTGAAACACATTGTGAAAAACAAAGATTGCCAGAAGTCTCACTAAAGTTGTCCACATTACATGTAGGAAAAGTGGTTTAAATACACTTTTAAATGTTTGAAAACTGAATTGCAGTAATACTGTCGTGTGCACGCATATTTGTGTAAATGTATAGCTTGTGGCTCCTGGTGGTTATACTTTTTTTTTTTTTGTGGCTCTTTGTGTCTGTAAGGTTGGCCACCCCTGCAATAAACACTATATAAATATTGTATTGCCCTAATTGTACTGACCCACAGAATAAGATCAGTGTCATTTTTACCCTTCACATGAATGGAACTGAGCTGCTGATAGGCCATGTAACTGATGGACATGAAGTCACAGGCCAACAGCTAATAGGCTGGGAGTGAGATCCCCACGGATCTGATATTGATGACCTATAAAGAGTAAACATTGTTGATATTTAACTCCTGAAAAAAATACTTTAAGGAGCTGTGTTTGAATATGGTGTTGGAGAGCCAATTGTAGAATGTTTTGCATATTTAGGGGTTTTAGTTTTGTAGTTCTGTGTTGCAGTCACAAACTTCAGGGGATAAATGTCAAATGCAGGAAACACTGTTTGCAGATGTTGCCTATTTAAGTGATAAAATGGATTTTCTGAAACAGTGGATTCTGGGAAAGCCACTGAGACGGCCAAACTGTGCAGCCTGCAGACACAAGATAATAAAATGATTAAAAGCAATGAAAAAAAAGGAGGGAGAGAAGCAATTAATGGGAATGTAAAGAGATAAGAAGGAGAAGTGATGAAAACATTCATAGCTAAGGCTAGTTTCACACTAGCGTTTATATATTCCGGTATTGAGCTCCATCATAGGGGCTCAATACCGGAATAAAACGCTTCAGTTTTGTCCCCATTCATTGTCAATGGGGACAAAACTGAACTGAAGACAACGGAATGCTCCTGAAAGCATTCCGTTCAGTCTTCAGACCGGAGAGCAAACCGCAACATGTTGCGGTTTGCTCTCCGTACTAGTTATCCGCACCTAAACGGATCCGGAATGACCCCCAATGCAAGTCAATGGGGACGGATCCGTTTGGTGTGGACACACTTGTAAACGGATCCGTCCTCCATTGACTTTCAATAGAGGTTATTCCGGATCCGTTTAAAAGCTAATACAACCGGATTCGGAATTACGGATCCACAAGGTTGTATTACTCAGTACGGATCCGGCGGGTCCCTTCACCTGCCGGATCCGTACTAACGCTAGTGTGAAAGTAGCCTTAGTGAGGGAAATAAGGGCTATTGTCTTCTGAGGAGCACACAGCTATATTATCATAGATTACAGTGAGTAAATGGGAAATAATATTATATATTCCATTTTTTTTTATCAATCACCAAACTTTTTCTGAATCAATACATTCTCCCATATAACGGTTAACCTCTGGCAGTGATTGTCTGCTCAAGTAATAGTCAAATGAGCAAATATCATATTGATCATTTCATCTTCACCACTGGTCTGATCTGAAGGCTACTCTGGTTATGATAATGCTGCATTTCTGGGTAATTACTAGTCTATTTTTCTACTGTTAACCAGTATGTATGTAAAATGACTACATGACACTTACTAATACAGCCTTTGTTGATATTCTGTGCCGTTTTCTATATTTCATAAGCCATATCTCCTTGTTTGGCAAATCTTCTGTGCTGTCCACATAGAAGTCCTGTCCATAAGATGGCCGCTGATGGAGGGTCATCCAGATCAGTACAAGTACAGATGACAGGTGTAGTATATTTAAAAGGAGGAGACTGGGTGATTTGCCTGGTCACCCGACCCTCCATCAGAATCCATTTTATGGACAGAATCTTAGTGTGGACAGCAGAAAACAAAGGGGCATACCTTATGAAATATAGAAAATGGCACAGAATTTCAGCTTCAAAGAGAGCTGAGCCCATTGCTCCTAGAGGCTCATTTGCATATACTTACATAACTTTTCTCAGTAATGCAGGCACATAGGAACATGAGACCAACACAGATGCCTTCAGCTGCCAAGTGAACATGTAATAGGTCAGCCAGTTTTATAGTTTCAAATCATAGGTTTCATCAGTTTGATGTAATTTTGTGTACTGTACACAATGACTGCGTTGTGCCACCCTGCACTGAGATCCTAGCACCTCATAGGCCTCAGGCTGACCTGTGGCATACGAGAATGAATGGCAGTGCCTTGGTGACCAGGGTATTGCCCTGGCAGAATGATGCCACTAGTCTTTACAGTAGTATTGGTAGAGCTGTGGAACACTCTACAGCAATATCAATAATGGCACTAGATATTCATGAGCAATGGAGTATACAAAGTATACGGTTAAAGGTATGATGCCTGATTAGAACTTACTGTGAATCTGCTGCCTACACTCCATAACTGAAGGACCTGCGATGACATCATAGTCATGTGATCTTTTCAACAGAGGAAGTGGTGGTAGGACCTGTGATGAGGTCACCATCATGTGATCAGCGCAGTGCCGCACTGGAGAGAAGTCGGAAGAGACTTGTGATGCCATAGAATGAATTTGAGTGCCAGAGAAATGCTGGGAGATGTGGTTCTCCCCTATTAAATCTCCACCCTGCTTAGTGGGAGGGAAATATGTTATTTACCTGGGACTGTATGTTAGAGGGGATGAAGGGAAGGGTGTTAGTTACATGGTTTGTATGCATGATTGTATGCTATAGAGGATTGGAGGGAGATGACTGGTGTTATAATGGAATATTATAGAAGACTGGGGGGGTAAAGAAGAGATGTTAATTACCTGGGACTGGTCGGAGAGGAATGGTGTTATTTACATGGGGCTGCATAGTATAGAAGACTGCAGGGAGGGAACAGGCATTATAATTTATGGGGGCACTACAGAGAAAATTCCAGGGGGTACAGCAGGAGGCATTATAATTACAGGAGGCACTGCAGGGGCATTAGAAATACTGTGGGCAGTGGCAGTGCCTTATAGATTATATGTAGAGTATAAGGGATGCCCTATATGGGGGCTTATTAATACTGAGGGCACTGTAGGGAGCCTTATTACCACAGGGGGTACTATGGGGGGGTTTAACGCCTAGCATTGAGCCCGGTGATGTCACTGGCACTAATGGATGGGTTTTAGAGCTGTCCTAGCATGTAAAGCCGCCCAACAGTGCTGGTGGCTTCACTGGGAACACTGGTAGGTGGAAGCTATTTAAAAAATATGGACTTCAGTGGGGGGAGGAATCTGGCACTAAAGTGCCTAGGGTAGCATAAAATCTAAATACGGCCCTGGCTTCACAGCAACAGCACGATGTAGTGTTACACTGCTGGTCTGCGTAGGAGAATGGGAGGTGCGGCTGGGAATCTGCTGTGCTCATCATCCTACACAGGCCAGCAGCGCAATCTGTGACTCTATATCATGTTGCTGCAGTGGAGCGCCGGCAGCTGAGGAAGATGAGAAACCAGGTGAGTATATATTTTTTTAACTTCCTGTGAAGGAGGCGAATATCTAGGCATAACTGCTGTGATGGGGCACATATCTGGGCATAACTACTGTGAAGGGGGCACATATCTGGGTATACCGACTGTGAGGGAGAACATATCTGGCATAAACACTGTGAGTGAGCACATATCTGGCCATAACTACTGTGAGGGGACACATATCTGTTATAACTACTTTGAGGGGTGCATATCTGGACATAACTACTGTGAGGGGGGACATAACTACTGTGAGGGGGCACATATCTGGACATAACTACTGTGAAAGGGCACATATCTGGACATAACTACTGTGAGGGGGCACATATCTGGACATAACTACTGTGAGGGGGCACATATCTGGACATAACTACTGTGAGGGGGCACATATCTGGGCATAGCTACTGTGAAGGGTGCACATATTTGGGCATAACTGCTGTGAAGAGGGCACATCTCTGGGCATAAGTGCTGTGAAGGGGGCATCTCTGAGCATAACTGCTGTGAAGGGGCACATCTGGGCATAGCTACTGTGAAGGAGGCACAGTGTGGGCATTACTACTATGTGCTGGTAAAAAGGGGGAATAATTACTATGTGGGGGCATTAAGGGGACTGGGTGTGTACAGTTATGCTTTGGGCGGAGTCAGAGAAGTGGCCTAGTATGAAAAAAAAATATATATATTGTAAACATATCCGTATGTCCATTCCACGGCCCTGCAAAAAATAGAACATGTCCTATTCTTGTCCGCATTACGGACAAGGATGGATAGAACTGTTCTATTAGGAGCTGGCCATTTCATTCTGCTAAATACAGAATGCACACGGCCCGTATTTGTGTTTTGGGGATCCGTGATTTGCCAACAGAAGTGTGCATGAGCCCTTAAGAATTAATGCTCCAGAATTATTACATGGGGGATGCACCTAGCTGCTAAAACAGATGTGTCAGGAGACAGATATGTCAGGTTCTGAAACTCCTGAAGCCATACCTCCCAACTGTCCTGGATCCGGCGGGACAGTCCCGGATTTCAGTGCCTGTCCCGCTGTCCTGGTACGGTATGGAGGTATGTCCCATAGGAAGCAAAGACAGTTGCCTGTATTATGATGAAGCAGAGAGCCGGCATTGGCTCCCTGCTTCATCATTCCTCTCCCTCATCCACCTGCCGACTCTCCACACCTCTTGTCTGTGTGGGTGGCCTCGGCTCCGCCCCCCCCCGACCAGAGCAGCTGATGTCCCACTGCTGCTGCTGCTGCTAGGAACTAGGTAAGTATGTGGTGTTTATTTTTTTTCCTTTCTGTGAGGGGCATATAACTGGACATATTACTGGGGGCACAGCTGGACACATTGCTGGGGGCACAGCTGGACATATTGCTGGGGGCACAGCTGGGCATATTGCTGGGGGCACAGATGGGCATATTGCTGGGGGCACAGATGGGCATATTGCTGGGGGCACATACAGGGGCGTAGCTAAAGGCTCATGGGCCCTGGTGCAAGAGTTAAGCTCGGACCCCCCTTCCCTTAGTGCTCTTTGTGTCTTCCTATGCGGCACAGGGGTCTTTGGGCCCCCTCAGGCTCCTGGGCTAGGTAGCGACTGCTACCTCTGCACCCCCTAAAGCTACGCCCCTGGGCACATAGCTGGGCATATTACTGGGGGCACAGCTGAGCATATTACTGGGGGCACAGATGGGCATAATTCTGTGAGGGGGCACAATGTGGGCATAAATACTGTTCGGTGGCATGAAGGGGGAATAATTACTATGTGGGAGCATTAAGAGGACTGGTTGGGATTAGGTGCATAGTTATGTTTTGGGAGGTGTGGCCTAGTGCAGAAAAAGTGGGACTCCGGAAACTTAATTTTGTAGAATGTAAGCTACTCAGAAGTGAACTTGTTCCTGTGCTTTGGATTGATGTCTCATTGCATAGCCCAATGTCTCTAAGTTTCAGACTGATGAGAGGAGATTCTTTTTCAAGATTTTCGGATCTTTTAAGAATTCTTAAAATCCCTTTCCATTTAAAAAGCCCTATCCACAACATGTATATAAACTAAGTGACCTGAACAAGCGTCTTCCATTACTGACGCAGTCATGAGCAGGAAAATGCTATGCTATGCAGTTAGTATCCCTACGCCTGCACTCGCATAGACATGCCTGAGCTACTTGAAACCTACTAAACTACTAGTTTTGTACAGAGCTTGCTGGCACATCCTCCGATTAGCACTGGCAACAAAGATTCAAGATGGCTGCATTCCAAGAACGCACAGTGGTGCAGGGCTGTGCTTGGACCCAACATTAGATAGCATGTATACATGACAGTCACTGGCGTCACTCGTAAATATCAAGTCTGGACAATTCCAATTTAGGTGCCACTGAGCGAGGGCTCGTGCACCTGCCAGATTTTGGCTGGAGAAACTGAATGATTATAAATCAAAAGAATAGGGGGGCCATCCAAAACCGAACAAAGCCTTACTATAAAAAAAAAAATAGAACTTGTAAGTGTCACATATAAAGATTGTCTCAGATTTCCACAGACCTTTTTTTGGAAAGGGCAAAAAAAACACCCCAAATCATTCACTTTTCCTTGCCTTATGATTGGGAAAAAATACAGATTAACCTTTTTTGCTATATAAAAAACAGCATTTACTATATCCACCAGTACTTACATTTCTTCACAGAGAAGACACTCATTTTCCAGTACAGCAGTTCACATATATAAGGTAGAAAGAATGGAAAAGAAAGTTACTGACCTTCCCAGTCTCCTAAAGTTGGGTACGATGCCACTCCAAGGTCCCTGGAGTCCATTGCAGGCTCAAACATAAAAGCCTGAGGGGTAAAGCAGTATTGAGAAAGAACTTTCAGGCACCGTGTTCACAGAGCGGATGATGGAAAGGTATGTACACAGCGGGCATTAGAACAGGTCTGATTAGAAAGGGGAGGGGGTGGGCAGGATCTCTCACATCAGCCTGTGTCAACATTTAGTAGCCTGTCAGCGCTACTGAAATGGTAAGGAAAGGCAATGTAGAGGTTGTGGGATAAAACTTTGGAACAGGCAGGCGCCAAGTAACATGTAACAAGTGCAGATTAAGTAAAGATCGACCAATCAGAGCTCAGCTATAACCTCATGTAGTTATGGCAGGGACTGCGTATACAATAATAAGCTATTATGTAACCAAGTAATAACCATTTATGTAAAGAAACTCTAGTGTAAACTGCTGCCTTAGACAAAGCCAACCAATGGTTGACAGAGTCAGGCTACATGCACACGACCGTATGTGTTTTGCGGTCCGCAAATTGCGGATGCCATACGGACGTCATCCGTTTTTTTTTTGCGGATCCATTGTAACAATTCCTATCCTTGTCCGCAAAACGGACAAGAATAGGACATGTTCTATTTTTTTTGCGGTGCTACGGAACGGACATACAGATGCGGACCCATTGAAATGAATGGGTCCGCATCCTATCCGCAAAAAAAATCGGAACGGACACAAAGAAAATACGTTTGTGTGCATGAGCTCTCAAAGGGAATCTGTCACATTGAAAATGGTATCAGAGCTGCAGGTGGCATGTTAAAGAGCAGGAGGAGCGGAGCAGATTGTATATAGTTTTTTGGGTGAGGTTTCAATGTATCTTGTACGTCATTCATTTAAATTCCTGCTCCTTCTGGGCTTCATAGTCAAGGAGGAGGTCCTATCAGTGATTGACAGCCTTCCCTCTATGACTGTGCATATAGAGATAGCTGTCAATCACTGATAGGACCGCCTCCTTGGCCTCAAACGTCAAAATGAGCAGAAATTTAAATGAATAAATCACAAGTTTTGCTGAATCTTTTAACATAAAACTATATACAATCTGCTCAGCTCCTTCTGCTCTACAATATGCTGCCTGCACCTTAAACTGCATATTCATGGTGACCGGTTTCCTTAAAATGTACTGTTTACACAGCAAACTGCTATATAGAAATGATGATTTTTTGTTCCGGCAGAAAGACACAATCCTCTGATGAATAAGCTTGCATGTTCACGGAGTGATCTCCAGCACCTTTTACACAGGTCAAACCGGATAATTGCCGTAATTATCGGTCTGTGTAAATGGATTTTTTTTTGGATGCGGCAAAAAAAGGCATAAAAAAAACATGCAGTTTTTACAACATATCTGAGTTTCCTTCCAGCAAAAGAAAAGAAAATCACACAGGGCAAACCTGAATTAGATTAATTACAAAACTGAGTTATATTAATGTATTTTAGGGGCTCTTTCACACGAGCGGCTGCAGTGCGTGGAATCCGCTGGGTGAAAAAGAGCCAAGCCCCGTTCCGGGCAGCAGAGACACGGAGCAATAACATGATTGATAATGCTCTGTGCCTCTCTGTAATCTTTTTACTACAAAATCACAGTGAGATAAAGTTGTTAATATGATTTTGTAGTAAAAAGATCACAGAGAGGCACAGAGCATTATCAATCATGTTAATGCTTTGTGTCTCTTCTGTCCGGAATGGGGCTCAACACTCTTTCACGCAGCGGATTTCACACACAGGATCCGCTCGTGTAAAAGAGCCCTAAGTCTGTTGTGAGTATACCTTTGCTGGAAGGAAGCACAGCATAACCGCAGGTATATTGTTTCAAAAAACGCATATGGTTTATTATTTAGTTCAAAACGCAGCACAACACAACACGTGTCTGCCATTGTGATAAGTCTGGTGCCGGTCTAGACAACCTGTATATGTTTTCACCATCTATAGGATTAGTATAGCTGTCCCTCTGTGTTTTCGTCATCTTGTACAGTCATCAAATACCTTCAGTGCGACTGTTCTGTTGGACTGAATCCACATGCTGAGTTTATCACTTTTGAAAGTACACAAGTATATTAGCAGAATGGTACACCTAGATCTGGTTCTGTGATAAATAATTCCAGGTAAATGACTTCCTTTATCCGTGCAGCAGCAATGTTCTGGAAATGGTAGTTGTTACAAGATAAATCACATTCATTCTTTAGGCAGCTTTGGATGTATATTAGATTTCGAAAGACCAAAAGGAATAATGGCCGACACAATCTGACCCTAGGAGATTGCCTCATGTGATTGTGCCACCGCACAACATTCCAGTGGTGCTCGGGAGGTGAGTTCTGGCACCCATCAGCTGTTAGGTATCTCAGATCTATTCTAAGGAAAGCTCACTATTGCCTAGAACAGGGATCAGCAACCTTCTGCGAAATTAAAACTCCCAGGATTCAACCATGCTCGGCTGTTCTTCTCACTTCCATAGAAATAAATGAAGCATTCTGGGAGTTGTAGTTTCTAAACAGCTGAAGTGCCAGAGGTTGCTGATCCCTGGCCTAGAACAATTGCAATTTGCAGATCATAGATTCCTTAAGACTGTACTTCTAGGCCTGCAAAAGGCCTAGTGCAGCCACATAGGCCAAGGGGACCTTCCTTGACTTGGGAGCGTTTCTAGACATGTTTGGTGACCTGTGCAGAGGTCAGGAGGGAGTAAATAAGTTGTGATATCACCTATTGTGTATGGTGGATCTTATGTTATCTGTAGAAAGGTGATGGTTGTCATTGCCTGTAATGACAAAGTAATGACTGCTGAAAAGTTACCTGTACAAAACAGTAAGTTTTGACTTATTAAACCTAGGCAGGGGCGGATTGTCCATAGACTTTACAGGGAAATTTCCCGGTGGGCCGATGCCCAGGGGGCCACTTAATCCCTCCTCATGGCTGGCCAGTGGAAGTTTTTGGGGATGTATTTTGTGCTGCTGACTGTAGTATTTTGTGATGGACTGTGGTATTTGGCTCTGTTGGGGAGGTATAATGTGACACAATATGGTATTAATGGCCATGCCTTCCATCAATTTGGACCCAACTACAAAACGGGTCCACTTTTACTATTGTTTCCAGGGCCACTTTAAGTTCCCAGTCCGCCCCTGGGCTTAGAGGCCTTTACAAACACTGCCAAATTTTTAGAAGATGATCAGATGAATCAGATAGAGACAGAAAATGAAGACAAAAATGAACAAAAGTAAAAAAAAAAAAAAAGTTTAACATTAAAGTGTGATTTTAACAATAGGGTATTTCCTGATGAAACATTCCTGTTAAAAGGTTATTAAAAGGCATGTTGGGGGTTATTTATTATCCAGAAATATGCTTATACGAGTCATATTTCTGGCGCAGATTGCAGTTAGTTGCACTGCAATCAGCAACTTTTCCCCACTCATGCCAGGTCTAAAAAAAGTGGGTGGGGAAGGGGACGAGACCGGCAAGCCCCTCTCATTCATCATTTTCTACGCTTGTTTTAGGTGTAGAGAATGGTCTAAATGTAAGAAGCTGGCTTACATTTAGACTGGCGCTGGATTCGCCGAAGTTATGTAGAGGCTGGCACCTCTTCATAACTTCTGCGGATCCACCGCGAGATAAGAACCCATTCAGAAGCTTCCTAGTGACCCCTCTGGTTTTCCCACTGAAAATTAGTGGCTTCTAGATTATAAACTTTTGTTCTGGAAAGGCTGTGGACGTTTTGCACATAACTACAGCTTGTTCCAAAACCAGAAAGTATTCTTCAAACCAAATAAACCATCTAGGTTCCTTTATTATATACAGCACCCAATGGTCCAACGTATATGATTGACAAAAGTTCAGAACAGTCCTGGATGAGATCAAAAAGCTTTCTCTTACTTTACTAGGTTCTCCTATTAGTCTTTGAAGAACATTCATTCCCTGGTGTAGAACTCTGGCCTGTTGATTTCTTGTCCGTGGCTATTTTTATGGGTCTGTCCTTTTAACTAATTTGACTTTCCACTGATCAAAAAGTTCTTATATAAAGGATACAATGGCTTCCTTAAACACACATGAATACAACAGCTTTAATAAATTTGTGGACGTTAGTGAGCTCTCTTGGTGAATGGCAATGTTCCTCAGCATCTGGTTTGAGGATGGAGGTTAATAAATATCAGGTATTTCAATACAACTTCTAAGGATTAGGTCGTTCTTTTTAAAGGGAACCTGTTACCATGAAAATGCACTGCAATCTGCAGGTTATAAACCAGGAGATGCAGAGCAGATGTATAGCAAAATTTATTAATTAGAATCTCTGCTCTTTATGAGCTCAGTAGCCAATTGCTAGGTTTTATCTGTGGTTGACAGCCGTCCTTGAGTATATACAGAGAGAGCTGTCAGTCATTGATAAAAGTGCCAAGTTGACTACTGTGCTCTTAAAAATCAGATTTAATGAATTACAATTTACAAAATTATATATCAATCTGCTCAGCTCCTCCTGCTCTGACATGTTGCCTGCAGATTGTACTACATGTTCATGGTGACAAGTTTCCATTTAAGTTTCAAACACCCTTTAGATCAACCTCTTTAGAACTGACTCTTCAGTTTTAGATAAACGTCACATCACCTGGAGAATGGAGAGTACACTTACTTGGTGCCCGCCATTTCATGTAATCAGCCTCAGATGTGCTGATTCTCAAGCCTTTTTTCATGCCAACTAAGCATGGTGGCTCTGTGGTTAGCACTAGTGTCTTGCACAACATCTGCATGGAGTTTGTATGTTCTCCCCGTGTTTGCGTGGGTTTCTCCAGTTTCCTCCCACACTCCAAAGGCATACTGATAGGGAACTCAGATTGTGAGCTCCATTGGGGACAGTGTGATGCTAATATCTGTAAAGCGCTGTGGAATATGTCAGTGATTTATAAGTGAGTAAAATAAAGTAATACTAGATGTCCTTGGTGCTTCTCAGACTACCCAATGCACACTGATCAGTAATCCACGACACCTCCTGCTTGCTCAGCCGTGTCGTCACCACACGAGGACATACTGTGTATAAGGTTGTCACAAGAAACTTGCGAGTGGCAGTGTGATTTCATGTTCTGAACTCTGCTCCTCTCACAGAATCGCACGGCATTAAAATGAAGAGACTTGGAATCTACTGAATTAGGCCCCATTCACATGACCGTATATTTCAGGCTCGCATTACTGCGGACCCGCAAATATACGGGGGCCACCCGGCGTGTTCCGCGGCGCTCAGAACACACGCCATGTGGCCCCATTGAAAATGCCTATACTTGTCCATGTGCACGGACAAGTATAGGACATGCTTCAAAAGAGCCACGGCACGGAGCTAGCTCCATGCCGCGGCTCCCGGCCCCATAGAGGTGAATGGGGCCGCATCTATTCCCGCATTTTTGCGGATAGATACGGCCCCATTCATACGGTCGTGTGAATGGGGCCTTACACTGATGGCATTATGTCAGTGTAATTCAATAGATTCCAGATCTTGCAAGATAACACAGCATTATAAATTATAATGCTGTGCGATCCTGTCAGAGGAATAGGGATCAGCGAGTTTCTCGCTTTTAACTTGCTCGTCTGTGTCTGACCCAACAGTTACTAGAGGAAATCTGTGACTATATACACTTAAATATTGATTTATTGACCTGATAGTGGTGGCATAATAAAAATGAGCATCTAATGTGTAGAGGACAAATGATGACACAAAGATTTTGAACTCTTTTCTCGTTTAATAGTGACTTTACTGCAAAAAAAAAAAAAAAACATTAAAAATTTCCTGAACAAATGTTATCTTTGTACCAGCGTCAAATTTTCCCTCCCCTCCCTTTCTTTCTGACGCCCAGTGCGTGCCTGGAATTCAGACTTTACTTCTAAGGCTGCAAATAGTGATTAAAACACATACCCCCCTTCCCCGAGGTTCTTTGGTTCAACAATAAAAAATATACACACAGGAAAAAAAAATACACAAGACCACACAAATATTACAAAAAAAAAAATTGTAATCCTTTTTAAAGCCAGAGTGATGTATCTCAACCCCTGGCACTTAAAAGGCTGAAATATTTAAAACAATTTAAAAATAGAATAAAACTTTTACTGAGGTAATGATTTAGGTTTGCAACTCAGGCCTTTAGAATGAGGATTTTGTCCATGGCTCAAGACTTCCAATGGACAGCCTATCCCCATTTTCCTTTTTATTTCCTTCAGGACTCTCGGAAGGCCTCATTGCAGCTCTTCTGGATAAATTCAGTGTCTCCGTGACTGAGAGGTTATCTGGTATCTGAGGTATGTTCAGTTATAAAAATAAAATAAAAAAAAAGCACCAGTTACTCAAAATGTTTTCTATTTCACGCTAATTAACGCTATAACTCGGGTAATCCGATTCTTCACTGCCCTGTACAGTGACAGAAGGCTGGGTATGATTTTCTCTAATACCCATCACATAGGTTTCAAACCTAATCGCGTACAACTCCTCAGAGGAGAAAAGAAAATGGAAACTCTCTTCTGAATGGGTTTAGTAAAATAAACAGATCAAGCGCCTGGTGCTTCAAGTATTCTTATACATAAAAAGAAATAAAACAAAATCTACACTTCAGAGGTAAAATAAACATTTCCAAAAAGTTAAAATATGCATAAGCCAGGAAGAGTAGACTTCTCTGTAGAACTACACAACTGCTGGTTGTCACTACTTTACATTCCTAAAATTAGCAGCAGAAAAGTGAAACTTCTGTACCTGTTACAGAGTAACTAAAAGGTCTCCTCCTAAATTAACTGACGCTTCAGAAATAGGTGAGGTAGACACACTACGGATGACAGTGACAGTATTGAGTGGATAAAGTGGACAACACCCATTGACTGGATTGCATTCATGTAGTCTTTTGGGACAAATTCATCACCCATGAGAAATTTTTTATCTTTTCAAGTTACTTTTCAGGGAGAAAGGCAGTAGGGACCCGGAAAGAGAAGACTAAAGGTTCACAATTAATGAGGTTCTCCTGGCTTTGGATATTGATGACCTGTCCTCAAGATAGGTGATCAATAATCAAACTTGTGTGGGTCTGACACCCAGCACTGCCAATGATCAGCTAATTCAAGCTACCACAGTGCTGGAAACTATAGTGTATGGCGCTTGTGGCAGACAGATCCATACACTGTTTAGTAGCCATGCTGGGGTACCAAAGCTTAGCTCCCAGTGAATAAGAGCTGAGCTTCAGTATGCAAACATCAAAAACAACTCAGTGGTACAGAGCTCACTGTATAGTCCCCGGTTCTGCTGCCGGTGTTGGACCCCCACCAGTATGATACTGATGACCTGTCCTGAGGAGAGGTCTTCAGTATGCGTAGCCAGGAGAACCCCTTTAAGACCTGCCACGTGCATTACATGTAGGATGTAGAAGAATCCCTTAACATGGCTGCAACACATACCCGTTCAGCCAACCTTTCCAAATCATCGTCTGCCCACACCCCTTGTTATTCATTTTCTTAAATGTCCATTAGTAAAGATGATAATACACAATAATAAATGAAGCAAAATGTTCACAAACATGATTGAAGATGCAACGTGCCACGTCAGGCAACAGGATTGTCATAAAGATGGCATCTGTGAGAATGTGCTATCCAAACCCCCCCCTTCTCCACAGTGCTTTTTGGGACCATTTGGGCATTGTATACATGCAGTGTATAGATCCGGCTTACCCAACAGAATACTAACTTCAAACTAAAATGCCAGCTGATCATACACGGAGGACCCATATTTTGGAAATCTAGCAAATATATCTTTCACATAAAAAAAGCTAAGTTTGTTTTTTGTCGTTTAAAATTTTTTTTTTAAAAGTTTTTTTTTGTTTTCTTTTTGTTTTCTTTTTTTTTTTTTAAATCTTCTAGCATATCACTGTATCTACACTGTTTGAACATCTGCATTGACCATTTTGATATCAAATAAGAATCCAGAATAAATGTGGACTGTATTCTACATGTTAAATAAATTGATAGTCATAAATAAAGCTGATACAGTAGGATTCCTGAGTGTGAAAACATTAAACTAGTACGTAACTTAAAAGTAAGCAATCTCTTCTTGGGCATACTTGTCCAATGGTTTATTTACTTCACTTAAAAAGGTCTTGCGGTTGCCCAGACCCCATGCCCAATGGGTGACAAGGAGAGCAGGTCAACATAAAGACGTGACCTTGCCAATATAGGATTCGTTTGTTTGCCATGTTGGCCTTAGTCCAATTTTGGCATGTCAAATCTGATGGTCAATATTTCTAAAGTCATCCTCTTAGGGGGTCTTAATATCTAAAAATGAAAGCATGTATTTGGGCTGATTCACAAGGTTTCCAGAAATTAGTGCCATTTCTAATCTAGTTTCGCACACAGGAGAGAGGTATAAAAATATCAATATTAATCATTGTCATAAAATTTCAGCTCCTGCACCGACCCTGACTGTATAGGTGATTTTCTTTCCTAGTAACATAAGGAACATGATGCAACTGAAGCTATAGAGCGTCAAACCAACACCACATCACATCAGAGGATACCAGGTATTAAAACATGAGCACTCTTAAAGACAGAGGATAGCGTAAAACTTGCTCCTAGAACACGAGTGAACTATGCTAAAATCCAACACATCTTAGCCAACTGTCCTACAAAATGTCTTACTGTCTTAAGCACTTAGATTGTGCACCAACCACTGAGGGAGAGATCCTGGTGCTTATATTATACAGGGGACAGGAGTTTACCAGTCGCCCCCAGCGTCCCCATGTACATTACACGGTGAATGCACAAGAAATGGTTTGCGGCCTTTGATGAAACAGCAGGTATTAGTTTACCTCTCATTTTTAACAAAACATGGGGAGGGGACAGAGAATGCAGGTCTACTGCATATGTATGCTCCCAAAATGCCATACAGTAGGTAAGAGCTGACGCTCAACGGCAGGTTAGTCACCAAGTCTTTGCCTAGTATTCTTCCTGCCCATAGATTAATTTGTGTAATGCCTTCAGAGAATGAGGTAAAATTCGGTTGTGAAACCTTTCGTCAAGGTGAGGTAAGCGGAGTTTGAAGTCTTCCTGCAAGCTGAGGTAGGTACGGTTGTGTAACGCTTTCTCGCAGAGGAGGTAAGTAGTATCATCATGCCTATGCCCTCCTATTCAGAGGGACCAGCTGGTGGAGGGCTCAGCTCCTGGGGTTCCCCTGGAAGAAGTGGGGCTCTGAGATGCTTGAGAGGTATTGCTGCTGCTGCCACTTCCTCCACTTTGCCCAGTGTAACCAGCAATTAAAGGAACAGGCTTCTGCGCATATAGAATGCCTACAAGAGAAAATATGTATTTACAAGATGTATGTGGCAACGGATTATTTTTTTTATTTTAAAAAGGTACAAAATGAAGGCAAAACAGAATAACCTAAAGGAAAGAGAAAGCAATGAGGGGTTGTCTCATCAAGACACGGCTTTTAAACAATGACGTTGGCCTGGCTATCAGACCATTGCGATGGGATGTGCGCTTTTTACTAGTGATGAACTATCCACAGGATCAGATCGGCAGGAGTCCGACAGCTGGCAACCTCACTGATCAGCCATTTAAAGAGAAAGCAGTGCTCGTACATGATAGGTCATCAGAATCTGATTGGTGGGGGTCCAACACCCGGGATCCCTGCCGATCAGCTGTTTGAGAAGGTACCGGCACTCCCGAGACCGCCGCTACCTTCTCCCCGCTCACCAAGCACAGCCGCTGTGCTTAGCATCGTACTCAGCCCCATTCTCTTGAATGGGGCTGAGCCGCTCCTAGGCCACGTGACGTCACTGGTCTACGAAAAGCTAAGAGAAGGTAGCGACGCTCACTGGAGCACCGGTGCCTTCTCAAACAGCTGATCGGCAGGGGCCCACCGATCAGATATCTTGAGGATAGGTCATCAGTATTAAAATCCCGGAAAACCCTTTTAAGGCTGGGTTCACAAGTAACTGATTAGCTGCGGATTTTCTGCTGCAGAAAAGCTGTAGATTAGACACAGTGTTATTCTTTGCATTGGAAAGGGTGAAATCCGCAATGAAATCTGTAATATAAATTCACATGCTGCAGATTTAAAATCTGCACCACAGGTTAGTTTCTGCTGAGGATTTTTCTGCCATGTGTGACTAACAATTGCTAAAAGTGATTCATGAAAATTCCTGACAGCAAATCCAGCCAGTCACTAGTAAACCCAGTCTAAGGGTCCATTCACACGTCCTGTTTTTCTTTCCTGATCCGATGCGCATCTCATGCGGATAGGATGCAGATCCATTCATTTCAATGGGTCCTAAAAAAATGCGGACAGCACTCCGTATGCTGTCCACATCCGTTGTTCCGTTCCGTTATGCGGATCCACAAATAGGATAGAGCTTGTCCCACTTTTGTCCGCATATGCGGTCCGTGGTCCCATTATAGCCAATGGGTCCGCAAAAAATGCGGATGATATGCGGAATGCATCAATATGTCATCCGCATATCATCTGCAATTGCAGATCGTGTTTCCAGGAAATAGAAAGAAATACCCTACCAAAATATATTCCTCCTTCCTGTTTTTTGCGGAAAAACAGAACGGATGCGGATGTACAATTGGTAAAAATGGAAGGTTTTTGCGGAAACATGGATCCGCAAAAAACGGACCGAAAATCTGGAAATGAAAAATGCGGACGTGTGAATGAAGCCTAAGAGTACAACCATCAGCTGTAACCAATGACCAAACTGCAGGCAGACAGTTTGTTAATGGGAACTATGTAAATAGCGTAGTACAGCTAAATATGCTGTTTCCATAAAGCTATATGGCACGCTATTTGCATACCCTTCAATTTTCTATTCTGGGAGTTATGGAAACAGAGGCGTGCAACTGGCTCAGATGTTTGTAGCGCTGGCCACACCCAGATGCTATGAAAAAATCCACTGGGAATACCACTTTAGTAAATACCATAATACCATTAATTTTTTATTTTTTTTTGGAGTGATGGGGACTTAGCAACACTATCTCAGGGGCATTTACTAAAGTCTTTACGCCACTATTGTATTTTTGAGCCATAATTTCTAAAGTGGCAATAAAAGGGGCAGGGTTTTAGCGGGAGAGGAGGGACTTCGTGTGGCCCGCTAGATTTACTATTATGCCAGAAGCTGGCGTAAGTTACACCTGAAATCTACGCCATCTGCTAGCTGGTGTAGACGTCAGTTTCTGGCACAAAGACGGTCAGAGATGCACCTAACTTAATAATTAGGCACATCTCACTCCAGCGAATAGGGTCAAGACTGGCGTATAGGAAAATCAGTCTTGATAATTGTCCCTCTAAACCTTTTTTTGTTGTAATAAACAGCGGAGATAAGACCTCTGTTAACATCACTGAATAGCTGGACATCCAGCTAACTGGAAGATAAAGTGCATGGCTTGGGTGAAATCTTATGCCATGGACTGAGTGGTCCCTGGGAAGAGGAGGATGCATAGGCCTCTTCACTAACACTGTATATAACCTGCAGGCTGAGTGGTATAAGTATAAATATATTTCAGCTGTGTATACGGCTACAGTCCAAGAAATCCTACAAATACGCTCCATATAGGGCTGCCACTCACCTGTGTACATTGTGCCATTTATTTCAATGGACATATTGATGCTGCCAGTGCCCAGGTTGAGTGAAGTGTCCTGCCGGTCCTGAGCTGCTAGAAAAATGATTGAATGTCGATTTAACATTTCTCAAGACAATTGATTGGGTAAAGAAGTGCAAAGCGGTCAAAACTTGGCATGAACAAGGGGAAGGTAATTCTCACTCACCCTTCCCATTAATCTTTAGTTTCATTGGTATCTGCCGGGCCATGCTCAGTAAATTGTGCTGAAGAGCTTGCTGCATGAGCCTCTGCTGCTCTTCTATCGAGGTCCGAGATGCTCGCTTCTCTGGAGGCTCGCCGGACTCCAGCCTCTCCTTTACTTGTTCCACTGAGGAGGTCCGCATTCCTGTAGGAGTCTGCTGCACACTCAAAGACCCAGGGGCCATGGATAGGCGGTTTGGCAACAAGCTTACAGGGCTATCCCCTAAAACAGAAAAATATTACCATGCAATTATACTTCAATGACTTCCAGACTACTGCTTCCTTCTTACAGGGGCAAAATCATGGGGGAAAGCTGCAGTCAAGACTACCAGTATAAAGAGCAGGTGGGCACACCGGGTGACGGCACAAGCAAGCTCCAGCATGTAGAGTTCTGCTGACAGATTCACAGCGAAATAGTAAAGGATCTCAAGTGCCCACAAAAACCAAGATTATAATTCACATTTTTAAAAATCTCATCCAAATTGCTGGTACTTTAAAATGTTGTGGATTTGCCATATGCAAAACCACAACATTTATGCCGCCATATATACACAGATCCTTGAGACTGCTGAGGGTGAAATCTGCCACATACCTGCAGCATTTACAATATGAATTCTACACCATTTGATGCGTATTTTGCTGCCGCTCAATTCAAATAGGTATATGTCCTGCCCGGATGTACACAAAATCTCAGGTAATATATTAATGATATGACACAGCTTCATATCATAACTACAAAAGGGGTATTAACGCTGGTTTCACCATAAATACACTAAAATTCATACACAGTCTAATGAGTTATCGGAAACTCAAAAAGTAGGGAACTTGATAAAAACAAAGCATGATAATGGTTCCCCATGTTCCAACTCATCCTTCACTTATACTATATGTAAGGCAATGAGAATCTGGGAGTGCTGTTCTCCTGATCACCAGCAGGGGGAACTAAAGGATAAAAAGCAATCCTGTACTATACTGAAAGCTGGATAGGTAATACGTTCTTATAGTGACAACCCCCTTAAATGAAAAAAGTGATTATATAGGACATTGATGTTTAATGTTTGTAAGATTTACTGGATATATCTCCGCAGCACTGACCTTTCTTCAGTGGAGTAACTGGTGACATGCGTGATGATGGGTGCACGCCAAGCAAGGACACAGGAAGTTTCTGAGCTCCCAGGAGAGCGTTGGGCCCTGATGGAGTTGGGGAGTAGTTAAAAGAGGTAGTGCCATAGCTGGGACGTCTGCCTTCTCTTCGGTTTCCATCTATTGCAGCTTGCAGCTCTGCTGGAGAGCTGAGCGATTTCTTCTCACATTCATAGAGATAAAGATACTTCATGTATCTGACAATACAAAGAGCCAGAATGAATACACCATGTGTGGGATGATCCTCCTCCACACCTCATTGTTCACATATATCTGATCAGATGGACAGCTGCATGGAGCGGTTAATAATAACATGAAATGCTTTCTCTTCCTCTACGATTGGTCATATTAGGATCTGAATGTTTTATAGGGCGGCCGTCAGCAGATTTGTACCTATGACTCTGGCTGACCTGTTACATGTGCACTTGGCAGCTGAAGACATCTGTGTTGGTCCCATGTTCAGATGTGCCTGCATTGCTGAGAAAAATTATGTTTTAATATATGCAAATGAGCCTCTAAGAGCAATGGGGGTGTTTCCTTACTCCTAGAGGCTCCGCTCTCTCTGCAACTGCCACACCTTCTGCACTGTGAAAACATACTTGGCCCTGTCAATCAAAATGGAGAAGGCATGGCAGTTGCAGAGACTCTTACCAGTGATAGCCAACCTCTGGCACTCCATCTGTGGTGAAACCACCACTCCCAGCATGTTCCATTCATTCCTATGGAATTCAGAGAACAGCCAAGCAAGTGTATATCTTGGGAGTTGTAGTTTTACCACAGCTGGAGTGCCGGAGGTTAGCCATCACAGCTCTAGGTGTAACGGCAACGCCCCCGTTGCTCCTAGAAGCTCATTTGCATATATTAAAACTTAATTTTTCTTAGCAATGCGGGCACATATGACTATGGCACCAACACAGATGCCTTCAGCTGCCAAGTGCACATGTAGCAGGTCGGTCATAGGTACAAATCTGCTAACAGATGCCTTTTAAAGAGGACCTCTCACCACTCCTGACATGCCTGTTTTAATAGCTTCATGCATTCCCTATGCAATAACAATTCTGGAACATCTATTCTTATGTCTCTATGTTGTGCCATTCCTTTATTATTTCTACTAGAAGTTGTGAATGAATTGCTAGCAGTCTGCAGTAAGGGTACAGAGGGCTGGTAACTAGTTGGGGGTGTGTACCTGCACAGTCCAATCAGTGCTGCCATATTCAGACTGTGCAGGTACACCCCCCCAACTGGTCACCTCCCCTCTGCTCCCTTATACTCAAGGCAAATAGCAATTCATTCATAACTTCTAGTGCAAATAATAAAGGAATGGCACAACATACAGACATAAGAATAGATGCTCCAGAATTGTTATTACATGGGGAATGTATGAAGCTATTAAAATAGGCATGTCAGGAGTGGTGAAAGGTCCTCTTTAAAGGGGTTGTCCTGTTTTCTGATATCCTATCATCAAGTTAAGTCATTAATATCAGATCGGCAGGGATCCAACCCTCGGCACCTTTACCGATCAACTGTTTGAAGGGGCAGCAATGCTTGTGTGAGTTAAAGGGACGGAAAAGCAGTAATTACACTGCATCCCCACTACAATGTTGATGGTGTGCAGTTAACATTGAAGAGCATGCAGCGCTAGTACGGGCTCTGCTGCTTCTTCAAACAGCTGATTGGCAAGGGTGTCAGGAGTCAGATCCCCATTGATCTGATATAAAAAAATAAATTAAAAAAAACATGTCAATTCTGGACAACCGCATAGTAAGTCTGCATCTTTGGTGTGCAGACAGAGAAGGCAATATTATTCCACTCACTGTGTACGCAAGGTGAAGGCAGCACTGGTAATGGAGGTGGGCAAGTTCAGGCCCTTGGTGATCTCTCTCCAGATTTTCTTATTGATAACCTCGACAAGGCCTCCCTTTTCAGTTACAAGCTTGTACAGCATATACAGGTCCAACAGCTGCTTGGCCATTATGGGTATACGACTGATTGGGGTGCCTGGTCCAACAGATAAAAAGAAAACGCACAGGTTAAACATGCATTTCATGCCTGCCAACTAAATACTCATCTGCTGCCAAGTATCACCAACATTGCATTAATTTATAATACTTAACATACATATTTACTAATAATAATCATCACTTTACAGGCTAAGAATTCTCATAATGTGTCCTGCCTAGTCAGAAACCTGATACCTGACTTAATAGAACTAGTGAACAGAAGACGGCAGCCAACGTCCAGGCCTTGTGTATGAAAAGCAGATGCCAAAATGCGTGTCTGTTCTGAGCATTTACATCTTTAAATATGCATCCTGACATCTGTCACAAAGATCACACCGGCTTCATTTTATTACTATCTGGAACTATCACATTCTCTAGGTCCCCAGAAGTCCCCTGGGTACTGATCCTACCTGACCCCTGTGACACTAATCATGGGGAGTGTCCTATGACAGTCATCAATCATTGAGGTGATAGCATGTAATTCCTGTAGTAAAGATGGGAGGGTCGGGGGGAGGGATTCATGGACTCCCTTATGTCTGTTGGGTCCCTCATTATCTCCAGACCTGAGGCCTGTGGGGGAGGGGAGTGTGTGTGTGACAATCACAGCTGTGGGTTGGCGTCACTAGGGATATCTAGACTGCTGCTTCACTACTCCGCACTGGTCATAAAGACATGATGTAGAAAGGAGCAAAGTCATTACTTTTAATTATGGGGGAGAAAAATAAAACTGCGGCTCTCATGACTGTAACAGACTATAGTTGCACATGTTGGCTGCATTACGTTATCCCTTGATCACTAGGAATTACAAGCTACTGCTATTCCCCCTTGAAGAGAACTCCGCGGGGTTAAATTATAAGAACAGCAAACCGTTCTTTAGTTCATAGGCGTGAATTCAGACCTGCAAGTTCAGTCAACTTTGATGCAGCTTCCTGCATGTGCGATCTAGGCCAAGCTGCATTTATTTTGCAGTTTTAAACAATATGGAAGAATCTGCTCTTAACGGCCCTCCATTTACCTAATCGTACGCCACGCTGTATAAATTTTAATGGGTCTGCCAAAAAAACGGAAGTTACTCCATAAGCATTCCGTTTCCTTATCTCCGTTCCGCAAAAAAATAGAGTATGTCCTATTATTGTCTCCATAAAGGACAAGGATAGGACTGTTCTATTAGGGGCCAGCTGTTCTGTTCCACAAATTACGAAATGCACATGGACATCATCCATATTTTTTGTGGACCGCAAAACACATACATTCGTGTGCATGAGCCCCAAGGCTGGCCATACACATTAGATAGCCACTGACTAAAACGTTTGCTTGGCTGACAGCCATCTCTCCTGAGCCTCCCCATATACATCCACGTTCATCTTGGCCATGTGCGCCAGTGTCTCAACTGGGGTGCGAGTCAGACAACTCTGGAGGTAGTTTACAAGGATCGGGCACACTAACATCCAACAGCCTGATCCTTCTCTCCCCCAGACATGACAAATCAAACCAGTTACCGTATATTTGAAATTAATCTAGTAAAAACAGAATCCATGTTAGCGTGATCACCGTGGTGGAACAAGACATAACTTCCCTATACCCATCAGTGACACTTCAATGCATGTGTATCACGTTATAGAAAAGAGACCAGCAACAAGTAAAATATACTCTCTAGAATAAAAAGAACTAGGGGAAAATCTCTTCCAGTCTCATCTCAGTTTCTGGGAAGGAAATTGACGCTTAGATGCATATCACACCCAACAGGAGCTAATGGGTTCATTAATCACATGGAAATGACAGATTCCACCCCCTATCCTTAACTCACCAAATCCTGCATGCTTCATATGGCATCCCCCCTCCCCCAAGCATGACCGGCTTCCTCAATAAATGATAGTGACAGGTCCTTCAAGGCTTATCAGATTTCAAGATCTGTTAAGGGGGGGGAGCAGCAGTGGCAGAATGGGCAACTGAACTAATTTAGAGGTCAATAAACATCTAAGAAAAGGACAAGAACCTGCGCCGATTCAGACAGGATCAAATCTTAACACATTTTAAAAGGAACTGAAAAAAACATTTGCCAAAAAAAGGAACTAAGTAGTCCAGTATTAAATGACAGCATGAAGCCTGCAGCTTCGTAGTCCTACAAAATTTAGGACACTTTAAACATTCACCCAGACTTTCATCTTGCTGTTCTTGGTGCCAAGAGTCTGCAATTTCACATGTGCCAGCGGAGTACTGCCCCAAGCGGTATTACAGGCAATGGCAAAACCAACTCTGACGAGCATACCACAAATAAAAGTCATCCTGTGCAAGTACTGATACTCGGAAGGGATACAATGCTGCCCCCGACATAAAATACCCTCGCCTTCATGCCTGTGTAGTGCATAGTGCCCATCATACAGTTCCAGTCACAACTAAGGCTACTTTCACACTAGAATTTTTGCACGATCGGTCACGGATCAGCAAAAACGCTTTCAAGACTGATCAGTTTTGTCCTAATGCAATCTGAATGGAAAAGGATCCGTTCAGAATGCATCAGTTTTGCTTCAGTTCAGTCTCCATTCCGTTTTGGAGGCGGACACTAAAATGCCGCATGAAGAAACTGATCCGTCATGACTCACAATGTAAGTCAATGGGGACGAATCCGTTTTCTCAGACACAATAGAAAACGGATCCGTCCCCCATTGACTTTCAATGGAGTTCATGACGGATCCGTCTTGGCTGTTTAAAATCCTTTCATAACGGATCCAGACGGTTGTATTATCATGACTGAACCGTTCTTGCTGATCCATGACGGATCCAGCAAAAACGCTGGTGTGAAAGTAGCCCAACGCTGTGAACGTTACGGCGCAAACTATCCTGAGAAGATATTGTAACATACGGCCACGATGACCCACAAAACTATATGTCAACCTGCTCTGCTTCTCCTGCTCTACAGTATGGTGCTTTCTGACTGCATTGTATATTGTGGCGACGGGTCCTCTTTAAAGGGGTTGTCTGAGCTTTTACTATTGATGACCTATCCTCAGGATAGGTCATCAATATCAGATTGGCGGGGGTCCAACACCCGGCACCCCCACCATCAGCTGTATGAGGAGCCTATGTGCAGCCTACCTTCTCTCTTCCTGTTCACCAGCAAAGACCATAGACCACAGCAGCAGACAGGTAGAGAGACGGAGACGGCACGTGCGCACTGCGTCTCATCTTACAGCTGAGTGGTGGGGGTGCTGGCTGTCGGACCCCCGCTGATATGATATTGATGACCTATTCTGAGCCTAGGTCATCGATAGTAAAAGCCCCTTTAAAGGCTGCCCATTTTCTCAATTTAGGATACATATAGATAATTTTTGGGGGACAAATTGTACTCTCTAGGACGATTATATTGGAGGACATATTTGATTTAGGAGGGATGCAGCATAAATCACATACTTTTTATTGTTCAGGATGCTCGATTTCTGGGATACCATATTTAAATATGATTTTTATCTACCAAAATCAGCAGCAAGCAACACATTCCTATACAGAAAAACAAAAAGCTATTCCAATGAATGCCAGCCAAGGGCACACCAAAGGAACGCTCTTTTGTCATAAGCCGTGTACATGGAGGTCCTATGGATACATTTATCGTAAGCGCCAGGGTGTTTGACAAACATAAGAAAAAAAACTGTAGTGACAGTAGTGCCTTTTAGAAAATTTAGGGGAAATAACAGCAGCGGCTGCTCACCTTTCTTTTGCATGAACACAAAGAGATCATCGAGAAATTCTTTCCGTTTTGGATCACTGTCAAGCTCATAAAGCTGCAAGGCAGAAAACATTTATGTAAATTAGCAAATATCTTACAAACTAAGAGGTAATGCTGATGTCTTCATAAAACAACAAAAAAAAAAGGAGTTTAAAGGGACTTCTAGTATAGGTGGATCGTTTCAGTTTTCAAACCCATTCCAGCTCCACGTAGTTTGATTGTTAATTGCTGTATGGTAAAACTGCTCTTAAAGGGCTTCTGTCAGCACAAATAACAGTATTAAAGGGGTTATCCGACACTAAAAAATGCCCCCCATATGCCTGGTCCCACACACTGAATATACTTACCCCGCTCCCTGCACCACCACAGCTGCTCCTCCCCGTGCACGTGTCCAGTGTCGGGGAGAGGGGGGAGCAGCCAATGGCAGGCGGTGACGAGTCTCCTTGGCTTCACCTGCGATGCTAGGGAGGATCGTCTCCGTCTGCCATTGCCTGCTCTATACCCCCCCCCCCCACCAACGGGGAGAAGCAGCAGCGGCAGTGCAGGGACCAGGAGTGGCACAGGGAGCGGGGTAAGTATATTCAGTGTGTGGGGCCTGGGCATATGGGGGGCATTTTTTAGCCTCTGATAATCCTTTTAACCTGGCTGACATTAGCGATGTGCTAATGTCAGTTGAACCTACGTAGCCTAGTCTAGTTTTAATACATGCCCCCGTTGCTGCAGGAAAAAGCACTTTTACTATATGCACATTAGCCTCTTAGGAGCAGGGAGGGGGGTGGGCTGGGCTGGCTGTTACTCCTAGAGGCTCCGTTCTCCCACCTCTGTCCACTCGCAGGCGTAGTGAAGGAAGGACGCTCGCCCGCTGCATACTTCGTTACTGCTTCGAATATTTCAAAGTACACCCCGAAGACGACACCAGCCAGCATCGCTCTGCAGAGAGTGTCTTCTATTGGGTGTATTGTGATGTATAGGGCCTTGCTTCACTACGCCTGCGCCGAATACTAAACGACACGGCCCAGGCGATAGATTTCACCCGCACACAGGGCCAGGCAGGAGGACTTGAACGCTGCCTGGCCCTGTCAATCATGTCTAGGAGGGCATGGACAGAGCTCCTAGGAGCAGGGGAACACCCCCCACAGCTAATTTGCATATACTAAAAGTTCTTTCTCTGCAGTAACAGGTGCATGTATTAAAACTAGACTAGGCTAGGCTACTTAGGTTCAGCTGTCATTAGCACATCGGGCCACCAGCCTCAACACATTTAGCATCATTTACACCAGAAATTCTACAACAGCTACTGGCCCACAGACTTCCAGAGAAGCCAATAAATTAAATGCTTCCTCCGGCAGAGCAGGGCTGTGGAGTCGGTAAGCCAAAGCCCCGACTCCTCAAGTTCCCCTAACTCCGACTCCCAACTCTCTCATACATGCGCATGTTTAAGTGATAACTTTAAACAAACTTTGCATAAATCAATAGTACAGATATGTCATGACAAAAAGAGTTTGTAATATATGTTTTACTAGATATCTTTACTCTGAACTTCCAGTATCAGGCTTTTCTCTGGGTACAGCTCACTAAGGGCCTGATGTATGAAAACTTTCTAGGTCTAAGACTTTTTGTTGCCCATAGCAACCAATCAGATCTCCCCTTTCATTTCTCCAGAGCACTATATGAAATGAGAGGAGAGCTCTGATTGGTTTCTATGGGCAACAGAGAAACTTCTACACCTACAGTTTTCATACATAAGGCCCTAGGTCAGTGGTTCTCAACTCCAGTCCTCGGGACCCACCTGCCAGTCAGGATTTAGGAATATCCCACAGAATGAATACCTGTGGTAAGTCCTGATGGATGGACGCTAATTATATCAGCTGGTCTAAACTAAGGAAATCCTGAAAACCTGACTGGCAGGTGGGTCCCGAGGACTGGAGTTGAGAACCACTGCCCTAGGTGTTTTACATCAGAGGAAAAGCAAACTAAAACATAAAGCATACAGAGAGAACATGCACTGGACAATTGATTTATGCACAGTTTATTGAAAGTTTAGATATACTAAGAAGTACTTGCCTTAAAGGGGTTTTCACTGGCTGACAGACAGTTTGCACTCACTCTGTCTCCTCAGGCTGTGTGTGTGTGTGTGGGGGGGGGGGCGATCCAGCAGTTATTAGCATATATTAACTTACTCTGACAGAGCAGGAGATTGTGATCTCTAACACAATTACAGGTAAAGCCATGCTTCTCAGTCCTCACAACACTTGGACCTTTTGCTTACTGCAGGTAATCACTCAGAGCTCAGTCCCATCATTCTTCCCTGCTCTCAGCCAATCAGATAAGTGTCTTTCTGGTCTGTAGGTTACCATAGAAACCTGCGTACAATGAGAGACCTACTGAACTGTCTATAGTTCATGACTAAAGTAAAATCTACTGACCACTGTATTTCGAAAATGTCTTTTAACTGTCCCTTTATGATGAAAGCTAATCTTTGTAACTAGTGAGAAAACCCCTTTAATCCTGAGATGAGTGCAGCCATTCCTTCCCAGTGCCTTTTTCATCTGATCACTATCAGAGGAGCTTCACTTCTGAGCATTTACATAAAGGGCAGCACACATTCATCTCAACTAAAAGCCTAGATCCTTACATCAGGAATAGAACAGACATTTTTAGGACATTTCATAATTTTCCGAAATTTTTATAAAAATATATTCAGCACATGCTGCATTGAACTAAGTGTACCAATTTATTATATATTTTTGGAGTCGGAGCTGGTCCATTTTATACCGACTCCACCAAAACGGACACTGACTACATTATAAACATCTATACTACCTTGGCAAAGTCCCGAGATGCTTCTCTGTTATGTCCATCCCCATGTTCAGACCAAGAGGTGTTCTCCTGCAGAAGAAGGAGGAAAAGAAAAAGTTTAAAAACAGCATCCAAATAACAATAGGCTGAACAGCTGGGAGATCACATAATAAAAAAAAAAGAATTACAAATATTCTTCATTTTAAGAAAATGACTAATTAAATATTGACTTTTTTCTTGAAAACGTTTGTCTAGTTTTAGGCAACATGCTGGGGGTCATTCATCAAAGACAGGCGTGTGCTACGCCAGTCATTATGTCCCCTGCGCTGTGGGAGGATGTGTTTAATTTATGACGAGCCTCATGCCGCGTCATAAATTAAAAGCCCCCCCTGCAGTTTAGTGCCTGCAGCTAGAACAAAATCTATGTCAGGTGATGACTGAAATCTACACCAGTTATCAATTATGCCAGAAAAGCGGCACAAATTATAAATTTAAACGCAATGGTATTTCAAAAGACGCAAACCCATGGTTTCTGATTTTTTTAATGCCAGTTTCTGGTGTAGATTGTTTGCAAACTACTGCTATAATGCAGCATAGAAGATGGCCGATTATCAGCAGCACATTGCCCTGTGTAATAAGGGATGTCCTGCAAATAGCCAATACAACTTAAAGGGGTATTCCGGTTTTAAGGTTTACATTTATTTATGTAGGGAATAGGACGTTGAACAATTTTCGTATATACTTTATTATATCCATACAGTTGTCTCTCACTAAAGAAATAAAAAATGGTACGGCCCATTTTATTCCTGCAAAATGCATCCATAGTAGAGCTAGATATGACAAAACAGTGCAAGTATCATGTGACACACACACACACACACATCATGTGATCTGGCTTTCAGTTTACTGCCCAGGTATCTAACAGGTGAATAGTAGTGTACTGAGGAGCAGAACATACACCGTATTACCACCTGCAGCAGCATCTACATGTCAGTCAGTGTCTATGTAGAAAAAAAAGCTCTGTGTGTTGTGTTTTTTACACTAAACTTTATTAGTATGACATCACCACCTAGAGACAGGCAGCCATTTTCAAACATCACCTAGAGACAAGCAATACACCAGTTATGTAGTTACTATAATAACAACAAAATTATTATTCAACCACTAGTCGTATTTACTTATCACATGAATGTTTCCTGTGTGCTCACCCAGCACGTGTAACATTGCTGCGTACTGAGTGTCAGAAATTACATGATACATTACACAAAAATGATATCTGGGATATACAATTCTACTACATGTAGGGCTCAACTGCCTGATTGGTGTATATACAGAATATTATATACCTGTATATTAGAAAATTTTTTGACTTGCTATTATATAAATAAAGTAGTTAATCTAAAAACTGGAACACCCCTTTAATGGGAGGAATGACTGTGGCAGCAACTGGCTTCTCCCCATATACTCTGCATTGGCCAGTTTAACAGACTGTTGCAAAACGAGCTCTGATCAACGAACATCAACATCAGGCACTAAATATATATATATATATATATATATATATATATATATATATAATCAGGATCTAAGGCTGATTTGAAGTGTGTGTGTGTGTGTGTGTGTGTGTGTGTATGTAGATATAGATTATATATATATATAAAATTTTTTTTTTTTTTTTTTTTTTAAATTCCCCCCCCCAGCAGAGTTTGGTGGGAAAAAAAGCCACAGTCAGATGTTAATGCTAACTGTATGGGAATTATGAAACACTACAAACATTAGGTTTTTGGAAGTGTTTTTCTTCACTTGTGGTATACTTTTTGGGTTCCGCAGTTTATTTAAACCGAAGCATGGCGTGGGTATGGAGTTTTCCACAGACTACTCTACACGGTAAAAGAATGAATCTCAAAAATGAGTAACCAACAACAAAAGAAAAACTTGCAAAAATGCAAGCCTTTTGCGTTTAGTTTTTTTAAAGCCCCCGCCCAAAATAAATAATTAGGCCATAAAGAGATAACGTAAAAGCCAGATTAAAAAAAAAAAAAAAAAAAAAAGACAATTTGTTGTTTTTTTTTTAAATATGGTTTGTCAAATTCTGTAAATGCTGGTAATGTTATGGCCACAATGGTAAGAAATATACATTATCTTAGTCACCTAGAGAAGCATCAGTTTTCACAACCAGCCTGACTGGAAACCACATTTAATTATGCATAGAACTCATTATCAGGACACAGTCCTATAGAAAACTGTTAAGAGTTGTTCAATTAGGATCGCCATTATATCAAAGAGTTGCCGCCAGACTTGAGAAGGGATCAGCTTTAAATTGCAGCGACTAATCCCCTTTTAGCTCTAGTGCCAGTCAATGGCCGGCTGTGTCTACTAAACATTGTGTTCAGCATTCACCAGTCACTTCCCTTCAGGCATTAACAAACAATTTTATTAGCCCAGTAAAGAGAGAAGGGGGCAGGGAGGGCTGGACCAAATTTCAGGGCTTGTTTACAGCCTGAAGGAAATGGGGGAATAAAATCCCTCCCTCCATTCTCTATATGGCCTAAAATTCCAGTGTGAACAAAGGCTATAAATCTTACATTACATAGGTCAGCTTCTTAAGATTCTTGTGCTAGGAGGATCCTTGGAGTAAGATAGGTGTATGATAGGTACAGGTATGAGCGGAGACCAGCATAATCAAGGACAGTTTGTTTTTCTTATGTTTAAAATGCCATATTCCCCAGCTGCAAAACCATCACAAGGTGTAATTTTAAGTTACAGACAAACTTGCCGCAAAATCTGCATGTCTAAAATGTAGATTTTGATGTGAATTTCAATGCTGATGAAATGCTCAAAAGTTCTGTGAGAACGCAACATGAAAATCTGCATGTAAATCCAGTTATATACATAAACCACATGATGAGGAACGTGTTCAATCAATCGTATGTGTACAAATGATCACACCAACAGCTAGACAAAGGGGTTGTATCACTTCAGTAAATGTCATTTATCATGTAGAGAAAGTTAATACAAGACATTTACTAATGTATTGTTATTATCCATATTGCTTCCTTTGCTGGCTGGATTCATTTTTCCATTACATTATACACTGCTTGTTTCCATGGTTACAGACCACCCTGCAATCCATCAGTGGTGGTTGCGCTTGCACGCTATAGAACAAAGCACTAGCCTATGTGCCTGGCCACCTGAGAGGCCGATGCTTTTTCCTATAGTTTGCAAACACGACCACCACTGATGGCTTGACGGGTGGTCGCAACCATGTTGAAGCTTTTGACGTTTATTCATCCCCTTCTCAATATGAGAAAAATAAATGCCATACACAAATTTGTTTTGCAAAAACCACATGTAATATAGAAATAAAATACCAGAGCAAATTCATATGTGGAGAGGCCTTTCGGGTATGTTCACACAGCTGTTTCTGCCAGTAGTTTATTTTATAGGTTGCGTATCGGCTCGCAGTTTAGCTCCACTGAATGGCGCTAAACTGGGAGGAGACCCCCGCCCTTTTTTAGGTGGTCAGAAAAAGTCAGTGGAAATGATTAGAGGTTCCTACACGCACAAACGGTTTTTCCGAGTTATATATATTGATGACCTATGCTCAGGATAGGTCTTCAATATCAGATCGGCGGGGGTCTGACACCCGGCACCCCCACCGATCAGCTGTTTGAAGAGGAGGCGGGCGCCGTATCAGCGCTGCCTCCTCTTCACTGGTTACATGCTGGCCGTAATAGGGGTAGCCAACTGCCCCATTCATTTCTATGGGAAGAATCGCTCCCATGTATAGGGGTGTGGGACCCCCGCCGATCTGATATTGATGACCCTAAGGATAGGTCATCAATATATATAACTCAGAAAACCCCTTTAAGGGCAACACTGCTTCCATAGAGATACATGGGGCCTCTATTATACTTCCATGTACCTAAAATTGCACAAGGAGACATATGGAGGTTTTTATTTTTGGGTGGGATGTGGGGAATATTCCATCGGACTCCATATGCAAGAAGTATGTATCTACATGCAGCCCTGAACTTCCGTACACATCTCGGCACCCAAGAACTATGGAGCACAAGTCATACTCCTTTGAGACTACGGCTGCTGATGCGAGGGGGTAGTATTTGCCTAGGTGGATGCGGAATATGCACCTCACGCATCAGTGGGCATCCACCCTGCCCCTTCCTATAATCACTTCAGGTCCCATTTACACAGATAAAGTGGCAGTCACTCAGAGTGTGTGCTCATCTTCATTAAATAACATGCATATAGGTTTATGGGCTGTAAATCAGAGGTGACTGTTTTAATCTGCAGGATCTGGAAGCTATACATCTTAACCTCACCACACCCATGGTGATTTCTTTGACCAATCTTAACCTTAATTAGCCACCAATCCTCATTCATTGAGCAAAATCACTGAGTCAGCTTACGGGATTAGACTTTAAAAGAAGTTGGACACCATCCCTGATACATGAGGTGAACGGGGCTGACAGCAGAACTTCAAAAGGGAGACCGAGTGAGATATGCCAATGTAATAAGAGGAAGATGCATCTTAATAAAGGAGTCGCATCTCTGCCAGCCTGTGCGCCAGAAACTGAAGTCCATGCCAGTTTCTAGGGTAAGGTATGGTAAATCAGGTGGCTGTGCCAAGTCCCGCCCATCCCTTTAGAAAAGTGGTGAGAAGCTTAAAAAGTCGCAAATTATGGTGTACATACGGTGTGTGGTATAATTGGTGATTTTTTTTTTATTTTTTTTTTAAAGGCAGCAATAGTGTTAATAGCATAAATGCTATGTTTCCCTTACAGGGTGGTACAGTGCTTCTGGAAGGTCTTCAGACACCTTCACATTTTTCCCAGTTTGTTGTGTTGAGGCCTCGTGCTGGGATATTGAGTGCATCATTCTACACTTAGTAACCGATAATGTTCTGAATCTTTGCTAATTTATTGATAAGAATAAGATCTTGAAATAACATAAGTATTCAGACCCTTTACTCAGGACTTCGTTGAAGAACCTTTGGCAGTGATTACAGCCTCCAGTCTTCTTGGGTATGATGCCACAAGGTTTGCACCTGGATTTGGGGATTTTCTGCCATTCTTCTCTGCAGACCCTCTCAAACTCAGGACCCTCAGTAGACAGCAGTTTTCACATCTCTCCAGAGATGTTCAATTGGGTTCAAGTCAGGGCTCTGGTTGTTCCCAACTTCTTCCATTTAAGAATTATGGAGGCCACTGTGCTTTTGGAACTTTACGTGTAACAGAACGTTTGTACCCTTCTCCAGATCTTTGCCTCCACGCAATGCTGTCTCTGAGCTCAAAAGGCAGATTGATGGAAGGAAAACTTAAACTTAAAATTTATTTTAGCACAAGGCTGCAACATCATAAATGTGAAAAAAGTAAAGTTTGAAGACTATCCACACTGTACATAACCTGTCAAGAATGCTGGAACACCAAATCCCATGGAATACAAGTTTCTTCTAGAAAACTGAAAGGAAAGCCTCTAACTTCTTCCACGTACCATGGCTTATACTCGGGTCACAAGAGAGTTGGGGGGATTCCCATTCCCTACACTTATGGCATATTATGGGTTGGTAATACCCCTTTAATTTTGAGTGACTGTGATGTAAAACCACATCAAAAACAAAACAGGACAAATACATATATTAACCTGTACAAACCGGCACTGCACTGAAATCCTCAATTTTTATGATGTAGTTTTGTTATAACCACACCACAACATGTGAACATATCCTTACGGCTCATACCTAGGTTGTCGGAGCCTGAATGGCCTCCAAATGCGGCTTTATAGGCTCAGTTTATAAGGCGAATACAGTCATACACATCATCCAACGGAGCAAAATACTAATGCTTTTTAAAAGTCTGGGCAACCTCCAAACATAAAACAAATCCCAAGCTGATCAGCCTATTGCACCAGCAAGATCGGATGTTATCATCATGGGAGTCAGCCAGCGAGATCTCATAGAAATTAAATGTGCCGTCTGTGAGCCAGGACCTCCAGAGGGAGATCCACTATTTGCATCAGCTCTCCAAATGAATAGGGATGGTCTGAAGAAGACAACCCCTTTAATTTGCACATCAATAGCACTACACGGGAACAAACTATAGCCTCCATGTAAGGACAGATGCAGTTTTTATTGAAGGTTTTAGCCAAAACAAGTAGTGGACATTAGGGTTGCACGATATATCGAAAACTCGGTACGGTTTCGGTACCTAGTGCGGTACCGAAGCTCGATACCGAGTTTTCTTGCAGTCCGATACTTAGAACATGGCGCGCGCATCATGCGTTGCCCCATGTTCTAATATCGGGCTGCCGTGCTGCCGCGCTGCCAGGGCCCCCGCACCCCCCTCAGATCAGCCCACCCAGGTCCCAGCCACTTAAAAAAAAAAATCATACTTACCTGTTCTGGCCGCCGCTGTCCTCACTGGTTCCGCGCTCCACCGTCTTCCCTGACGCGCACTATGACCTGACGCAGCGTCAGGTCATAGTGAGCGCCGGCAGGCAAGAGAGTGGAGTGGGGAACCTGAGGACAGCGGCGGCGGCCAGAACAGGTAAGTATGATTTTTTTAAAGTGGCTGGGTGGGCTGATCTGAGGTCTGACGGGGGCACAAGACACTGACCTGAGGTCTGACGGGGGCACAAGACACTGACCTGAGGTCTGACGGGGGCACAAGACACTGACCTGAGGTCTGAGGGGGGCACAAGACACTGACCTGATGGGGGCACAAGAGGCAGGTCTGATGGGGGCACAAGAGGCTGACCTGAGGTCTGATGGGGGCACAAGAGGCTGACCTGAGGTCTGATGGGGGCACAAGAGGCTGACCTGAGGTCTGATGGGGGCACAAGAGGCTGACCTGAGGTCTGATGGGGGCACAAGAGGCTGACCTGAGGTCTGATGGGGGCACAAGAGGCTGACCTGAGGTCTGATGGGGGCACAAGAGGCTGACCTGAGGTCTGATGGGGGCACAAGAGGCTGACCTGAGGTCTGATGGGGGCACAAGAGGCTGACCTGAGGTCTGATGGGGGCACAAGAGGCTGACCTGAGGTCTGATGGGGGCACAAGAGGCTGACCTGAGGTCTGATGGGGGCACAATGTGTTGATCTGATATTTATTATCTCTGTACGGTGACATCACTGTGTTTATTATCTCTGTACAGTGACATCGCTGTGTGTATTATCCCACTGCAGGAAGAGGTAAGTGGTCCGTGTTTGTGTGTTTGTTTTCTATTTTTCAGGGTCGTGAATGCAGAGGACTACGTCGGATTCGGTGGACTACGTCGGACCAGCTTTTTTTTTTTTTTTTTTTAAATAAAATGGTCAAACAGGGGTCTGGGGGAGTGTTTATTTCAATAAAATGTTTTATACTTGTGTGTGTGTATTTTTTTTTTACAATACTACAGTTTTAGTAATCACGGCTATCTACTGACGGCCCTGATTACTAATACTGGGCTTAGTGCTTGCCGGTATGGCAGGCCAGCACTAACCCCAACATCTATTACCTCGGCACCCACCGCCACCAGGGGTGCCGGGAAGAGCCGGGTACCCGCAGGACCGGACCTTCTAAATTGAGGGTCTGGCTCTGGGGCGGCTGCAGGCTGGTACCATTAGGCTGGGAAGGGCCAATAACCGTGTCCCTTCCCACCCTGGTAGTGCCAGGCTGCCGCTGCTGGTTGTATCTGGCTGGTGAAGGAAAAAAGGGGGGGACCCCACGCCATTTTTTTTTCAAAAATTTCATTATTTAAAAAAAAAAGGCGTGGGGTCCCCCCCTTTTTTCCTTCACCAGCCAGATACAACCAGCAGCGGCAGCCTGGCACTACCAGGGTGGGAAGGGACACGGTTATTGGCCCTTCCCAGCCTAATGGTACCAGCCTGCAGCCGCCCCAGAGCCAGACCCTCAATTTAGAAGGTCCGGTCCTGCGGGTACCCGGCTCTTCCCGGCACCCCTGGTGGCGGTGGGTGCCGAGGTAATAGATGTTGGGGTTAGTGCTGGCCTGCCATACCGGCAAGCACTAAGCCCAGTATTAGTAATCAGGGCCGTCTGTAGATAGCCATAATTACTAAAACTGTAGTATTGTAAAAAAAAATACACACACACAAGTATAAAACATTTTATTGAAATAAACACTCCCCCAGACCCCTGTTTGACCATTTTATTAAAAAAAAAAAAAAAAAAAAAAAGCTGGTCCGACGTAGTCCACCGAATCCGACGTAGTCCTCTGCATTCACGACCCTGAAAAATAGAAAACAAACACACAAACACGGACCACTTACCTCTTCCTGCACTGGGATAATACACACAGCGATGTCACTGTACAGAGATAATAAACACAGTGATGTCACCGACCGTACAGGGATAATACACACAACGATGTCACTGTACAGGGATAATAAACACAGTGATGTCACTGTACAGGGATAATAAACACAGTGATGTCACAGTACAGGGATAATAAACACAGTGATGTCACAGTACACCTGTGCAAACAAGGCCTGGGGGGACCAAGATAAGGCTAGGGGCTACACTGAAAAGGGCCAGTGGCGCACAGATAAGGGGTAAGGGGCAGGGTCACAAGCAAGGTCCTGGGGGGGGGAAGGGGGGGTGAGGGGTGCACAGATAAGGGCCAGGGTGGCGCACACAGGGGGCAGCAGAGACGACAACCAGAGAGGCACAGACAAAGAGGGAGTGGGGCACAGATAAGGGCCCAGGGGCGCAGACCAGGAAGAGGCGTACAAAGACAAGGGCCAGATCCCAGGGGTGCAGACAGGGGCCAGGTAGGCACAGCCAAAGGGGTGCAGATAAGAGCCAGGGGCTGCATTGAAAGGGCCAGGGTGGTGCACAGAGCAGGGTCAAAAGCAAGGTCTGGGGGGGGGGGGGGTGAGGGGCGCACAGATAAGGGCCAGGGTGGCATTAATAGGTTCTTCTTTATTTTGGCGAGGTATCGTATCAGTATCGAGTATCGTGATACTTTTGTACGTATCGGTATCGAACTCAAAATTCTGGTATCGTGACAACCCTAGTGGACATGTGATATATTCCTGATCTTTAGGACTCCCTGCTCTCTTTACCTCGAAAATAAATGCATGAAAAACTGCAACAAAAAGCCTAAAAGCCAGTCATACTTAGGCTAGGGTCACATCTGTAGTCATTTTCCTTTTTCCTGTTCCAGTATAGGAAACAGATAATGAGGATAGTCCATCACATACTGCACCCCCGAAGCGTCTCCTGTGTATGGACTTCCATCCATTGTACAGAGGACAAGCTGGTTACTTCAGCCCTGCTCTTAATGATGTAAACAGAGGCAGCACTGTAGTAACCAGCTCCGTCCACCACACAATGCTGTGAGGTCTTACCTCCAGAGATTATTGGTGGAGGTATGTAGGAGTCCCGCAGGACAGATATTGATGGCCTATCCTGAGGACAGACCAACAATACAGAAATCCTGGACAACCCCTTTAAGCACTTATAGCCTACAGCAGTGATGCCCAAACTACAGCCCACAGGTCCACATCCGGCTCGTGAGGCTGTGTCATGCGGCCCGTGCAGTGACTGGAGGCGGAGCTTGCGCACAGTTGCAGAAGAAGAGCGCCTGGGCTGCCATTCTTAATTATGCTGTGGTGCAGTACTATTATTAGTTTTGCAGCGACTGGAGACCCCATCTCCCCACACCCGCCCGTACAGACCCGCTCTGGACTCTCAGCCAGGTATCAGAAGACGAAGTAGAAGGTGAGGATGAATCAGATGGGAGAAGGAGGTCTATGGAGGATGTGACTGGCGAGGTGTGAGATGTGATTACTATGTCTGGTGCCCATGTGGGCCGTCTGGGAGAGAGGACTCATAATATTGCACCACAACGCATTTCTAGGGAGAGTTTCCTTCATTCCACTCCTTAGTCTTGCTATGCCTAGAGATGTGCCCCCTTCACAGTAGTAATGCTCACATGTGCCCCCTTCACAGTAATAATGCCCAGATGTGCCCCTTCACAGTAGTAATGCTCATGTGCTCCATTTGTTTCTGGCAAAGCTACCTCGTTCTGGCCCGCAAAATTTATAACATTTCTAATGTGGCCCTCAGACGAAAAATGGTTGGGCACCACTGGCCTACGCCATGAGCAATATATGCTTGATAGGTGAGAACAGGCGTCTAGTGACCATACGCTGGTCTACAACTTTGCTTGAAGGTAAATACTTTGGCTTTTAGACCTGGGAGCTTCTGGGGTTCATACCTGACATCTAAGGTTGTCCAATTATATATTTTTTCACAATGGGAAAAAAACAGTGATCTGATATAATATAAAAGTTAAAAATAAAAATAAATCATGAAAAAAAGGAAACTAGACTGTAAAGATCTAAAGGCACACCTAGAGATTTAAACATATAGGATACTGAAGGATTTCACGAAACTGTAGTCAGCTTTATAAGCCCCTCCACCTGAAATACCTTCCAAAAAGATCAAAGTTCAGGTTAACATGGTCATTTAACCTTTGATATAGTTCTCTCCAACTTTTCACATACTCTACAGGAAGATCTAAAGGAAAAACGAGAAGGTGTCTTATTTTCCCCCTTTTTGGCTTTTATTTGCTTACTGACAGATCCTTTTAAAAAGTGGCTTTTGTTTGTGCAGTGTGGAAGCCATCTCTCAGGTATGTGGCCATTAGAGAACCTCCTGCACAGGCAACAGTGAATGAGGATGAAAGAAAGCCCACGTCCATCAAGCCTCCATTTCTATTTAAACAACCCAAATTCAGTTGATCAAGATATAAGCTCTAGAGACCCCTCCAGTAATATTCCCGCCCTAACTGAGGAGCTGTAGTAGTGAACAGACATGAACTGCTTCAGCACAAGTAACAAGCAAGGTTAAATAAAAAACTAAATAAAATACAAAACATTTGCCTCAGAATAAAATACAAAACTGATGCCTCCAAAGAAAATAATATTTTGAGGATGTTATTTCAATAGATGTAAGAGTACAGCCACACGTTCAGGCTTTCTGATGCAGATTCTGCATACCTGCTGACAGATGCCCTTTAATAATTTCTCTCCTTTTATGATCCACTCTTGATTTTGGCTTTAAAAGCTGCATCAAAACACCTGAATGTATGCCAGCACCCTAAGGCCCCTTTCACACAAGCGAGTTTCCCGCACGGGTGCAATGCGTGACATGAACGCATATCACCTGCACTGAATCCTGACCCATTCATTTCTATGGGTCTGTGTACATGTGTTTTTTTTCACGAATCAGTTCTGCGTTGAGTGAAAAATACAGCATGTTCTATATTCTGCATTTTTCACGCAGCCCTGGTCCCATAGAAGTGAATGGGGCTTCAGTGAAAAACACATTGCATCCTGAAGCAAGTGTGAATACAATGGCCCTGATTTATCACACCTTCACTCCAGAATTCTGTCTTCAAAAAGTCGCACGATAGGGCTTTTGCGACTTTTTTGCGCATTTTTTTGCGACTTTTTGCATGTGGACACCACTCACTCCAGTTTGTAATATGGGTGGAAAAGTGGGTGTGGTTAGCTATGTTAATGAGTTTCACTCCAGATTTATCATTGCGACTTTTTAAAAAAAGTCGCAAAATAGTCGCAATCTCACTCCAGGAGGAGGGTGGAGTAGGAAAAGTGGAGGAGCTTCTCTAGACAGAAGTGTTAGGTTTAAGGACAAGCCACATTTATCAAACAACCTGGGACATTTGATAAATGTGGCACAAAGTACTCCAACATAGATGCAAGCAAAACTGACTTCAAATATTCTCCTAATGATAAATTCCCCCCAATGTGTTTTTCACTGATGGTCGCTAAGAGATGTTGCTTGTAATCCTTCAGTTTTTTATCACACGCGTGAAAAACGCATCGCACCCGTGCGGAAAAACCGAACAACTGAACGCAATCGCAGACAAAACTGACTGAACTTGCTTGCAAAATGGTGTGAGTTTTCCTGAACGCACCCTGAACGCAGCCGGACCGAATGCGTCACACTCGTGTGAAAGAGGCCTTATGGTACCTGCATATGGTGCAAATTTGTATGCAGAAAATCTTTACCAAAGACGCACAAAAAGTGGCACTACTTATTGCGGTTTTGTGATGTGGATTTTCTGCTTATGTTAACAATCCCATTGAAGTCTATGGGGAAAACTACAGAAGGTCCAGAATCACACAAACAATAGACATACTTTGAATTTCAAAATCCACATAGCAGGTCAATTTCCACAGGAAAGAAACAACGCAAAGTAGAAACGCCAAAGACAGACAGCAGGGAAAAGGACATATAGTCCATCTAGTCTGCTCTTACATCATTGCTTAGCACTTGGCTGTCTCCAGCACTCCCATAGAAATGAATGGATCAGTGGCATGTATTTATGACCAGCCGCTCCATTCATTTTAGAGGGGCTCCACGGATTATGGGTCCCCGATTCACATGATGAGTGTTGGTCCCAGCAGTAGGATCCCCACCGATTTATGTATCAGATGCAGACCAAAAATATGGTCAGATGCATGGGGCCCACGTTCTTTTATTCTCTCCTGATTAAACAAATCAGTAAGGGGAGCAGCAAACACAGACCGCAGGGCAGAGGTGGGGAAGGCTTGTCACCAAATATGTTCCACAAAACTTTCCCTAATTCCCAAACTAGTCCTGCTATGGTGTCCGAACGCGAGCCTCACCCCAGCCATTCAAAATCTGCCCACCATGCTTATTACAGCAGCTCGACTACTCTTACCCTGTATTCGGAAGAATGAACTGCACCTGTTCTGTCAAATTGGGTAGACAAGGTTGACCAAATATTTTGCTTTGAGGAATTGACCCATTGGGAGTCCAATACCCGATCAACATTTCTGAGGGTCTGGAGTCTGTGAAAGACATATAGGGGCTTAGGTCCATAGTTTTCCTCACCCTTAGAACCTTTAAAACCTATAAACCCTCTAGACCAAGTGACGACACAGTCTTCATGCGTCTCGACAGAGACTCATTATGCTATCTCTTGTGGTTTATTATCTACAACACAACACTTATCCAACATTCAAGATAAATACGTTTTTAACTTTGGTTGCAACCACAATGTTACATATACCAGGGGAGCACAACCTGCGGCACGGGGGCCACATGCAGCCCTCCATATCATTCTGTGTGGCCCCCAAACATCTGGTGACAGACATGTATGTCTATGTCTTGCAGCTGCTCACATGCATTTTTCATGTACTGTCCCATTAGATGGGAGTCCTGGAAGTGTAACCAGATGTTTATAGTATACAGTCATGGCCAAAAGTTTTGAGAATGATACAAATATTAATTTTTACAAAGTCTACTGCTTCAGTTTTTATAATGGCAATTTGCATATACTCCAGAATGTTATAAAGAGTGATCAGCTTAACAGCAATTACTTGCAAAGTCAATATTTGCCTAGAAAATGAACTTTATCCCCCAAAACACATTTCAGCATCATTGCAGCCCTGCCTTAAAAGGACCAGCTAACATTGTTTCAGTGATTGCTCCATTAACACAGGTGTGGGTGTTGATGAGGACTGGGCTGGAGATCAATCTGTCATGATTAACAGGGGCGTAGCAATAGGGGAAGCAGGGGAAGCAGCTGCTTTGGGGCCCAGACCCACAAGGGGCCCCCTCAGGAGGGAGACTAAAAGATTTTATTGTCAGGCCCCCCTCAACAGTATTATATAATGACATTATATACAGTGACACTATAGAAAGCGGATGGAGCGGCTGTCAGGCCTTGTCTGGGAGAGCTCAATCTTGACTAGCCACAAGAGTGAGGGTTGCATGTGAGTTCGGGGTTGCGAGGAAGTTTCTGAGGGGGCCCCATTCAAAAATTTGCTGTGGGGCCCAGTTAGTTGTAGTTACGCCACTGATGATTAAGTACGAATGACACCACTGGACACTTTAAAAGGAGGCTGGTGCTTGGTATCATTGTTTCTCTTCTGTTAACCATGGTTATCTCTAAAGAAACACGCGCAGTCATCATTGCACTGCACAAAAATGGCCTAACAGGGAAGAGTATCGCAGCTAGAAAGATTGCACCTCAGTCAACAATCTATCGCATCATCAAGAACTTCAAGGAGAGAGGTTCCATTGTTGCCAAAAAGGCTCCAGGGCCCCCAAGAAAGACTAGCAAGCGCCAGGACCGTCTCTTAAAAGTGTTTCAGCTGCGGGATCGGGCTACCAGCAGAGCAGAGCTTGCTCAGCAGGCAGGTGTGAGTGCATCTGCACGCACTGTGAGGCGGAGACTCTTGGAGCAAGGCCTGGTCTCAAGGAGGGCAGCAAAGAAGCCACTTCTCTCCAGAAAAAACATCAGGGACAGACTGATATTCTGCAAAAGGTACAGGGAGTGGACTGCTGAGGATTGGGGTAAAGTCATTTTCTCTGATGAATCCCCTTTTCGATTGTTTGGGACATCTGGAAAACAGCTTATTCGGAGAAGACGAGGTGAGCGCTACCACCAGTCTTGTCTCATGCCAACTGTAAAGCATCCCGAAACCATTCCTGTGTGGGGTTGCTTCTCAGCCAAGGGAATCGGCTCTCTCACAGTCTTGCCTAAAAACACAGCCATGAATAAAGAATGGTACCAGAATGTCCTCCGAGAGCAACTTCTCCCAACCGTCCAAGAGCAGTTTGGCGATCAACAATGCCTTTTCCAGCATGATGGAGCACCTTGCCATAAAGCAAAGGTGATAACTAAATGGCTCAGGGAACAAAACAGAGATTTTGGGTCCATGGCCTGGAAACTCCCCAGATCTTAATCCCATTGAGAACTTGTGGTCAATCATCAAGAGACGGGTGGACAAACAAAAACCTACAAATTCTGACAAAATGCAAGCATTGATTGTGCAAGAATGGACTGCTATCAGTCAGGATTTGGTCCAGAAGTTGATTGAGAGCATGCCAGGGAGAATTGCAGAGGTCCTGAAGAAGAAGGGTCAACACTGCAAATATTGACTTTCTGCATTAACTCATTCTAACTGTCAATATAAGCTTTTGTTACTCATAATATGATTGCAATTATATTTCTGTATGTGATAAAAACATCTGACAAACACACATAAAAACCAGAGGGCAGCAGATCATGTGAAAATATAATATTTGTGTCACTCAAAACTTTTGGCCATGACTGTATACTGTATGTACAATACGCCATAAATACAGTAGTTCAGTTGGTTTTAGTTTTGTCCCTTGGGATTCCTTCAGTCTGACAATGTGGCCCCCAACCAGAACAAGTTGTGCACCCCTGACATATCTAATGTAAAAGGCCTTCCTATTTCACACCCTTACCCCTCACTCCTCTTCTGTGTTTTTCCTTCTTTTTCCTCCTATTTCCACCACTCTGTTTCTTTCTAACTTCGGTATCACATTTATTGCGCTTTCTGAGTCTCAATTTGTGAATGAGAATAGTCATTTGGCGATATGTGCTCTTGTCTAATGTGCTACAACTCATATGTGATACTCTTTTGCTACATATTACTGTTTTATCACAGATTATGAAAACCTTCGATTGTATTTGTGAAAAAAAGAGAAATGATAAATTATGATTTTGAAAGCCACCTTGTGAAAATACTGAATAACAGCCATTATTCATATGGTCAGAGACAGCCTTGTCCCCATCAGTATAGTGACTTTTCCCATTTTTAATTGTTGTAATCCCATAGTGTTTCTTCTTTCTATAGCTAACACACCTGAAAAAGGACTTGGTCACTTCTTCCTTTGATGGTTTAGCAGTATTAATAGTATGTTTGGCCTTATTGTATACAGTTCTCTATTAGCTACACTTCTGGTTTCTTTATAAGCAGCCTTCTTTTATCATATTACTCCTCTAGTAAACCAGAGTGGTCTCTTCTTACTCTTACCTCTGCTAATCTGTAGGACATTACTTTCTGCCTTTACTATGGGAGTAGAGTTCACTGGACATCCACACCTACTGTTTTCCTCCCTTTTAATTTTGTTTTTTTTTTTTAAATTCTCCTTTTTCCTTAACATTAGTCTTTGTAAAGTCTAAAACTTTCTTAGTGTAAGATTGTCCCCAGATCATTGTTATATCAAACTATAAACATAGGTGGTCGCTGGAACCCAAATGTTCTTCCATCTTAACCTCAGACATCAGATACCCATTACTGAAGGCTGAATCTAGAATGCTATCTCCTCTGGTGGGTGATGCTCCTTTATATGCATCATTTAGACGCCTGCTCTTGCAAGACAGAGCACTAGAGATATTATAGCCTACACCGGTCACGTTGAAGTCAACCATAACTACAATATCTCCTTTTTCTGTCATTTGAGAAATTTCATCCACCAACTTATCATAATTCTCGCTTTACCCCAGAGGCCTATATACCACGCCAACTCTAATAACTGCTCCCCGCATGTAAATCCAAAGAGTTTCTAGCACTTTGTGCGCCTCCTGAACTACTGTAGATCTAAGACTACCCTTGACATAAATGGCTATCACCAGCTCTTCTTCCCTGTACAGTGTGTAACCACGTATGGCTACTTCCCAGTCATTGCAATCATTGAACCAGGTCTCAGTTACAGCAACAAGATCCAAAGTCTCCCTAGACATAATCGCCATAGCTGTGCAGACCTTGTTTGATAAGCTACACGTGTTTCTACACATTGGGAGAGATTTATCAAAACTGGCGCAAAGGAACAGAGGCTTAGTTGTCCCTATCAGCAACCAATCAGATTCCACCTTTCATTTTTCAGAGCTCCTTTGGAAAATGAAAGGTGAAAATGGATTGGTTACTATGGGGAATAAGCCAGTTTTCGATTACACCAGTTTTGATAAATCTACCCCACTGTGTTTCTTGCACTGAACTGCTCGTCCGAGTCAGGCCTAAGAGCTCATGCACACAACATGCAGACTCATTCACTCCAATGAGGCTGCAAAGCACGCGGACACCACATAGTTTACTGTCTGCATCCGTATGTCCATTCCTCTGAAACAGTTCTGGGGACCTCACCTACAAAAAGATATATATATATATATATATATATATATATATATATATATATATTTTTTTTTTTTTGTAGGTGAGGTCCCCAGAACTATATATATATATATATATATATATATATATATATATATATAAACCGGAATGGGTGCAAAGGTGAGCTACAAAAATGGCGGCGGTTCTGAAGTCTAAAACATTTCAGGAGATGTAAAGGGCTTGGACCCCATGCACACAAGCGTATTTCTTACGGATCAGATGCATACCTATTCATTTCAGTGCAGAAAGCAGACACACCATGTGCATCAGCATTTCCATTCCACGGCCTGCAAAAAAGATAGAACATGTCCTATTCTTGCCCATTTTGTGGAAAAAGATAGGACATTTGTACAGGAGTTACAAATAAAATGGAGGCATGCACACTGTCGGGCTCTGCGTTTTACAGACCGCTAAAAAATACAGTCGTGTGCATGGGACCTTAAGGAAAATTTCACCTAACGGATCATATTTTAATGACCACTTCTCATTCATAAATAAAAGCAGAAAGAGCTCAGGAAACGATCTGAAGACGTTCCACCTATAGTGGTGGACGCCCTCTGAAACCCCCACGTCTGTACGTGAGGCAATGCACGCGCAGGCACCAGGGGATACAGCACTTTGCAAGCAAACTATACAATTCCAGATCCACCACAGATCAAGGGAAGTGTGAGGTGTTTATAGCAATTAAAGGAGATGAGGACACAGCTGGGATTACCACCATACCACCTGGTCTATCTACTTAGAAAGGATCTCAGATGTCTGGAAATTTCCCAGCCCCCGCTCCTCAATCGCCTTCCATTCTGTACCAAACAAGGAATGCACAGCAGTGAGCCGCAATTGTACTAATGATAGCAACGCTGTCACATTAAATCTGACATTTATATTAAGTTACAGGAGCTGGAGACCACCGGCAGAAGTGGAAGCAGTTCTGGGAGCAGCAGACAACACGGCTAGGAAACAGAAAACGCATTATCGAAGGGAAAATTACCTCAGTATGCACATGATGCAGTCACATAAGAGTTTAGAACTGTGATCACAAAACATTGAGCAAAAAACATTTTAGTTAGCTGCAATTTGACAAAATCTGAATTTGCTTTGCTAGAAGTATGAAGTAATTACCGCAAAAAACTGTACCATGTGAATATGCTCTTAAAGGGCATCTGTCAGCAGATTTGTACCTATGATATTGGCTGACCTGTTACGGGTGCGCTTGGCAGCTAAAGACATGTGTGTTGGTCCAATGTTCATATGTGCCTACATTGCTGAGAAAAATGATGTTTTCATATATGCAAATGAGCCTCTAGGAGCAACAGGGGTGTCGTCATTACACCTAGGTTGCTGTCTCTACAACAGCCGCACCCCCTGCACTTTGATAAGGTCAGGGAGTAAAAACTTTGTCATGTCTGGCCCTGTCAAATCAACATGCAGAAGGAGCAGCAGTTGCAGAGAAAGCACAGCCTAGGTGTAATGGCAACACCCCCGTTGCTCCTAGAGGCTCATTTGCATATATGAAAACATCATTTTTCTCAGCCATGTGTGAATGAGAATAATTCACACATGGCCAGCAGCAGAGGGGCTATCAAAGACCAACATAAAAAGCCAGTCTTTGATAAATGACCCCATTCACTTTGCTGGTACTATACAACACTGCAGATTTGCCATACGGAAATCCTTGCAGCGCTATATAGCAATCCCTAGTAGTGCAGTGGGTGTCGTGCCAAGATCGCGATGTAGCCGCAGACATAAAGGGGCTGTCCGATCTGGGACACTATGGTGTATTGATAGGATATGCCATAAATGTCTGATAGGAGCGGATCCCAGAGGTGGGACCTGTACCTCTCTCAAGAACAAAGCCCTGCAGTGAATGAAGAGCACACTGCGTATACATGGCTTCCTCTCTATTCAGCCTTATGGGACTTCTTAAAATAGCCTAGAGATCGTAGGATAGGCCATAAGTGTCCGGAAGCTGTGGGTCCTTTCTTTGCAACCTGCTCCTACCTCAAGAATAGGACCCCAAAGAGAACATGGAGTCAGCTACGCATGCATGCCCACCCTCTATTCACTGCTATGGGAAATCCGAAAATAGTAATGCGAGCAAACTCTTTTGGGGCCCCATTCTTGAGGTAGCAGCAGGTCCCGAGAAGGGATCCATAGCTACTGTACATTTATGGCCTATAGTATTAGTATGCCATAAATGTCCCAGATGGGAATACTCTACTAATAAGCCCTTCAAGCAAACAGGACAATAATTCTAATATTTGGTTTGCCAAGCGTGTTTACTATTGTTCACCATGACCTTTCAGCACTTCAAATACAAAGTGAACGTGCAGTGGATTTCACAATTTGCATTGCAAAAGGTGATTATAGCAGCAAATCCGTGAAGCAAAAGGATAAAACCCTAGAAAACCCGCATGTAACAAACACATCCCCTTCATTTTTATAAACATCACTACAAAATCGCCGAGCATGTTGTCTTCAAACTAAAATTATATGCACATAATATAAAATGTAAAAAAAAAAAAAAAAAAAAAACTCTGCAAATAGTCTTGATAATTTTATATCCGGGTTTGCACCTACAACTTCTATGCAGCCCTGTCTCCATGATTACAGACTACAAACAAGCAATGTGTAGTCAGAACCTGCCATTATGTGTCGCCCATCTGCCCCTTCTTGCCGACGTACTATAACCACCAAAAAATCAACAGTTATATGTAACGCTCACTTCAAAATTTGTTCGACTTCAGGGAATGAGAACACAGATGAACAAATGGATTTTACTCTGCACCTAAGGCCTAGTTCACATGTCGGTGTGTTATTGGCATGTTCCATGAACAGCACACGTACCTTATCTCCAAAACGGTACCCCGGAAGCGAACAGAGAGACGCCCTCATGTGTAGCCAAGCTCCACTCACTGCTACAGGGGTTCCAAAAATTGCCTGGAACTGGCTTGGCTATTTCTGGCAGTCATACCAGAATGTAGAGGTGGCTGCAGGTGCACAGGTCGCTCTCCATTCACCATTATGGGACTTCTGGGAAAAGCTGAGCTTGGCTATTTTTAAAACTTCCACAGTGATGATATAGATCAGTGTCCCATATAGGCCAACCACTTTTTTTTTTTTTTTAATAATAAAAAAAAAAAAATAAAAAAAAAATCTAAAAGGCACTCGACTTGTCAACCAAGTCTATGCTCCCATCCTAGTTCCAGTTTCCATCTTGGCACTACATTTCTCCTGTCCTAGTTATTTTTAATTACATGTCTTCTGTGCGGCTTGGGACCAAGACCCAAGAGAGAAGCAAACCTCCTGCTATTTATGCATAATTTCAGTGTCGAGATATCTAGGCTCAAACAATTGTATTAACTTAGCACTAAGAACCTCTCCTATTATATATGTTAAAGGGTTTCTGTCACCAGAAATCACCCTATTAAACCAAGTGTCATTTGCAATGAGCAAATGACACTTGATGACAGTAATGTTAGTCTCATATTTCTCCGTCCAGCAGTTTAGACAAAAAAATAGGTTTTTATAATATGCAAATGACCTCCCCTAGGTGCAGTAGGCGTGAACCTGCACCTAGGAGAGGCCGTAATAACGCCTCTTACCACGCCTCCGTAGCGCTGATTGACAGGGCCGGGCAGCCAGCTCTTTCGGCTCCCGGCCCTGTACGATCCCGAAATCCCGCGCCTGCGCACTGCGGTAGTACATCCGCGCACGAAGGAGCCGGGACCCGGGCGGCCGCCGGCTCTCAACGCGCGTGCGCGGATGTACTACCGCAGTGCGCAGGCGCGGGATTTCGGGATCGTACTGGACAGAGAAATATGAGACTAACATTACTGTCATCAAGTGTCATTTGCTCATTGCAAATGACACTTGGTTTAATAGGGTGATTTCTGGTGACAGAAACCCTTTAAGCTAAGCAAAGGTGCAGAGCATAGGCTGCTCGGTGGACCAAGTAAGTCCCACCTCCTCTGCCATCTTCAACCATGGAGAGAACCAGGGGGAAAAGAGAATTCTTTAACATAATGGTGGGTTCACGTCTGTGGCGGAGGTTCTGTTAGTAGTTACCCAGTGGAACCCATGATAGTAAAAGTAGTCTGTCAGGTGCTGTTGCTGTCTGAAATCATGTTTTTTTTTTCTGTTTTTCTGCTCTTTTGGTTGACTTTCATTTTACCACACAGTACACACACACTTCACTAGGCAGCACTACGCTGACTTACATCCACCAGCCACTCTTCACATAATGACTGCAGCTAATCACTCTTTTGATGAGCAACATCCACCCTTGTCAGGGAGCAGAGGTCAAGCCATCCCTGTTGTCCCTTCCGTTGTCCAACAATCGTCTCCCCTCCTCCCAGACATAAAGCCTTGTAAATTACTGACATCTTCATGCCTCAAACACAAAGCCCCAAGTGGTTTGGCAGCTGCACCCCCAGGAATCGAGGCGCAAATGTACTAGTCATAACTATTTTTGGCTAAAAGCCAAGAAAAGAAAAAGCTATAAACACCAAACAGAAAAAAAAGCAAACTGACACAGTAATCCTGTAAAATCTTCAAAAATGTGTAAACCAGATGTTATAAGCTATGCCACCTTTCTGCTCTACACCTCTTAATATGATGTTTTTGACAGCTTTTGTGTTAATCGCTGTCTTTGGTTTTTTTTTATTGGTCTATTTCTTTTTGATCTGAGAAAAACAGTTCTGCATCTCCTGGACAGACCACGGCTCGTCTGACCTGAACTCACAGCACATTTATGATTTTATGATGCCGTCAGTTCCTGCCTGACCACAGGTCTACTGATGTGAGTACAGCGCATAGACCCACAGTCCACCAGGAATGGATCACTATGGTGCTGTGAGTTCAGGTCAGAGAGATGCCACAGGTACACAGACTATTTTTCCCAAACCACACACAACCGTCTGACACTGAACCTTGACCAACTGTGTTTCCAAACAGAAGGACTATATAAAAGAATAGAAAGAATTAAGGTGATTTAGACGTGCAAATGAACGTTCCTGGGGACACTCGCTCCCAACAATCTGCCCATGTAAAGACGCCACAGATCACCCAATAAACCAATGTTCGTGCTGGCAAGTAAACGATCATTACTGGGCAGCAATAGTGATCTTTCATCCTCATACTGTGAGGGTGACTACTGTATGTAACTCACTGAACGAGCAGCCAGTTGTCGGAAAGGAATGCTTCCTTCAAACTACCGTAATCGTCTGCTCCTCTCTATGTGTAAATCCACCTTAAGTGACCAAGACCAATGCTGTTTAACATTCATCATCTTAAATATGCTCGTGCATGCATGGAGATAAAATAGGAGCAATTTCTGAAGAAAAAAAATGCATTTTAGTTTATTCACTTCTGGATATAAACGTATCAATATCATTTTCCTGATTATTCCACACAGATCTAAAGTTAATTCTATCATTAGCTTTTCTTTGATTATAACAGTGTGTCCATTAAAAGCTTAAAAAATAAAAAAATAAATGTGGACAACCTATGCCCATCAATCATGGTCCAAAACAGGCACTCCCGGCACTGCACTTCACACTAGGGATCAAATACAAGTGTTTGCTTTTGTTTGTTTTTTTTATTTGCTTCATATTGTATCCACTTCTCATATTTTGCCATCAGTTGCTTTTCATCTGAATTTTTAAAATGGAGGAAGAATGTAAGGGTACGTTCACAAGAACATAAGCCGCGGCACTGGCCGTGTGAATCCCACATTGCGGCGTGGACCCATTCACATGAATGGGTCGGCAATCTGCAATATATAGCAGAAGATTGCACACATTCTATCTTTTGCGTTGTGGAGGTACGGACCAAAAAGCCCAAGGATGCGCTTCCGTAGGCTTCATATCTGTGCCTCAGCTCCACATTGCGCCGTATCTTAAAGGGGTTCTCCAAGTTATATTTATTGATGACCTATCCTCAGGATAGGTCATCAATATCAGATCGGAGGGGGTCCGACACCAGGCACCCCCGCCGATCAGCTGTTTGAAGAGGAGGCGCGCGTCGGACCAGCGCTGCCTCCTCTTCATTGTTTACCTGCTCGCCGTAACATGGGTAGCGGTCAGCAGGTGTAATTACACCCAAGCCGCTCCATTCATTTCAATGGGACAGCTCGTTCCCACACACTTGTATAGAAACGAGTCTTCCCATTGAAATAATTGGGGCAGTTAGGTGTAATTACACCTGCTCACCGCTGCGGATGTTACGGCCAGCAGGTAAACAATGAAGAGGAGGCAGCGCTGGCACGGCCAGCTGATTGGCGGGGTTGCCGGGTGGCAGACCCCCGCCGATCTGATATTGATGACCTATCCGGAGGACAGGTCATCAATAAATATAACTTGGACAACCCATTTAAGGATTCCCATTCAAGTTAATGGTCCCACATCCGTGATTCACATGGCCACTGCCCATATACTGCGGAACCACCGTTTGCGGTCCGCAATAAGGGCACGGGGGAGGGGCTATCACCAACGTCACCGTTCTTCCCCATACCAATCTGGATTTTCGTGTACGCTATTGACTGCAGCATCTGAGGGGTTAAATGACTGGGATCAATGACATCACTGATTCCAATCAGTGCACAAAGGAGTCTGCTGTATTATACAGCTAGCACCCGCCGCGTATGGAGCAGACTCAGAGTGAACACCATATGCCGGGACCAAGCTGTTTATCCTCTCACATTGCTCTATAGGTCATAGTTTGGCTCTTTAACTATGTGTGTCATTGATATTGTGTGCTGTGCTCACCCAGGGGAGGGGGTTGTCACCTTTATCCCACTTTTTCACTTATGTTTTTGATTTATCTTATTTTATTTCTTCTTATCCGAACATTGTGCTGTATTGTCTCTGGCTCAATTTGTTGAAGGTTATTGATGCTTCCTGTATCTAGTGCTACAGCCTTATATGTATTACATATGTGCATTTTTCTTGCAATAAAACAAAAAATAAAGAAAAAAAAAATGTTAAGCAGATGCCATTAAGTAGAACACTATTGAAAACGGGCCCACTGGCTTATGGGGTTTGTGAGGCTGTCAAAATGGTATATGTCCTACCTTTTCGACACCTAGTATCCACACCCTGTTAAAACAACGGATGTGTAAATACACCCATAAACCAATTGTTCGGAAAACGGCCACGACGGCCTTTAAAAAAAAAAAAAAAAAAAAAAAAAAAAATGGGCATCATACAGCCATATTTCTTTGCCTAAATATAGATTTCGGCTGGCCATACAGATTAGAGGTCCACCAGCCGAATGCTCCTTCAACCCTCCCATACACAGGAGGAGAGAAAGAAGCTGTATACACCTCTAGGCACTTGTAATCCAACCCAGCAGACCCCTCTGCAGGAACACTACAAGTCTGATATGAAGAGAGCCTGATCTACCAACACAGAGATATAAAACATGAAGTAGGATGAAAGCCACATGTGAAGAGCAATGAAATCTTCCATCTAACCCAGGCCTTCCAGGGGGTCAGAAGAGACGGTTTGGGAATAAGAAGTAAAACCAGATTCTACGGAAGCGTGAGGAACTATGCACTGCTGTGGCCAGTTGGTCAGGCTAAACTGGTCTCTCAATCCATTTAAAGTGTCTAAAGGTTGCACATACCCAGCATGTGGCAGCTTGTAATGAAGGAGGTGCTGCTAATAAATACCAAACCTTAACCCCTTGTTTACCATTATATTCTTAATAAGGCACGCACACAAAAGGATGAAAGAAGAACAAGATTTATTGCACGGTTGATACAAGAATGATTGAGAGTTAGCAAAACCAACGAAGTGATCCACACATTATTCAGAAGGTCCCCGCATTCATGTTTAAGCCCTTAATGACCGGGCCTGAAAGGGCCTTAATGCCTCTCTACATTCCAGCAGCCACAACTTTTTGGATTTTTTTTCTTTATCCTATGTAGCTCTTTGAGGCCTTTTTCACTATTATATTATTTTCTTGGAGCTGTTTTGGGGGTACATTTAAATCACAGTTGGAGTTCAGATTTGCGTTATTTTACCATTATTCTGTTCTGTCAGAGGAACAGAAAAAAATCCATTATATATAAAAATCCATCCTTGAGCTCCGTTTGTTAACTTTGTTAGGTTCCAGTTATTTGACGGTAGAAAAAGCCCCGTTAGTCGTACTTTTATTCCCCCTCAAAAGACAGTGGAAACTACTGAAAAGAGCTTTTCCACACTAAGGGCTCATTCACACGAACGTATTTTCTTTTCGCTTTGCGGACCGTATGCCGAACCACTCATTTCAATGGATCCACAAAAAAAACACTAAAAAAAAACCGGAAGTTACTCCGTGTGCATTCCATTTCCATATATCCGTATTTCTGTTCCACCAAAAAATTTAACTTGTCCTATTATTGTCCGCATTACGGACAAGGATAGGACTCTTCTATTAGGGGCCAGCTATTCCGTTCCGCAAAATACGGAATGCACATGGATGTCATCCGTATTTTTTGTGGATCCGTTTTTGCGGACCGCAAAATATATACAGTCGGGTGCATGAGCCCTAAGGATGAATGAATAAAAGGTGTCTCAGCCTCATTCCCTGCTTCTCTATGAGATCACTACACCAGCACTGAGGTGGGTGGACCAGTAGGATAAACACAGCAGGAGGCACTACCGGATAAATGTACAGAAAAATAGGAGCAATATTTTTACTTTTATTGCAATAATATTTCATTTAAATGTCCTATTCATTTCAAAGTAATACTTTTTGTTGGAGAACCCCCTTAAAAGGAGCATGCCTTTTAATTGCAGATTATCTTGGACTAGAAAATGACATCTGTATCAGGAAGGGGCTGGTGCAAGTATTGTTAAATTTGTCAGGCTGTGTAGGCCCCACGCTGATGTGACAAGCGTGGCATCATCAGCGGAAAGGTTTAATTTTTTTTTTTTTTTTTTTTTTTACACCCTCCCCTGGACATGGAGGTCACAGACCATGGCAATCAGAGGTAACAGCCAGGACAGAAGAGAAGGTCCAGCACGCCTTTAAATCCACCCATACAACAGTGACATCAAAAGACACACATCAGGACAGGGGCCAGTCGTTCAAGGGTTAAAGCAGTTTGAAATGCCCAAGAGGTAAATTCAATTGCACTGGGGGAGAAAACAAAACAAAAACACCTACATAAGGTGACTAGGACCACAAAAGAGCACTGCGAGTGCTAAAGAGTGTGTAATAAGTCTCGTCGTGCCGCCGCCATTCTGGGTGGAGACTGGAGCTCACTGACAAAACCAAGGGGCAGATTTACTAATCCAGTCTAAAATTTAGACAACACAAACAATGGGCAAAATTTATCCCAGCGGTGCACGTGGCATGACATCTTGCTGGAAGCTGGAAACTTTTCTTGCAGCAACTCAATGCTGTATTATTTTACACTAGGGTTTGTTCATGTGGGACTTATGAACATGGGCCGTGTATTCTCACCCCATTGCTAATAGTGTAAAATGTTGGGGATATGCATGTATGCCACTTAGGCCCCATTCACACGACCGTATGTTCATTTCCGTATCTTATCCGCAATTTTGCGGATAAGATGCGGAACCATACGGACCCATTCATTTTTCCATAGGAGAAAAAAAAAATGCGGAATGCACACCGTGTGCATTCCGCGTCCATATATTACGGAAGTTCTCCCGCAAAAAAAATGAAACATGTTCTATACTTGGCCGCAAAACACGTCCGTAGCCCCATTAAAAGTCAATGGGTCCGCAAAAATGCGGAACACTACCGTATGTCTTCCGTTCCGTTTTTATACAGACACGGAATACATACAGTCGTGTCAATGGGGCCTTATAAACGTATCCTCATACGGCTTAAAAAATAATCTAAACATTAAACCTCGTCATGCTTCCTTTCCTAGACAATTTACAAAGCTGTCTAGTAAAGCACAAGAAGCGGCTAACACTATTAATAAATAAATTCCACGTGGCTGATACGTAAGAATTCGGACTCAATTTGATTAGTAACCCCTCCCCCGTGTTTTTTCTGGTTTCAATTTAGACCGTTTATGCCTTTCTGGTTCTACTCGTTTGCAAATCACTACCAAAGGAGATGCAGGTCAGCACAGATGAGCTTTTAGATGATTAGATAGCACCCATATCTACATTGTGAAGGCACCTAACAAATTACTGGTGGTGTCCTCCGGATGGGTGAAAACTGTGAGATAGCTGGGGAATGACAGCTGGGACTCCCTAAGATCAGGAGAACATGACCACAGCTCCACTTATTGTATATGGGACTGCCAATACAGAGCATGGTTATCTCATGGACACCACTTATGAACTGGCACATCCCAATGCATCCATTAAGATTCCTTCAATTTCAAGAGGCTTTCACTATTCAAATAGAAGGTCCTAGAAATACAACACTGGGATTTATGATGAACATGGATACAGAATTGCACATGCGGCACATTTATTAATGGCTTTAGACGCTTAATGCACCTCACATCACTTTTGGAAATTGTCTAGAAAAGGTGAGATGGCTCAGTGGATTCCTAAAATACATCAGACTAATGGAGGGTGCCAGTTGTTTGGTGCAAAGTAATGCGGAAGAGTTAGGCAACCTTAAAGGGGTTATCCAAACTATAAAACATGCTTACCATACTACCTGGCACTGCTCTCCCCATCGCCAGCAGCGGCCATGCGGGGATGGGGGGGGAGCGCGGAGTAAATATAAACTACCTGGGGGGGCAGGGCATCGGGGGGCATGTTTTATAGTTTGGGTAAGCCTTTAAACTGGCCTAAAGTAGGGAAAGGTGTCCCTTCTGGCTGCCTCTAAGTTTACGCTGTCTATGTTTTTTCACATAATATATGGCATTAACAGGGTTTTCCAGGCTTAGATATGGATGGCCTATCCCTGGAATAGGTGATCAATACCAGATTGGAACGGGTCCAAGACCCAGACCGTTACCACAGGAAATGACAGTGGGCGTAGGGTTGATCCATAGTGTAGTGTCTAGCACTGGTGTACTGCAGCTCAGCTCCCAGTATCCTAGCGTGGCCACTACACAGTAGATGGAACCATACACCATATCGTCTCCAGCACCAGTGGCTGCCCAAAACAGTTGACTGGTGGGTGTGCTTGGTGTCAGACCCCCACCAATCTGATATGAATGAACCTAACCTGAGGATGGACCACCAATATGTAAGTCAAGGAAAACCTCTAAATGAAGTAATAAAGCTGCCATCAGCCACCAGTAGGGGGAGCTCTGGAGACAGACTTAATACATTTCACAGAATCACAGCGGTAAACTACCAAAACAGGAGAACTTTAAGCGACTGGGAAAACTTGGAAAAGTTGTCATTATATCTTCATTCCCATACCAGAAAACTCCTTTAAAGGGATACTAGGGTTTAAGGAGTTCTACCAACAGTTTACAGGCTCAAAAGTAACTGAAACCCAAGTCTACCACAATTTTCTGTGCTCTGTACATATATTTTGCTTGCAAATAAATGCATCCACAAAATACAGTATGTGTAGGAAACGTCCACCTCCAACAGAAGATTGTTTTTTAATGCTCCGAAAATAGTTTATATATGTCCTAACTAACATCCGTGCAATCACACGGTTCAAGGCTTCTCATTTCCAATTACCACCTCCTCTCGCTAATCTACTGGAAAAATGGGGGTGTATGGCCATGGTCACAAGGCAGTATTTTGGTCAGTATTTTCCACTCCTGGTTTTGGCTCACAAATACTGACCAACATACTGCTATGTGAAGATGGCCTCACACCTGACTGCTGGATCAGACGACACAAGATCTTTTTGTAGTCTGTAACCATGGAGACATTCAGGCCTGCATAGGAGCTGTACACACAAATCGTACGCCGCTTGTAATCAGGATTTGCAAAGTTGCTTTGTTTTGGAAAATGTCAACCTTTGTGAATGTAATGCCAACCAAAATGAAGTGGAGGGGGTCAAAAATATGTTCAGGGGCCTGCAACAATCAGAAGGCCAATACTGCACTAAAACAAGAGATGGGATGACGACCACCTGATGGTCTGAGCTGGGTAATGTTTGATTTTTTTTAATCTTCTAACATTTCCTGTAGCTAGTTTCCCTTTAAACTTTCTAGCATTCATCTCCAACACTCTGTAAAGCAATACAGGACCAGTGGGGGAACTACTCCTTCAAAGGAAGCCCCTTACCCACAACTGATGAGGAATGACAATATGTCCTCGTTTCCCATAGTCAGAAAAGCCCTTGTGTGTGTGGCAAAATGGGGCACTATGCAGCGGATTTTCGGGAGGATAATCCATATTCTGTACAGCAACTGCAAAGGGTATGAGAGTTTACCACACAATAAACTAGCCTGAAATTGACCTGCGGTGCAGATAATTCATTTTTGTATGTCAACTTGTGCTGCAGATTCTCACCACAGATTTCACATTTTGCAAGGCATATGGTAAATCAGCTTATAATACATGCATACTTGGGAAAATGTACAGCAAACAAATCTGCCCCTTGGGAATAATGGGAATAAACACGGGCCACAGGTTGCCGGGCTTATGGAACAGCATAGCAGACCAACCAGAACTCCAGGAGTTACAGAAGTAGTACAGCTTGTTCCGCTATACCGTTTGCACAGCTCTCATTCACTACAATGGGAGTTACGGAAATGGCGGAGGGCCTGCACACTCCCATAACCCGGCTACCTAGGGCCAGTGCTTAGTCTCATATCGCGTGACAAACTCTTTCCGTTGGTCACTTTCTTATGTGAATGGTGCACAGTAGGGACCTCAGGTAAATAATGAATAGAAGTTTTTGTTTCTATTCTCAATGTGATAAATGCAGCACCAGGGAGATGTACTAACCACTCATCCCTTGTATGCAGACATTAATGGGCAAATCAAGCGTTCATTGCCAGAGATTAAAAAAAAACCCCGAAAACACTGAACATGAAAGAAAAATACACTGACAACTAAAAATAGGCATTAAAGGAAAGGGCCAGGTTTCTTCTTTATTTCAACCCCGGAACTACCTGTGCAGAAATCCACACTTACCTGCTTCCTGCAGTTCTGTCCCCATCAGTCAACTTCCACATGAACGCGGCCGCCACAGCCAATCACTGGCCTCAGGGCTGACCTGACATGAATCCAAGCGGAACATGACCCAGCACAGACGTACCACTTGGGGACATGTCACCACTGGGGCCAGTCATTGTGCAAGTGACCCTGTCCATATGGAAGTTGACAAATTGGGACTGGAAGTCCAGTGAAGAGAACTTAGGAGCTGGAACTGTGCGTTGGGGAGCATGCAAGTATGGGGGGCAAATAAAAAATAAATAAAATGGAAAAACCCCTTAAAGGGGTATTCTCATCTTAGACAATGGGGGCATATCGCTAGGATATGCCCCCATTGTCTTATAGGTGCGGGTCCCACCGCTGGGACCCGCACCTATATCCAGAACGGAGCGGGGAGCGCTGCGCCTAGAGGACCCCAGGTTTCCGGGGGTCCGGCCACCACCAGGCGCAGCTCCCCGCGCTGCTCATAGAAATGAATGGGAGCCGGGCCGTGCATGCGCGGTGCGCTCCCATTCATTTCTATGGAGCCGACGGAAGTAGCCGAGCCAGCGCTCGGCTAATTTCGGCGGCCCCATAGAAATGAATGGAGGGCGGCTGCGCATGCGCAGTGCGCCCTCATTCAGTTCGTGGGCTTCGTTCTGGAAATAGGTGCGGGTCCCAGCAGTGGGACCCACACCTATAAGACAATGGGGGCATATCCTAGCGATATGCCCCCATTGTCTAAAATGAGAATAACCCTTTAAGCTGGAAATATTTAGTCACTTAAAGTTTTTTTTCTCCTCTAATTGCTGCTTGAAAAATCAGCTACACAATGTAATAAGACAACTGTTTGCACACATGATTGTTACTCATGTTACATAGAGATGTAGCAGAGTTAACAGTCACACTTGGCGAGTTATCACATATAGTTAACATGTTATGACTGTGACTTAGCTCTGCTGCATCTGTACCTCTTATGCAAGTCTATGCAAATGCAGCAGAGTTAAAGGGATATTCCCATCTCATACAGTGGGGGTATATTGCTAGGATGGGCCCCTATCATCTGATAGGTGCGGGTTCCAAAGTGAAGGACGGCGCACCACTGCTTCCATTCACGTCAATGGGGCCGACGGAAATACCCGAGCCAGCACTTTTTGGCAGCCCCCTTGGATATGAATGGAGGGTGGCGGCACATGCGCGGTGAGCCCTGTCAGACAATGGGGGAATATACTAGCGACATGGCCCCATTGTTTTAGATGGGAATACCCCTTTAACAGTCACACTTGGTGAGTTAACACAATTAAAGCGTTATGACTGTGACTTAACTCTGCTACATCTGCCCATGTTCTTGGATAAACATAAAAAATTGGGTTTCTACAAACATTTCAGCCGTACGGATTATTTACAATGGATGATTATCTTACCGGCTTAATGTGCTCCTCCATATTTTGCTTTGGATGTTTAGAGGGTGAAGGATTACTGTTTTCATCTTGGGGCTCCTCTTTCACCGCAAGATGTCGCTGACCAAGGTTCCCTTGTGGATTAGGAGTGACTATTCCCTGCTGCTCCCTCTGAACCTGTAGATACTTCTGCGCCAACGTGGATGGCTGATCTTCCCTGCGATCACCGTCTTCCTCATACGAGTCTCCTTCATCACTTTCCTCGTCATCTTCCATGTCCTCGTCTTCATCTGGATCACTAGCCGCCTGTGGAGGTGCCATGGGCGGGCGGGCCTTAGCAGCTGACAAACCGGCAGGACCAGGTGCTGATTTCATTATATGCTGTGATGCCAGCTGCTGGGCATACAGCAGTTGTGTTTCTCTTATCTGTCTCTCCCGCTCCTCCATGCTGCGGGCAGCTTGCTGTTGTTGCCTCTGCAGTTGCTCCATCACAGCCTCCAATTTCATGCCCTGCTTGGCATGCATTTGTGAGCCGCCCGAGAGGGCAGGATTTAATCCACTTGGCATTAGCGAGGGCTACAACCAGGGAAGAATGAATGAAGGGAGAAAAAAAACAAAACAACAGACATTATTGACTTAATAAAATCAAATGTTATTCCATATTCTCTGAAATTGTATTCTTCATTTGCTAAAAAGCGCAAAACTGGAACAGTATTTATTAAAAATGTTGATCTGTTTGGCTCCTGCAGCCTGCTTGTATTACAATACATAGCAAGTGGCTCAATGACGTTCAGTGTCAATTCTGTCAAATGAGCCGAATCCAACTTTGATATGATCCCAATTCAGCTTCCATGAGCGTTCAGGAGAAGACATGAGGGGCTGGAGCGCAAACTACCAAACATGATGGAATTGACACTGAATGGCACAGAGCACGTTGCTGCGTACTGTAATATATTCAGGCTACAGAAGACAAATGGTTCAAAGAGCTTATTAAAAATGAATTACAAAACCGGTGATTATTATACACGGACGTCAGTAAAATGAAATTATACACAGGCATCCATAACTCATAACTAAAAACCAAAACATGACATGCGAGGGGATGATGAAATGCTCCGCCCCGTCCATTATAATCACCTGGCTATATACAGTCCCTAATGGGCAGGGGCCAGGCAGGGAAACAGTCTCTGAATTTACAGTATACTGCGTTCACCCCACAGACCACCCGCTTACGACAGATTTTCACTCAAGACGCAGATATCAGCACTGACATTAAATGTCTGCAGACAGCAGAATTATTGGATGTAATTGGATCGGACGAGTATTTCCCTAAACTCAGACTGGCACCAAAAAGCCCCAATTTGTAACCAATTACAGCTTTGGTTTTAAAGGATCATGACTAGGACTAGTTTTGGGTAAAATAGAGCAGCATGCATGTTGGCAAGAGGGACTGCTGCCATCTACCAGGAGAAATATCACAATGAAGTGCAGAAAGTTTTCTGTAAAAATACATTACAGGAAAGTTCAGAGGAGCCCCTTGAATATACTGTATACGGATGTGGGGGCTTCTAGGAGACAATTCATACACCGAGTGCACATGCGGGAACGCAGATCACAAGTCTGATCCTATGGGCAGGGAACACAAGGTATGTCCGCCCATACAGCACGCAGCGGATGCCCTGGACCATAGGCCATAGGGGGCCCGTGCAGGGCGGTGAGATGACAGCCGCCGTCCCCCGGTAGGGTGCAGCACTGCACGGTGAGGCAGCATAGGTCGCCAAGGTGCGGTGTGTTTGTGTGCAGTGACCCCCGCCCTCCTCCTCCCCACTACGACCCTCGCCATCTGCCCTGGACGCACGTTGTGTGCACGGGCTCCCGCTCACCATAGACTCTCTCCCGCAGCCGGCCTTCTCCACCATCCCGTCAGTCTGCAGGCCTTTCGGCACCGCACTCTCCTGTAGCCACTAAGCCGCCCGCCCCGGCTTCCCCTCCGTTTCCGTCTCACTCCAACCTCCAGGCTCCACTAGGCCCCTCCCGATACAGCGAGCTATTCGTCTGACGTCATTGCGCACTTCGCAACGGCAGCACGTTTTCCAGGCAGCCACGCGCATGGGCGACTGACCATTGGAGGCCATATTGGTCCACCCGAAATAGAAGCCGGTAACGTGAGCTGCTTGGTCAGTGAGTGGAAATTTATGTGCACGATCTTAAGAGAAGCACACAAAACTAATCCTTAGGAGACTCAGAAGTGAAGAATATACGTCTTCAACATGTATTAATATAGATGGGTCTATGCGAACTATAAATGTCCGCCATATTGGCACACCTAGATAGTGAGCCACTGTATTGACCATGCTAAATGTTCAGGATGCTGTACATTATCTTCCAGCTTGCTTTTAATGCTTTTTTTTTCTTTTTTTTGCAGATTTTAGTGATACATATTTGTTATAATTTACCTATAAATAGCAATTTTCTACCATAAATTTCTCATTAGAATAATTTTAAAAGTGTGCTGCTCATACAGGAATGGATTTAGGATCCACAGAGTTGCCCTTTAGGAGCTATTAGCTGACTACAGGCTTTTATGTAATTTAATAGTATGCAGCAAGTAGTAGTAAACCACATAAAGTTTCTGCCACATGGCAATGAATGCAGTCCATGGCATAACAGCTACACAAAGTTTATTTTAAAGGGCATGCCATAAATGTCCATTAAGTGCAGGTCCCAACTGCTGTCTGGTGGCTGTGCATGCATGTCTCTTTCCATTCACTTCAATAGGACTTCCAAAAATAGCCGAGCATGCTTACTCACCTATTTTCAGGAGACCTATTGAAGTGAATGGAGAGAGCCATGCATGCATTGCTAAATAACCTGATTGTCTAGGGTAGCACATTCAATAGAATGGGTGCAGCTCAGGAGAAGTCTTGGAGATGGGAGTGGAAGTTTCAGATTATGGAAGATGTCAGTGTTAGATTGTTGGCAGAAAGTAGAGCCTAGGTAGGATGGTAGATAGAGATGAGAGAGGAACTATCAGATGGTGTGGCACTGTGGAGAGCTTTGTGGGTGAGGGTGAGAAGTTTAAACTGAGAGATGTAGTACAAAAAGTCTCAGTCTAAAGGCGGCCATACACATTCAGTAGCTCAATTGTTCTGACGACATCTATCTTCCCCGAATCCCCTATACACATATATGCTGGGCTCGACGCGAATGTCTATGTGTATTCAGTGGGGAGAGAGGATAAAGGTGCTGCCAGACTCTTCCGTCAGTGGCTTATCTCCTGGGAGAACAAGAATAGAGCAAAACTATTGATTTTGCCCAACTCTTCTGTCACCTGACATGATATATCGAAAAAGAGTTGGGAGTTCCCTGTCCACATTAGACTGTTGGCTGAACCCTGCCATTGTCAGCGGGTTCAGCGGACAATACACTAATGTGTATAGGAACTTTTAGAGCCCAAATTGAATGGAGAGCGTCTGTGAACAGCAATTTTAAAGTCCTGCCACAGATTCTCAATGGGATTTAGGTCTGGACTTTGACTGGACCATTCTAACACATGAATATGCTTTGATCTAAACCATTCCATTGTAGCTCTGGCTGTATGTTTAGGGTCGTCCTGCTGGAAGGTGAACCTTTGCCCCAGCCTCTAGTCTTTTGCAGCCTGTAAGAGTTTTTTCTCCAGGATTGCCCTGTATTTAGCTCCATCCATGTTCCTTTCAATTCTGTCACTGCTAATGAAAAGTATCTCCACAGCATGATGCTGCCACCACCAGGTATCACAGTGGGGTTGGTGTGTTCAGGGTGATGTACAGTGTTAGTTTTCTGCCACACATAGAGTTTTGCATTTAGTCCAAAAAGTTCAACTTTGGTCTCATCTGACCAGAGTGCCTTCTTCCACATGTTTGCGGGGTCCCCTACATAGCTTGTGGCAAACTGCTTTCAAAAATGGCTTTCTTCTTGCCACTCTTCCATAATGGGCAGATTTGTGTAGTACATGACTAATAGTTGTCCTGTGGACAGATGCTCCCACATGAGCTGTGGATCTCTGCAGCTCCTCCAGAGTGACCATGGGCCTCTTGGCTGCTCCTCTAATTAGTGCTCTCCTTGCCTGGGCTGTCAGTTTAGGTGGACAGTCATGTCTTGTTAGGTTTGTAGTTGTGCCCTACTCCTTCCATTTGTGGATGATGGATTTAACAGTTCTCCATGAGATGTTCAGAGCTTGGGGTATTTGTTTTTATAACCTTACCCTTCTTTACACTTCTCCATAACTTTATCCCTGACCTGTCTGGTGTGTTCCTCAGTTTTCATGATACTGTTTGATCACTAATGTTCTCTAACAAACCTCTGAGGCCTTCACAGAACAGTTGTAGTTATACTGATAATAAATTACACACAGGTGGACCATTTACAAATGAAGTGACTTCCAAAGGCAATTGCAAAAAAAAGGGGGGTGAGAATCTCAAATTTACAAAATAAGAGTAGCATTAGCACCAAAATATTTTCTATAACTATGGCATTATTGTACGTTATTTGTGTTTGCAGAGTTCTGTTGCATTGTGTTTTTTTTTATTCTGAAGGCAATTGGTCATACTGGATTTTATTTAGGGGTATCAGAAGACAGGGGGCTGAATACAAATGCATGCCACACTTTTCAGATTTCTTTTTATTAAAAATTTTGAACCCTTGTATCATTTTCTTTTCACTTCACACATACTTGCTGCCTTGTGTTGATCTATCACATAAAATCCCAATAAAATACATTTAAGTTTGTAGCTGTAACATGAAAAAATGTGGAAAAGTTCAAGGGGTTTGAATACTTTTTCAAGGCACTGTACATGCAGCAATCTTTCCCTTGTTCATCCCTACACTGATTTCTTTGTCAGCAGCACATCCCTGTTTACACAGTGCGATGTGCTGAATAAAATGACAGCTCATCATAGTGTTTTTATCATTTATCAGTGATAGTGGCACAATTACACAAGCTAATTATTGTGCATGAGCACTATGTCCAGAGTGTAGGTCATGAAGATTAAAATTCTGGAAAACCCTTTTAATCCATGTACTGTAAGAGCATCAGGTACTTATGCACCTGACCAATGGCCGCAATGCCCTCCTAAACTCAACTGTATCACCGTCTTGTGGAGAGGGCGACAGTATTTTATGCTGCACTGTGGTATTTAGTTTTGATGGGGTAGTATTTTGTCCTGCGCTAAGGTATTGCAAGCATCACCTACGTCTGTTGTCCCGTCTTCTGTCGGGTCACATGATGCAGCAGTACCTGGAACGGAATTCTTTTATGCTGCAATAAAGCGCCAGTTTCACTGTAGTACCCTCTTTTTAGTGTAGTTTACAAATGGCGGCTTCAATTTAAAAAAAAATGAAAAATGACTGAAAATAATTGTTTATTCAGTGTTCAATGGAACTCACAAAATTGCATGGTCATTAACAATGAACACTGAAAAGCTACTTGGTTATAATTAGTTAATATGATTCTGTGGATTGTAAAGCTGTGCAGTACACGGCAAAAACAAAAAGGCTGCTACATCCTGACTGCATGACGGCAATGCCACATGGCTGTACCCTGACACGGGCAGCACAGATTGGACACTTTGAGAGGGTGCAGGGACACACTTCAATTGGTAACACCCAGTTATCAATCCATTCAAAACTTTTTTTTTTTAGTTGGAATAACAGAGGAATGGCACAATCCACGGTTATAAGTAAAGATGCTCCAGTATTGTTACGGAATATTTACTAAACAGACACGTCAGAAGAGCTGGCAGAATAGTGAAGGACATACATTCAAGTTTTTTTCTTTCTTTAGGGGGGGCGGCTTCCTTGTTAATATTTTATCAGTGCTCAGAGATCTCCATTACACTGTTATGCACACATTGGTGAAGATTTTGATTTGTTGACATATGACGTGACACACGTTAACCGTTTAGTTACTGAGACATTAGATCTTTTTAAGTCATTAGGTCTTGAACAGCTGGACATGTGCTTTGTATGTGCATTAAATGCATTTAAGTGCTTCAGTTCCTGGGGGATTTAATGTGGCAATGCGTTCTTCATCAATTAAGCCGTTACAGGCACTACAGGCCAGCAGGGAATCCCAACACTAGAGTGTATTGTTCCGCAGTGCTAGACAGAATGGCAGCTTTATACGGCAGTACATTCTCTATCCGCTGCTGTTAGAGCTTTTCTACATGACGCATGAAGTTATGCTGCTCTATTTCTCTCTAAACATATGGCTTTACAGAATTTATAGGAGGTATAATTGCACCTCCCATACATTTATTTTTGTATGACCCTTGCTTGTCGACAAGGGCATTTTGCGGAGAAGCAGGAATGGGACTTCCCATGGGATTGATATGACCAAACCCACTGAATAGAAAGGATTGTCTATTTTTTAGAGCTATATAGTCTGAAAAACAATGCATGAAATTGTGAAAAAAATGAAATTCTTTAGTGTTTCTGAATTAGAACATTTCCTGTATTATCGACTTCCCAGCATTTTTTATGTAAGGTGGTGGAGCAATTTCCTCTTTGGTTAACTACTTCCGTTCTACAGGGATATGGCCATGACTCACTATTTGGCCTTAGAATAAATTCTTTACTAGAGTCCTTGCTAATGATAAAAATTTACTTCCAACAGCAAGAACACAGGAATTAACAATACATTGGACAGTTTCCTTATGAAACACTAAAGTTATACATTTTGGCCATGTTTATTTCAACGGGGAGAGGGGAATAAGGAAGAGGGGTCTGGTAACAACTTTTCTCCTGCAGGTATTTCCATATACTTAAAGAGTCATTGTACTTTCACACAATTTCATTTCATTTAATAGAAAATGATGTAACTAGCAAATTTCTAAATCACTTCATATAAAAATATGCCTGCATCCACCTGAAAAGTCATGGCCACTAGGGGTCTCACTTCCACTTAATTTGCAGTCCATTGCCTGTTGTCAGGCAAGATCTATCCCTAGTAACAGACTCAGAAGACGGCTCACAGGAAGTTGGGGCGTCTCGGATCTATCTGAGATCCTGAGCCTGATAAAACAACTGCTTCTACACAGCTTCTGAAGATTATAGGAGCCTCCTGTATGTCTGTAGGTGTGACTTTCCCCTCCTTATCTGCTCTGTGAGCTCGGAGCTGAAAACAAACATAGTGGGAAGTAAGGGAAAGAATGTCACAGCAGTACAGTGCTGGCACAGAATGGATACACCACCTGCTTTTGAGTGAAATGCATCTAGCTGTGCAACTGAAACAGGGAATAATATGGCAGGAGGAAGACTTTAGGAAATCCCCAAAAAACACCTGTTCCTTCACAGTTATGCTTCTACAAGGAACCACTGCCATTATGCAAACTTTTTTTTGAAACCTTAGATACGCTTTAATCCTTCTCTCCCCTGGCATGTTCCATCAAAGGAGAATCAGGAGGCCCCATACGCATAAAATCGTTGGCCAATCCCACCAAAATATGCAGGTTAGGACAACTTTATGGCCAGTTTAGGTGAATTTACCAGATTGTGTCATCTCAAACATTGGTGGCATATCCCTAGAACACAGCCTGCACAGTGAAGGATAGTGGACCGCGCATGTGAGGGCATCCAGAGTTGGGACCCACAGCTATCAGACATTGGTGGCATATCCTAGCGATAAAATGGGTTCGTTTTATATACTACAGAGGATCTGTCACCACTTCTGACATGTCTCTTTTAAGTAAATACCATTAAATAACAATTCTGGATGTTTCATTCTTCTGGGTGTTAGAATTTCCCTTGGTAAAGGAATGTATCCCTACACAGACTCTAACAGCACTGATTGGACAGTGGTAACACTCGGTCGGCAATTTATTTATACATATAAGCGTGCCCTCACACGTTGTGGAATTTTCCATACCAAAATCTGCAGGTTGCAAATTATGCAGCGGATTTTGACGCAGATTTTTCCAGAATAGGATGGGTATTTGTGAATTATGTTGCAGATTTCTGTGCTGATCTCCACTGAAATGACTGGAGACATTCAGCTACAAGAAATCTGCAGCAAAACATTATTTGTATTCTGTTCTGCTGCAGAATTAATATTCCGCACTGGAACAGAACACAGGTAGATACTTTCATCCCCTTAGGCTAACATAGGGGATGTCTTTTTGCTGCAGATTTTTTTGCAGAAAATTCTGCAAAGTGCACCCTAACAGGAGACTGGAACAACACAGAGTTCTTAGAACAGATGGTGCAGAATTCAGGGAATGCAATTATTTACCAAAGCCTCATTCACACGTCAGTGTTTGGTCAGTGATTTCCATCAGTGATTTTGAGACAAAACCAGGTGCGGCTCTAAACACAGATCAGTTGTAGATCTTTCCATTATACCTTACGTCTGTCGAGGCTCCAATCCTGGTTTTGGCTCAAAATCACTGATGGAAATCACTGACTAAACACTGACTGTGTGAATGAGGCTTAAAAAAACATTCCTGGAGTGGTGACAATTGGAAATAATTTCTATCCATGCTGCTTGTCCGTTTCTGCATGAGAGTAATAGAATGGACTCACATTATTGTGTTCTAAGTGCCTTAGAGCACATTTGCCAACTACGCTTTCTATTCAGAGGTATCCCGTAAATGTATACCATGCGGTGACATAAGTTCCAACTTTCCATTGGAAATATAATTTTGTAAATCCTCCCAAAATATGCCCTCAAATGAAGGTTCTTCTGTGGTGTGAACAGAACCTAATCCACTTACATGTTGTTCTATAGATTGTAAACTCTTGTGAGCAGGGTTCTCACTCCCTTTTTTAATTGTTGATTCATTTTTTACAATGTAATGTATGATTTTGTTTGTACAAGAACCCTCTTAATGTAAAGCGCTGCAGAATATGTTGGCGCTATATAAATAAAGATTATTATTGTTCTATATGTGTTAAACGCAGATTTCAGATTATTTCTATTATATTGAAGCCCCCCCCCCCAGAAAAACATCCACTTGGTTTAATTTAAGCAGTCACTATGCTTCTGACGATTGGTTAGCATACAGTATGTTCACACAGTTGATTTATGTGCAGAATCCGCACCGAAATCCATGCAAAACGATCCTGGAATCTGCTTCCCATTCTTTTCAATGCTAATCCATGCTGCTGTTCATACAGCCATGAATTATTTTCATACAGTTTTCCAAACATCTTCATGAAGGGACGTGTCTCTACTTGGCATGGTATCCTCATGGAAAAAGCAGCTGGTGTCCACGTGTATTATTCCCATTGCATGGGGTTAAATCCGTGGGTCTGCAGCATGTAGAATGCTAAACCGTGGCAGAAATCCAAGCGTCCGCCTTGGATTACTGCCGGGGATTCTGTGGTGGATTTTTCCTTACTGCCTTATTGGTATTATGGGTCTCAATATATTTCTTTACACCGGGGCAGGCAACCATAGAGGGGAGGATCAAATGGTAAAAAATTTGGTGGATCTTGAGATAAGCAGTGTAAGGGAATGGTGTGCAATTTATCAGAGACTTAGAAGACACTGTCCCAGTATGGATATTACTTTTTAATTAAATTCATAACTACAGGACACACAGTACAGGACACTCCAGCACTGATCAAACACGGTCATGGGCAAAATACACAACTCCCAGGTAATATCTTCTCTGATTGTACGTGTGCTCAATGCCAGACTGCCATTAACACTTCTTCCAGCCACGACTCGTCATAGATATTGCACTCAGTCAGTAATAATGTCCACATGATGCCTACACAATTATTGTATCCGAGAGCCAGATGGCTTCCAAGCTCTGCTGCTGCATCATCTATCTGCTGTTTTCTGTATATAGGCAGCACAGGTCATATAAGTGACTGGAGATATCACACAATAGACACTAAAGCCAACTGTGTGACACAATGCAGTTCTATGACACTCAGGCAGGGCTCATGTATTATAGATGAAACACTGGCCATTAACATCCTCAAGACAACAGAAACTGTCAGGGCTTACATGAAGCCATGGAGTGACCTGCACTCACCCACTTCCTCCTGCCCTGCCATACACATTAGATAGCTGTTGGCCACCAAAAGCATCCTCTCGCCTCCTGTCCATACACATGCACACTCAGCCGATAATTATTTAATAGTTGATAGGTTGCTGACCCCTAATTTATATGATTAAAGGGGTATTCCCATCTCACAAATGTAGTTTGTATAGTTAGATAGCCATACCAATATTATTACTAATAGAATGTATTTATATAAAATGTACCGTTTAGAAGATTTTCCTACTTGTATTTCCATTGTCCCACACACATCAGTCAGGCCGTTGCCCCTAGTTACGACCACCTCGGCCATGTAGTAGTGGTGGTCGGCTTGCTCTTGTTCAATCCCACTCTGAGGTAACTGCTGTATTGTGAACGCACATTGCTTGACCATGCGCAGACACATCTTAGGGTTGTAGAATTTTTGTCTGCGCTTCCAAAATGCAGAGAAACGGATCCTGTTCCAAGATCAATTTATCTCTATGGAGCAGGATTCGTTTATAAAGTCTGCGTTTTGGACGGATCCTGACCATTGCATTTTGGACTGGTAGTGTCCAAAACACAGATGTAAAAGTACCCTAAGATGTGTCTCCACATGCTCATGTAATGTGCGTTCACAATACAGCAGTTACCTCAGAGCAGGTTTGAACAGGAGCAAGCCGACCACCACTACTACATGGCCGCCGTGGCCGTAACTAGGAGCAACGGCCTGACTGATGTGTGTGGGACAATAGATATACAAATAGGCAAATCTTCTAAACGGTACATTTTATATAAATACATTCTATTAGTAATAATACCGGTATGGCTATATCTAACTATACAAACTACATTAGTGAGATGGGAATACCCCTTTAAGGCTACTTTCACATGAATGTTGTGTTTTGTGGTCTGCAAATTGCGGATCCGAAAAAAAAAACAGATGGCGTCCGTATGGCATCCGTTTTTTTGCTGACCAACTGTAACAAGGCCTATCCATGTCTGCAAAACGGACAAGAAAAGGACGTTCTATTTTTTTTTGCGGGGCACAGTGCACTGTCAGTATTTTTTGCGGCCCCATAGAAATGAACAGGTCCACATCCTATCAGCAAAAAATGCGGCTCGGAGCCCGCAAAATATACTGTCATGTGAAAGAAGCCTAAGGGTATGACTACCATGAAAACCAGCCCATTTCAGGCTTTCTTTAATGATGCTGGATTATGGCCTGTGGAAAATCTTCAGCGGGCCTGCTGCGTGTCGCCATACCCTAATGGTGTTTTGTCATGCCTTTGTTTTCTCTAACATTTGCACCCACAAAATAAGTTTTCTAAGTTTATGTGAGTAAAGCTTAATAATTGTAGTGCATCTGTTAGTTCCATGTGCCAAAACAACATGAGCAAGGTAAGTGGTACAGCTTTCAGGTATAATCTATGCCAGTTAACTGGCATTGATTACAATAAATGTGCCTGGCTGGCTATGCCCACTTTTTGTAAATGTGGAGAGCAGGGCTGAACCCCCAAAAAGTTAGTAAACAGAAGCAGCACTGCTATACCTGTAACTCAGGCTAAAATGTCCGTTGACTCATATCCTTAGATCGGATTGTGGGTGCTCGTGGTATAGGTCCTGGCTTGATGGTCCCATGAAGTAGCAAATTGTAAAGATCCACAGCACTCCAAGCAATTCTCAAAGCAGGTGTTGTTTTATTCAGGCATCTGAATACAGTGCGACGTTTCGGCTCAGCAGAGCCTTTCTCAAGCAAGTGAAAACATGTGAATACCACCCATATATAGAGTGTATGATGTGGGGTGCCTCCCAGTGCGCATCCCTCCAATTATGGATCTTTACAATTTGAACCCCCAAAAAGACACAACATTTTGTGTAACTGAGGTGTAAGACAGTTTTCTGGCGTAAAGGGAACCCTGTAGTTTAAATAAAATAATACCTAGTCCGTTCCCCCGATGAATGGAGCGCATCATCCCCTGGCCTGTTCTCCTGTTCAGCGCAGCAGGCGAGATGATGTCACTGCATTGCACCTGCCTGCTGAGGAGTGCACCAGTCGGCTCTCTTTTTCACCACTGTATTCAATTGTATCAGTCGAAATTGGGACATGCCACAACCCTACCGGGACTGTTCACAGCCTCTCCCCCCTTAAATCCCTTTTGTATTACTTTGAAACCATATGAGGTATTAATATGGTAAAGGGAGTCCACTACCTCCAAAATCAGTTTCATAGTAAGCATACCACCATGTAGGATAAACGCCTACTGAGAAAGGCCTCTTTTTGTTATGCAAATGAGGTTCTGGTGCATCATAGGCGGGGCTGCTCTGTTTGGTGCACCTGGCTTACCCTACGTCATTGCTGCCAACAATAACTGTCAGTCAAAGAAGGTGGAGGCCTGGGCAGCATTACTGGTGGAGCGGCGCTGAACCAAATGGAGTGGCCTGCCTACAGTGCACCAGAACCTTATTTGCATTTCTGAGGATCAGTGGACCAGGTTTTCACAAGAAAGATAAGGTTATGCTTTGGGGCGCCTACCCTACATGTCTCCGATTTTGCAGGTGACAGAACCCCTTTACACAGACCAAACACACCAATGAGGGAATAGTAACGCCCGTTTATCAATTTCATCATATATTTCCAACAGGAATACACAATGGATGGCACAACGCTGTCTTAGGAGCCCCAAATGCTATTGAATTTCAATTCTCTCTGTGGATTGCCTTGTACTAAATAAATATGTACTGTACAAGGCTTTGGCACTTGCATAGAAATGAATGGAGCGGCGGTGTTCTTTTCCGACCAGCTACTCCATCCATTTCAGGGGTCCTCCACAAGGTACAGGGCCCCCATTCTTGTGATCGGTGAGGATCTCAGCAGTAGGAGCCCCACCGATCTGATAGTTATCCCCTATCCTGCAAGAACCTGGCCCTGTCAATCAAAAAGGAGAGGGAGGGGGTGGCAAAGCAATAGGAACAAGGGTACACCGAGCTTATCCTCAGGATAGGCCATCAATATTTGGTCTGTATGAATCCAGCACCCCGCATCTCCACAATCAGATGTTCTGCGGTAGCTCTTCAGTGAGATCGGCACAATGCACGGAGCTGTGGTTCGTGTGGACAGTGGATACGTTGTTGTAATAGGACTACACTTTTAAGGAAATATAGTAGTCGGTACAGAGTCGGAGAAAAGTGTCCATGCCTGCACCATATTGATCATCCAGCCTGAGACTCTGGTAAATCTGGTGCAGGTGTAGATAACCTGTCTAAGCTCATACCAGCTATATTATTCATAAATCTGGGCCATAGTGTATTAGATGCAGTCATGGCAAGATAATGCATAGTTGCCATTTCTGACACTTATCTGGACTGTACGCACTCAGTTCTACCATCCTGGAGACTGTTCTAAGCCTTCTGCCAACACATCATCCTTTGCATTTAGTAAATGCTGCTTTGATGCCAACCCACAACCTCACATATTTTCAGCAGCAGATAACTAGTAAAAGCACAGGAAGTCAATAGCAAATTTTAGCTGTCAGTTCCCTGCATGGTCTATATGTAACAGGAAGTAGTACAATATTGAATAATACCGCCATAGACTGATTGAATAATGTCTCAAGGACAGAGGTCTAAGCAACTGTGCAACACTACTGCCACCCTGTGGACAATATATTACATGCAGCAAAACTAAATGGTGCATAGTACATTCAATCTGTGCTATTTGATGCATTGATTGCACATAGAACTAAATGCAATCTGTTCACTATTTTGATGTAATTAGGGAAATATCACAATGTAGTTAAACCCCATTTTTATTTTAATCGTGACATTAAGAAAATTTGCACTTAAAGAGGACCTTTCATGCATTTTTTTTACAGTAGTTACATACCGTAACTCGTAGGGTACCCCCCACTGATGCTGCCACCAATGACCGTTCTTCAAAATAGCGCTCCTGTGGCCCCCTGTATTTTTCCCGCTCAGTATGTTAATCCTGAGCATCGGTACAGGGAGGAGGAGACGCCCGGGTTTCTCAATGGGCATCTCCTCCCTGGCTGTGCCGCGATCCAATCACATCGGAGAGTGTCACAGCCAGGGAGAAAAAAACTCCTTGGCTGTGATGCAGTCCACAATCAGGGCATATGAGACAATAACAATTATTTGTAAGACAAATAGATATGGTGTGCACACTCTGTCTAGCAATAATGGATAAATAGAATGAGATGCAAGTATGTAAATAAAACAGTAAGGAAATTTATTCATATATTAAGTGAAAAAATGGTGCTGATGCTGAGCTAGTTACATAGCAATCATAGACCATAAAAATGTTGTTAAACCATAAGGAGCAATAAAAACAATGTGGTAGTTTTAAAATATTGTATGCCTATAATAAGGCAAAAAATAGAAGGATAAAAAATAGAAAAAGAAATAAAAGAAAAATAAGAAAAAATCCAATATAAAACTCCGTATAATAGTTGGAGGGTTCAGTTCCAGGAAGGGAAAAAAATGCAACAAGTGGTTAATTGACAGTTTTCACACCTTATATGGATATGTGCTCGTAGCTTTTATCAACACTTCAGTAATGAGACATAGAATAAAATTGATAGAAGCACACTGTAGTATGTCAGCAGACCAATTGATAGTATCTCCTTATAGTAGTTAGTCTTAGGGATATAGGTTAGTAGGTACGTTACCCTTCCCGAGGAGATTAACTAACTGTATCGATCCTCTATCTTCAGGCAGCCGCGGGGTCTGTTGGAGCACTTGGTCTTTTGGCGCGCACTCCGGCGTCCCACGTGGCGTCCCACGTGGGATTCTGTGGGTCTTTGATAATAGTCCTATGTAGAAGGGGTACCGCGCTTTCAGTTGTAGTATCTGCCGATGCTGTGATTAAATCAAAATATGTGGCGTTCTCAATAACGGTGGATATAAAGCTCCTATTTTCTTGTATACTCAGTGGGTGCTATATGGTTTATAGCGGACACTTCTGTATACTGGTGCTTTTGTAGATATACGTAAGTAATCAGGGTCTCCTGGAGGCGACATATAAACAAAAGTAGGCTCATACAGGAGCCCCAATGATAAAACAAATAGAAAACTAAACAAAAAACCATGGCGAATATAAGCCTCTGTGGAGAACCCCCAGGCAGCTTGCGATAAGCACTAGAGTAACCTATTGCAAATGAAAGCATTGACAAAGAGAGCACAAGAAAAATGCAGTAATAACAGCAACATGATTATTTGTGAGATAAGAGAATGTGAAAAAGGGGGAAAGGGGGGGTGGTGAGGAGGGAGGGGGGTAGGACAAAGAAAGCATAACCTCAAAATCACATCATATAGACCGAAAGGTTTTCCAAGGAAGCCATATTCATAGAAATTTCTCATGCCTGCGCTCAACCCAAGAAGTGAGCTCCTCTAATTTACATATTTGGTCCACCTTACACAACCACTCCTGTAAGGTAGATGGTAATGTGCTTAGCCAGTGTAAAGGAATCAACAGTTTTGCTGCTAAGATAAGGTAAGTAACAAGTGTATCTTTGGTTGGCTGAAAGGATAGAGTGTCTAGCCACAGCAATATTAACTCTGGTGAAATAGATATCTTATTAGCATTGAACTTCTTAATAGTCAGCTGTACTTCTTTCCAGAACTCCGTGATTCCAGTGCATGACCACCAAATATGAGAGATAGTACCAGAACTGGAGCCACATCTCCAACACATGTCATTATCCATTACGCCCCTCTGAAAAAGACAGGAGTTTTATACCGTTTTATAGGAATTTTCCTGCATGCATACACATCTGGAGAAGCCATGTGACCTACTTAAGATCTGAGATACTTCATGTTCTGTAAAAGAAACCCTCAGTTCCTCCTCCCATTCAGAAATATACACCAGACTGGCCTCAGACTGTTGAGAAAGAAGCAATTTGTACAACCTAGACATAAGTTTTGGAGGGGACACTGGAGAGAATAAAAGCCGCTCATATTCTGTGGTTGCTCTCATACTGGGATATGAACGCAAGTAATCTTGACAAACACGTTGGAGATGAGAGTATTGTATAAAATGTATATTGGAGCCGCCTAATTTCTGAGATAAAGACTCATGGGATGGGATAATCCTATTCTGTAAAAACACAGAGATGGAACACTTAAAGGGAACCTGTCATCTCCGAAACACCCCATGAACTAGAGTAAGTGTTGTATAGTGTAAGAGGTGCTGAATCCGAATATGTAAGTTTTATCTTCATACTCACTTCCATTCCGACGCTTTGCTCCCACAAACTTGCAGTAGAATGCACTCACTGGACTCTTCTTTGAGTCCTCTCCATTATGTGAGTGAGCACTGGAGTCCAGTGAGTGCATTTTACTGCAGGTTTGTGGGAGCACAGCGTCTGAATGGAAGTGAGTATGAAGATAAAACTTACATATTCGGATTCAGCATCACTTACACTATACACCGCTTACTCTAGTTTAGGGGGTGTTTCGGAGATGACAGGTTCCCTTTAAGCAATTTTCCCCATATCCAATTAGCATGTGAAGGGTGGGAACCCCCCCAGACAAGAAAGGCAAATATCCTGTAGGCATATGAGGAGATGGAAAGGGTGAGATCAAACTATATCCACTCACCTCCTGCCACACCTTGAGCAGACCCCATGTCAGCACATTAGGTATATTTTGAGATGTCTGCGTTGTCGATGCAGCCCACAAGAGAGACCGCTGTGCAACTGTGAGTCCCTCCCTCTCCAACATTGCTGATAGAGAGCTCCCCGCATATTTGTTCATATCTAGCCATCTTTGAAGCTGTATTGCTGAGTAATATAATTTAAGGTCAGGTAAGCCAATTCCACCCTTCTTCCTAGGTAGTGATAGCAGCCTATAACTTAGTTGTGGGTGTGCCTTCTTCCAGAGAAACCTAGTAAACATTCTCCTAACATTATGGAAAAAAGACTAAGGTAAGTATATTGGGGCAGTCTGCATCAGGTATAAAAATCTGGGTAAAATATAAGTGGTAAGGAAATGCTTCCTGACAATCCAAGAGAGGAAGGGGATCGGATCCTTAAGGTCCTTTTACACGGGCCGATTATCGGCCGAAAAATCGTTCCTAGGAACGCTAGTGCCGATAATCGGCCCGTGTAAAAGTGGCCCTAATCAGCCGACGAACGAGCAAAACGCTCGTTCGTCGGCTGATTGGATCTTTTGTAGAAACCAAAAGATCCAATCTGTCGGGCGCACATCGCCCTGTGTAAACAGGCGATGTGCGCCTGACAGTATGGAGCTTCCCGGCCGCACGAGCGATACAGCGATCACTCGTGCGGCCGGGCGCTCGATTCGTCGGGCCGTGTAAAGGCTCCCTGCCCGAGCGCCGATATCGCTGATCGGCGCTCGGGCAGGGAGAAGAATCGGCCCGTCTAAAAGGGCCTTTAGTCAGTTGGGAGCTTACCTTATTAAGCAACGGCCTATAGTTAAGCTCATATATCAGAGAAAGATCGGAAGGAACTCCAAGGGCTGTGGGCTGCCATGTAAAAGGAGTAGTGGCCTTCAAAGCAGTTACTTCAGCAGGATCCAAGGAGTTATTGAGAACTTCAGACTTTCCTAAGTTTTTTTTTTAAATTGGAAAGGTAACCAAAGTCACTCAATAACGATAAAACATGTGGAAAAGCTTCCGAAGGATTGGTAATGAAAAGTAATAGGTCATCCGCATAAGCGGCTGCCGTGTGAGTGTGAGATGGGGTTTTAAGGCCCTCAATATGGGGATTCTGCCTCACTGCCTGAATCAAGGTTTCCATGCACAAAACAAACAAGCTAGGAGAAAGAGGACAGCCCTGACGCGTACCGTTGGAAATGACAAATGAAGGGGAGAGAGTGTTGTTAACTTTTACTCTAGCCGAAGGGGAGGTGTATAAAGACAGTATAGCCTCAATGAATCCTAAAGGTATGCCAAATCTCCTCAGTGTCTCCTGCATAAATTGCCAATCAATTCTGTCAAAGGCCTTCTCGGCATCCGTGCCAAGAAGCACCATAGGAATCCCAGAAGATCGAGCATAGTGAATAGCATTCAAAACCCTGTTTGCATTATCCTTACCTTGCCTAGAAGGAACAAAACCAGTTTGCTCCTTCGGGATGAGGCGGGAGAGAAAGGGTTGTAGTCTCTTGTAATAAAGATATTGGGCGATAACTGCTGCACAATTGCAGGTCCTTTCCCTCTTTAGGCAAAATGGCAATGTGTGCTTCTAATGCTTGTCTGGGGAAGGCCCGACCCCCCATTAATGCCTGAAAGGAAAGGAAGTGTGGGAGTAACACACGCTGAAACTTCTTATAATAGAATATCGGAAGACCATCTGGGCCTGGACTCTTACCTACAGTAGTAGATGCAATTGCTTTCTGAATTTCCTGCAATGTGATTGGTTGCAACAGAGAAGAGGCATCTTCACTAGAAAGTGATTGTAAATGCAAAGAATTCAGAAAATCCTTCAGATTCTCCAACCTAACCCTTTGATCAGTATTTCCCTCCTCAACATTAAGGTTGTACAAATGCTTATAGAAATCAGCAAATTGAGAAGCTATCTCATCAGTCAGATACAGTAAAGTGTTAGTATGAGAGCGGATAACAGCAATATGTGTGCGAGGGCTATACCCCTTCAACATTGCAGACATTAATTTCCCTCCTCTGTCACCATGTGCAAACATACGTTGTTTGGAATAAAGCATAGATCTAGTGAACTTAATACTCAAAAGATCTTTCAACTGATTCCTCAGATCAGTGATTTCTGTCAACTGCGATAAAGCTAGGGAACGTTTATGAGTTCTCTCTAAAAGCGATATTCTGCCTAACAGTGCCTCAATCTCCTTAGACCGTTTCTTTTTGACAGCTGCTCCCAACGCAATAAATTCTCCCCGTATGAATGCCTTATGCGTCTCCCACACAGTTGGAAATGACACATCCGGGGTAATGTTAGTGTCAAAATAAGTAGAAAGCGTCTCACTGAAAGCTAAGATTGTGGCATCATCCTTTATCAAAGTCTCATTAAGCCGCCATGTCCAAGCCTTACTAGAAGGGGATGGTAGCCGCAAAACTATATTAATAGGTGCATGATCTGAAACAGAGATTTACCCAATATCAGCAGAACTAACCTCTGAGCTCGCATTTTGTGATATGAAAAAATAATCAATACGTTGATAAGAGTGGTGCACATGGGAAAAGAAAGAAAAATCTTTATAGTCAGGGTGCAGCACTCTCCATATGTCCACCAAGTGAAGGCTCACCAAGGAGGCTTTAAGCTTGCTTAGTCCAGCATAGGAGATAGCCAAACGAGACGAGGAGGAATCTAATAAGGGATTAGGAGTGACATTAAAATCTCCCTCAAGAATCAGCATACCCTCTGAAAACAAAGTCAACTGTCTAATAATCTCAAGGAACCATTTGACTTGGCCTGTATTGGGGGCATAAACATTTGCAAATGTAATGAGCCGGCCAGGGGCGTAACTAAAGGCTCATAGGCCCTGGTGCAAGAGTTGAGCTTGGGCCCCCCTTCCCTTAGTGCTGTGTATGTCTTCCTATGCGGCACAAGGGTCTTTGGGCCCCCTCAGGCTCCTGGGCCCGGTAGCTACTGCTACCTCTGCACCCCCTAAAGCTACACCCCTGGAGCCGGCAATCCAAATGTCCCTTCACAAATAGGAATCTGCCAGCAGGGTCTGACAATGTCTGCAATAGAGTAAAGGCAGTACCTTTTTTAAAAGCTATACTAGTGCCTCTACTGGCATGCACACCATTACAGCTATGAAACCAGCGGTCAAATGGAGAGTACTGCAGTTTAGGTATTTTGTGTGACTTAAAATGTGTTTCCTGTTTTCCTAAGCAAGGTAAACACTTGTGACCTTTTTTGTGGTACATTAAACCCCTTCACATTCATAGATGTAAGTACATGCTTGGTCATTATGTCAAATATAAGAAACTAAGATTGTGCTCAAATAATATCTCGTGCCCGCCACCAGGAGATCCCCCACAGAGAAAAACCAATAACCAATTGTAAAAGAGAAGTGCCCGTCGTACATACAACATTTGAATAACTGACAAACAGAGCTCAAATGAACCCAGAGCCGAAACCACAGATAAGTGATCCAGATCTAGGGGCAAACTAACCGGAATGAGCTCACTTAATAGAAATAAACAACGGGGTGGAAAACCGATGATCAGAGTCATCAACTACAAGGCCTGCCCGGCATTGGCCGACTTCCCCGGCTGGGGCAATAATAATAAAAATGAGGATAAGAGAAGAAAGACAGGAAAGTAAGAAAATGAAATAAAAGATAGGCAATAGAGAGGTGCAAAAAGAATATCAATGTAAATCCTTCTACATGCTGCACAAAGGATGCAATACAGATCTATGTAACTCCCGCCAAAACCACAATGCCTCGTGTACATACAGGAGAATCCAACAGTATGAAAACTCTAGTACACTGTGTAACCTATTGTAGGAAAATGACCAGAAAAAATAAACTGTACATTAAACAAGTACATGGCAACAGAATAGGCAGGCATTAGGATACTTGCGAACTCGAACATATTCAAGTGATTTAGTCCCTGGTTATGGAATGCCGTAGCTTCTGCTGATATCGCTTGTCCAACGCAGTGGACCAGGGTTCTGGCGGCGGAGGGAGTTGTGGCAAATCATCATCCACTGGAACTTGAAGCCATGATGTTACTGATACTGGCGGGATCCCCAGTTTAGACCATGCAGCTTGTAGATCCTCCAGTGTCCGGATCTGTTTGTTGTTATGCATAATTACAATCCCAAAGGGAAACAGACGAGGTTGTGGGACCACAAGTGCTCCGATAAAGGTCTCAGAGTTCTCCTCTTGGCCAGAGTGGTGGGAGAGAGATCTTGATATATGTGCACAGGAACCGAATCCAATAAAATCTCCCCTTTCACACGTGCTTCTCTCAGTATAGCGGCGGTATCAGCAAAATTCAGCAATTTACAGATGACGTCCCTTGGGGGATCCGAGGGGCCTAGTTTAGGTCGCAGTGCTCTGTGGATCCGCTCAATCGTGACGGTGGCAGCTCTGGTAGGGCCCAATATAGTAGAAAATATGGTAATGGCTACCTGCATGAGTTGGTCTGGGGTGTGTTCCTCCGGAATACCTTTCATGCGGAGGTTATTCCTCCGGTTGCGGTTCTCCAAGTCTTCAAGCTGATTAAATGCAGTGTTAAGCTGGCGCTTTTGCTCCAGAAACTGCGCCTTAACCGACCCGCCAAAGGTAAGTAACATAGACTGATGCTCTTCTAAGGAATCCACGCGGCCACCAAGATGGCGGAGGTCAGCCTTGATATCCTTGAGCTCCTTCATAACCGGGAGCATCGCTTGTGCGATCATCTGCTTATCAGCGGGTTATCAGCGCAGTAGGAGTGGGTTAACAGCGCAGTATCCCCTTGAGTGGCTGAAGCGTGGCTCCCAGTTATACTGTTAGCATCTGAGTCCTCTGCCGCTTCCGAATCAGGCGCTTCTGTCGGCGGCGCCATCTTTTCCTCTGGCAGGAAACTTTTCTTTCGTAGGAATTTCTCCATTTCTGCCTGTTGTTTCTGCAGTTTAGGAGTCCCGGGTAGGTCTGTGGTCCTGTCTCTTCCAGTTTTCCCCATTTTTGCTGAAAAAAGCTAAAAATAAGCCAGTAGAAGGGTCAACTGGGAGAGGAACTCCGGATTATGCTGCCATCTCCTAACTCGCGCAGGCTCCGCCCCGATTGGGCTTTTTGTTATAGATTACTAGCAAGAATAGTCTATGAACGCTATTATATATTTGTGCCTTTGCAAGCATCAGTTAAGTTTGAGTTAGGGAAGAGAAAATAACTAAGAGCTGATATTACAATCTTTTTGTGATGTACTGACAATATTATTTCCTCTTTTTGGTTGTGATATATGCATGGTTTATGTGCTGTATGTATTCCTGCTCCTTTTTTGAATAAACGTTCCTTTAAAAAAAAAAAAAATGTCTATTCTTGTCCGCAGAATGGACAATAGGACATTTTTTTTTGTTTTTTTTGTGGGATAGCAGAACAGACATACACATACAGACGGCACATGATGTGCTGTCTGCATTTTATGTGGCCCCATTGAAATGAATGGATCCACATCCAATCCATGAAAAATGCGGATCAGATGCGGACAAAAATATATATATGTGTGTATAGGACCTAAGACTAGACTCCTTACAAAAAGAATGCCAAGTCAGGCACTATCAACTTTTACCCACCAATGTAAAATATGTGACTGTTTCAGCTCCGCATCTTGAGAAGACGATAGCATGTAGAGACCTTATACAGTACTCAGGAATTACACTCCACCTCTGTTTTCCTGTCCGCACCCACTATTCTCCCCCTTTTTTTTCTCTTAGCACATGGCAAACTTTTGCAGTACTGTACAGTTGATGGTTATGTATTTTTCTGTATACTTTTTAAGGAATAGATCTCCATCAGAAACGTCTACACTGCAATGAAACTTACATCAGGATCTCCCTACTTCAGATTACTCACTATAGCATACAACTGAAGTGACTACATCTACGGCAGGGTTCCTCAACTCCAGTCCTCATAGCCCACTTATCAGTCATGTTTTTAGGATTTCCTTAGTATTGAGCAGGTGATATAAGTTAGTGTCAGTGCATCAGGATTTACCCCAGATTAATTCTGTGGGATATTCTCAAATGATGACTGGTAGGTGGCTCTTGAGGACTGGAATTGGGGAACACTGCTCTACCAACACAACCCCTTCATAATCTTCACCCTTGTTATCCACATCATGGCCACTACTACTTCCCCATCACTCCCCTATCCATAATGTGTGTCAGAGTAGTAACTAAGAAAAAACAAAAGGAAATAATAGAGAGGCAGACTAGACGGACCATCGCTCTTCTGTGTTTCTGTATCATAACCATATCAGATCATTTGACTCGATTTACATTTCAAGTTTGAATTGAAACGGTTACCCAATTCACATCAATGTTGGTGCTTCTGTAACAGGTTCTCTAATATTTGCTGGAAAGCACATTATGAAGCCCTATTCTTTGCCAGTAAAATGAACTGGGGTCAGTTGGGCACTGTTGGTCATGGATCATGTGACATATCTGGTTCTCTATCACTTTCATTTTCTGCTCCAATGGCAGAACAAAAGACTGTGAACCCAGCCCCGATATTGCAATAAATTACAATAAAAACATCAATTTAAAAATATTAAATGGACACTGTTGTTTGAATAAAATGCATAAATCTAGCTACACTATTTATTACTGCTGTTTAATATTTATTTTACTCACTATAAAGCGCTGACATATTCCGTAGTGCTGTACAGACATTATCATCACGTTGTCCCCAATGGAGCTCTCACAACCTAAGTTACTCCTGGGGTTTGCTACAGAGAAATAGGGGTTCAGGATCTCCTCAGTGTGTGCTGTGTATGGAAAACATCATAGTAGCTACTCTGCCCACTAGTTCAGGGAAATTGGCGTAGATGGAGTGCGCAGAAGGAAAATCAGTGATAAATAGAAGTCACTTACTAGTCAAATATAGTGTTATTCCTCATGAACACACAACTTGGTATTCTAAATCAGGGACACCCAACCTGCGCCCTCCAGCTGTTGCAAAACTACAACTGCTAGCATGCCCAAACAGTCTACAGCTATTAGCCTACAGCAGGGCCTGGTAGTTTTACAACAGCTGGAGGGCCACAGGTTGGACATCCCTATTCTAAAGTCATCTGAAATGACCGGCACATTTTAACGTGTGCTTCTATATACAGTGATACAAAAACAAGTGGAAATTAAATAAACATAGTAATTGAAGAAAAAAAAAGCACCCATATTCTTTGCCCCAGAAGACGCACCGGCCCACAAGACGCACATAGGTTTTAGAGGAGGAAAATAAGAAAAAAATATTTTTCAGCAGACCTCAGCTTAGAGCCCCAATCAGACCCCCAATGTTAATCAGACCTCCAACCAGACCTCAGTTCAGACCCACAATGTAAGACTGCCAATCAGATCTCAGCCCCAATGTTAATATGACTTCTCCATTCAGAACCTCAATGTGAATGTGACTCTCCAGCAGACTTCACATCAGACCCCCTATGTGAATAACTCCCCAAGCAGGGAAGATACTAAAAAACAACTTACTTCTCCTGCTCCAGACGCCGCTCCTGACATCCACACTCTTCTCATTCTTCCTGCCACATGCTGTGCCATGATCCAAAACTCACAGGGTTAGGTGTGTTGTGCGCATGTTGTGCGCAGCTACAGCACAGCGAGTGGTCGAGGAAGACCAGGAAGCGTCGACTACAGAGCCCGAGCATCATTTACCGCTTACCAGTCCTCCTGTACTAGTGAGTGCCTCCATAATGGAATTGCTCATTAGTATTCGCCCCATAAGACCACTTTGGATGGGAAAAAAGTGCGTCTTATAGGGCAGAAAGTACAGTAGCTCTACACAATGTCCAAAGCTCTAGACCTTGGGGGACTGTTTCTCTGGGTGGGCGGAAGAAACTCCCATTTTCAAAACAGTCTCAGAAATGCATATGGTATGTAATGTCCTTCTTCCTAATTCACTTTTCTAGAGATTTGGGGTACTCTCTCTCCTTGGGGGGCCTTAATCGGCATGAGGAGACTTTTAGGCCATACATGCTCCTCTGCAATTCAGGGCAGAAAGGGATGCAAATGAGTTCTTAACAAGCTCTGCCTCTAATGTCACTTGTATGACAGCTGCCTTACATCTGGTAGTATTAGGCTAGGGCAACACATGTCGTGGCCAGGATCGCCGAGTAGCGGGGATCCCATAGAAATGAATGGAATCACCTCCGTGGTCACAAGAAATCCAACACAGCTGGACTTCTTGCAACTGCCGCGGCAATCCCATTCATTTCTATGGGATCCCCGCTACTCAGCGATCCTGGTCGTAGCCCTAGCCTTAGAGGCAGAGCTTGTTAAGAGTTCGTTTGCATCCCTTTCTTCTAGAGAGATCCAGCTATATAATTCTATGGATTTAATAGTAGAGGTGAATGAAAGAAAGGTGCTTGAACCGCTTCACCTGCTTCTCTATGAGATCATTATTCCAGCACTGAGGGGAGCAGGGAAGCCGCTGAGCATATAGTCCACCTTGAATGCAGAAGAAGGTAAAACTAGAAAGATAAACAGCAGGGGGCACTACCAGAGAGGAAAAAGTAATGTTCATTATTTTCCACAAAATACCTGGAAATTAAAAAAAAGTCCTTTTTTCATCATGTAAAGGGAGTTCTATGTACTCTACTTTATTTTTTAATTGCAATGAGGATCTGAGCGCAACTCAAGGGACAATGAAAGCATAAGGGAATGTTTCTCTCTCACATTGATCCACTCAGGATTTCTTGAATGTAATGTAAAAAAAAAAAAAAAACCCCTAAAGATGGTAAAAGAAATTGATGTATAGGGTGGGTGAGACAATTATGTCCACCACCTTTTGCAAGCCAACAGCAGGTAAGACTGTCCTCCATGCTGACAGTTTCTACCCACAACATACAATTAAAGCAATGCCTGCAGGTGAGCTCTTTTGATCTAAGAGAAACTGCAGCTCATCACAGGCATGTGAAGGCTAGTAACACCATTAGGAGATTACAAAAGCCAGAAATATTGTAGCCAACACATCATGATCTGAATTATTACAAGAAAAACCAAAGAAGATCAATATTAGGCCCATAGTAGTTTTACAATACAGTAACCGATTTGCACAAATAAAAAGTATCATACATAAATACCTTCCCATACTGATGGATGATGTGTATCATACTTTGAAAAAGGGCTGTCAGGTGGTTTACAGACGCCCACCATCTTTTGGTAATTATCCAGCCTATTCCCTCACAGTAAAATAGATCTGTTATGTAGTTGAAACAGGAAGGTTTTTTTTTTTTTTTTCAGGTGCGCTTCACCTGAGTAGGGTTTTTTTTTTTTTTTTTTGAACTGAGTAGTTCACTTTTTTTCATGATTCGGAAGGAAAATTTACCTTCCCTATAAAATCACACATCAATTGTAATTCAAAATATGTAATATATATGACCATGTGTGTGGACTGTCAGAAACGCTACATTGGTTTCACCTCCAGAAAATTAAAAACCAGCATCCTGGAACATTTAAATGACTTCCAACAGGGACATATTTAATGCATCACGCTATTTTGTTCAACACATGACAGATCAACTAAAGCATTCAGAGTCCTGGGCCTAGAGAGGGTGTTCAAACCTCCCCGAGGTGGACAACAAAGCCAGTTTTTATAAAAACTATCATGTTTAAAATGCCTCCTTGAAGTCAGAACCTTCTCCTGCTAAAGTCTGATAAATTTGGAGCTGAAAGGGGTTCTCTGGGAATTAAAGAAATGAAAATACTTAAATATTACTTTATAATAAATATATTCTCAAATACCTTTCATTATTTATAATGGCTCGTTTTATCTGGGAAAGCAATCAGGGGAAACAAAATATCCGTTGTCCTGATCACACATGAGGACGAGTGACTTCTGAACACTGAGGTAAAGAGCTGCCTCATCCTCCTCTCTGCTCTACTTGTCAGGGATTTTGATCCTGAATACAGCTGATAAGATCTTCAGCTGAATCTCTGGGGAATTCAGTTCATGAGGAGACATGAAGTACAGACAGATGGACAGGACAAACTGTAGTAATCGAGACTGTAAACAAGTGCTGCTGCTCATTAGCCTCACCCTCCTCTCATGTTTCCTCATCTTCTCCATTCCCACAGATATTCACCTGTATTCATCATGATTCTTGACAAGTAGAGCAGAGAGGAGGATGAGTGAGCTCTTTACCTCAGTTTTGTGAAGTAACTTGTCCTGCTAAGTGATTAGGACAGGTTTTGTGTGAACTAATGGGATGGCGGCCATTTTATTTCTCCTAATGATTGCTCCCTAGACAAAACAAGCCATTATAAATAATCAAAGGTATTTGTGAATATATTTATTATAAAATAATATTTAAGTATTTTCATTTTTTAAATTCCTTGAGAACCCCTTTAAAGAGGTTGTCCCATGAATATTGCAATATTCAAAACCAGCGCCTGGGTCTGAATACTTTTATAATTGTGTGTAATTAAACATTTAATATAGCTACCAAGTTATTCAGTGAAACAGCGGCACCTGCTGTTTGCTCTTTTTCTAATTTCTCTGTCCTGTTCACTGAGACGGACGCACACGCTCAGTTCCATCCTTCAACTGTCACCAGCAGCAGTTGACAGCGTGAAATAAATCTAGCAGAACAAGTGGAGCAATGAATGTGGAGATCTCTGGATCCATGTGAGGTACAGGCCTAATTTTCGCTTTGTGTAAGGCTATGGAACTAAAGCCGAACTGGTGGTCAGCAAATGTGGCGTACCAGACACGCTTTGTGCAAGCCGTCGCGCTCTGAACACCCTTGAGGGCCGGGGTACTCTTGACCCGCTTCCCACAGGAAGGAGGGCTTATGCACAGCCCTTCCCAGGTGCCAGTAGCGAGGCGGCTGGTGGCTGGGCACACCGACCACGGTTGGGCAAAAACTACCAGAGGGTACTGGGAGATAAATGCAGTGTAATGCTTAGAGACGAGAGCAAGGTCAAAACATAAACCAGGACACGAGAACCAGCAGAACACCAGTACCAAAGCAGAAGCAGATAACCAAAGAGAAACACTCACCAGATAGCTTAGTTCCAGCACTGAAAGTAACTGAAATAATCAGCAATGTGTGAGAGCAAACAGCTAGTTTAAATAGCCCTCCTGGGATCACATGACATTGCTGACATCACACCCAATCTCCACCCTCAGGCCAAGTAAGCACAGGGGAGGACTGAGTGGGTGAAAATGAGAAAACCTCCCACCACCTCCCTGACTCAGGAGATAAAGTGGTAGTGGTTCTCTGGCAACAGCTGACGCTAGGAGCCCCGGCGTCCCGGGACCCCTGGCTAGCGTCAGCGCTGGGAATGACGGCGTCCCGTCTCCCAGCAATACCAGGACGTGTAGTGCGTCTCATAGAATGACACGCACGCAAGAAACGCGAACCCTTACTGGATGTGAACCCTGGAGTTGACACCCTGCCACGCCGCGGGGCCAGAGACCTGACACTTTGGTAGAAAGATTGTCATGTGCTAGATTATGTATGATTTTCATTTTTTACATTAATGATGAGATAACCCATTTAACTGTTAGGGTACGCCCACATTGGGCAGACTTTTTGCAAAAGCATTTCTACTGTGGATCTTGGCACAATTCCATTGCATAATCTGTGATTAATCTGCAAAATTCACTTGTAACATCAGGATTTGTAGCAAATTTTGCTACGGATTTGCTCCTATACACTGCAAAGAGTCAACTCCAACCTGCAATTCAGTTTCCACTGCAGATTATTCCTGCGGCATAGATAAGATTTTGAAAAATATCATCCCCTTTGCTGGTAACACTGCAGAAGTTCCATCCCCCATCCATGCTGAGAAACAGCAGCATATCTGACACGAGTCTACCTTTAAAGGAGTATGCAGTAGCATAATAATAATGACCAATCCTGAGGCATACTACCTGTGCTAGGCTTATAACCTGTGTTTCACCAAGTTCCATATAAGCGTTGAGCAAGATTGCAAGTAAAGCTTATGACATACCGCAATTTTTACTGTATAAGGCCCCATTCACGCCGTTGCGGAACGGGTGCGGACCCTTTCATTTCAATGGGGCCGCAAAAGATGCGGACAGCACACGGTGTGCTATCCGCATCCATTCCGTGGCGCCGCAAAAATATAGAGCATGTCCTATTTTTGTCCGCAAGCACGGACAAATTGCAAATTGCGGAACGCACATGGCCGGTATCCGTGTTCTGCGGATCCGCAATTTGCAGACCGCAAAACACGGTCGTGTGAATGGGGCCTAAGACTCACATTTTTCCCCCAAAAGTGGAGGAAAAATAGCAGTGTCTTATAAAGCGAATACTAATGAGCTCATCCATTACGGAAGTGCTCATTAGTACAGTAGAATCAGTGTGAGTGTAGTGCTGGTATTACTCACCGCTCCCTGGTCTTCTGCTGGGCGCCCACTGTACTGTGTTCTGACCGCGTCCAGAGTCAGAACGTAGCGTGTTTAGTGCGCTCTATGCAGTGAGCCGCCAGGTCACAGTGCGCTGCCTCTACCAAGTGGTGGTACTGCTTCTTGTCTGATATGAGGTCTGATTAAGGTTATAGGGGGGGGGGGGGGGGGGGGGGGGCACATGAGACTGGACTCTGATTAAACCTGGGGTCTGATTTGAGGTCTAATCAAGATTAGGGGTCTGATCTGAATTCTGGTGAAAGTCTGGGAAATCTGGATGATAGCTGGTAAAGGCTATATTGGCCCACCTCTCGATCTTATATTCACAGGGGATACAGGTCTGATGAAGACTGGGGGTCTGATCCACATTTGTTTTCTTATTTTCCTCCTCTAAAACCTAGCTGAGTCTTATAGAACTAAAAATACGGTAACTACTTTTGGCCTGAAGGACCAGAAGACTGATGTCACAGGACAACTTTAATGAAGATCTGGAATGGATTATGTTCTTGTAATGGGCATTAACCAGCACAATCACAATGTACATTCACTTACACTACAGCTGATAGTAAAGGTGCCTGTTGCTTGTTCAATATTACCAATGAACGATGTGTGACAAACAAAAAAGGACATATGTGCAGCAAACCATTCAGAAAACCACCACATATCTGATAAAACAAAACGTGTGTATTTTTTTTTTAAAACTGCAGAAAAGAAAATTCAACTTTACCACAAAGACTTTAAATCGGATTAAAAAAAAAAAAAAAAAAAAAAAGCTACATAACAGAAAAAATAATTTTACATCTTTATACAGATACGTGAAGGTTGAAAAGGGGAGCATTAGCTCTCCAATTACCCCGGTATAAATGAATGAAGGTGGGGTAATGTTTATTCCATATACAATAACGTCTGTTTACAACCAAGCAATACAAAAGAACTTTATTGGAAAACTTCCAGAAAGGGGTTAAATACATTTTTTTTTTTATTATTTTTAACGAAATTTTTTCAGGTCACCTCTAGGGGTAGAAGAGGTCCAACTAGCAGAAAGTGGATGTCTGGAAAAAAAAATGTTCCAACATCGGCATATATTGTGCATCTTTATAGGGCGTTGTAAATCTGAACTGTAACTCTGGGTGAAAACCCCAGAAAATAATAATAATAATAAAAAAAAAATTATAAATGGTCAGAACGTGTAAAGAGTGTATAGTATCTGAGTAAAAGAAAACTAAACCAAAGACCCAAGCATCCGTGAGACACGTGTTGGCAAATGTAAAGTACCAGCAACCTGTTGGAAAATAGCAGCAGTCTTAATGGTTCCATAATGAGCAAGTGACATCTGACACTGCAAGAATTGCATTCTCCTCCATAGATATTTTCCAACCAATGGAAATCTACTTTCTTACATCTATGCACAATGTGGATGGGGATTAAATAAAATAAAACACTTTATGACTGTAATAGAGCTGAGTGGCACACCCAGCAATGAAGTGTCAAGATACAGAGGCCCGTTCTATTGTTTCGTGAAGTGAATAGTGGTACGCTTGCTAGATCCGATATTTCATGTCTACATCTTGTGTCTGTATAACTAAATCCACAATAAGACAAAGTGCATCTTTGTAAAGAGGGACACAACCCTTACAGGCTTTATCATTCTCCGATATGAGAACACTACATTCCTGCAGTCACAGGTGTCCATTATGTACTTTGCATGCTTTAACATAATAATAATTTGGGGTACTGAAAAGAGAAAAACGGCAACGGAGTTGGTCTTGTAATGATAAACCCATGGGCCCTTGCCACGAGGGCACTAAACATTTAGTGGTTAAACAGATTTAAAATGCACATGTGAAACTTCTCCCCAATTTAAGATTAGTGTCTTATAAAAAGAACCTTTTCCAGGTCTATATACATTATACACAGCCAGGTTGCGTCCGTGGGAGTCCAGCATTACTGTCGCCACACAGCTCATAGAAACCGAAACCAATATTTTTTACATTTTTTAAGTGGATTATCAAAGTAGAGGTTATGAGCTCTGTGGTATGAGGAAAATAGGCATTGCTTGACGTACATGAAGAAAAAGTGGAACTGTGTGCAGAAGATCAGGCAGGGCAGAGTAATAACTACAGGATGTCATAAGGATCCATACAACGTACACTCTTTTTGCTACCTGTTCTTCTGAGACTCAAAGCTTGGTCTGGCAATCACCATGGAGGGGGAAGGGACAGATCAAAAGAGGGATAGGAAATCTCAAGATTGAACACAACATGCCAACAGTCACTCCCAGGCAATGTGACAAAACACAAAACTGTACTCCTTGTACGCAAATTTTGTGGTCCTTTGTGAAGCAACGCCGCCCGTCCCTTGGCTCCTGAAACAGACGCCTGAGCATGTGTGGTCAATAAAATCCATAAAACGAACAGTCGTGACTGATGAAGTGTCTCAACAAAAGGACAAAAACAAATTCCTCATCTTTTAACTTGAAAATAACAATTAACCAGAAGTCTGTAAGCGGAGGATGCACAATCCTGACCCAGAACGTCTTATTACATGAATGAGGTGTTCAATGTTGTAAATGGTATTTCCCCCCCAAACGTACTGTGAGAAAAGAAATCCCATGACTTATCATGGCCCAGTCCACTGAATAAATACAGTCCAAATATGAAAAAAAAAAAACAAAAAAAAAAAACATATCCTCCCCCAAAGGCAGGAGGGAGAGCGCCAAGCTTGTGTATGGGAAAAGGATTGGGTCTGTGTGTCCTGGATCAGAATGATACTTCAGAAGCCCTTCAAGGAAAACTCTGGCTGTAGAAACACCATTCAACTGATGCATTGACTCATTCCAGATGTGTCCTGTGATCCAGTCACATGACTTTGAGTAGACAGGGTTCTTGGTTGCCTAATTTTCCTGTAAAGAAAAAATGTTGAGAAAAATTACAAGGCGAAAAACAAAAACCTAATATGCTCTACAAGAGCAATCATCACAGGTACAGCAATCTATGGATACAAGTTCAAGACCCAATTCCTTCACTGCAAGCGAGAGATGATTGTGAAACTAACAAGCAAGAAAGCATGACAATTATAAAAATGTAGGTTGTAAACTTACCGGTTTCACCTTCGTGGGGGTGGGTAAAGAGATGGAGCTGAGCCCTGCTGACTTGCTACAATGGCTGTAGAAGACAAACCTTTAAACACAAAGTTATATGTAAGTATCTTCTCATGCCATGTAATATTCATAGATGATGCAACAAAATCAATTTAATGGTTAAGGGAGTTATCCAAGAGTCAAACAGACCTCCCAGAGTGGCCGATCCACAGTGATCATACTTACCTGGTCCCCGCTGTTGGGTTCAGTGTCTAACACTCGGGCTCTTCCTCTCCCTGCCTTGCCGAGCTCAACATCCGTTGACGGGGAGCCGCATGACCGCTGCAGCCAATCACAGACTGCAGCGATGACCTGCTCCCCTTCCGTCACGTGACCAATTGTCATGGCGCAAGGGGAGCAGGTCACCACTGCGGCCTGTGATTGGCTGCAGTGGTCACGCATCCTCCTGTTGAAGGATGTTGATCTCAGCGGGAAGGGAGAGGAAAAGCTGGCCCAGGACTGTTAGAGACCAAACTCAGCAGCGGGGACCGGGTGAGAATGATCTCCACTGTCGGTTGGTCAGGTATTTTTAACTCCTTGATAATCCATTTAATTTCGGTGCAACCGAATATATCAAAATAGTGTCAAGGAACACTACAGATTAAAAAAACCATGTTAAACTCAATGGTGGAAAGTTAAAGAGGCTCTGTCACTAGGTTGTAACCTATGTATTTAAATACATAGGTTACAAGTCCTAGTGACAACTTTTAAAATCATACCTTTCATGCAGAGTTCTGCGCAGCAGTCGCGTAGAAATTTAAGCTTTAAAAAGTATGCAAATGAGCCATCGGAGCACCGGGAGTGACGGCGCGTGCGCAGAAGAGAAGACAGCGCTTGCAGTGTAGACACTGCAAGCGCTACTGCGCATGCGCCGGGAAAATTTTAGGGCGCATGCGCGAGAGGTCAGTGCTAGACTTACCAGTCTAGCGCTGTCTATCATATACAAAAAGGGGCGTGATTACAGACAGGGGACGTGCCTCGGGCCCGGGGGGGGGGGGGGGGGGGGGGGGGGGATGGGCGGTGAAGGAGCGGTGCTCCAGAGGAAAGAGGTGCTCCGATGGCTCATTTGCATACTTTTTAAAGTTTAAATTTCTACGCGACCGCTGCGCAGAACTCTGCATGAAAGGTATGATTTTAAAAGTTGTCACTAGGCCTTGTAACCTATGTATTTAAATACATAGGTTACAACCTAGTGACAGAGCCTCTTTAAGCCTTACAAAGAAATATATATTAAAACACAGCTAAGAAACTCCACTATCACATAAAATATCCATGTGACTTCAAGGTAATCATAGTAACCTAAATGAGGTAGATTGAGCTTGGAAGATTATAAACTGTCCAGTCTTGGGGAAAAATAGTTCTTTGTATTGAAGACATTGCTCTGAAACTGTAGACAACATACCTGTTGTGTAGGGCAACTGATACTGGCCGGGCAGCAAAGAGTAACCAAGATGGTGATGGTGATGATGTGTGGACATTAAGCGCTGTGAAGGGGAAGTGCGTGGCCTTTCAGAATTCCTGTCACCTCGGTCTGGTGCTACCATGCTGTTACAGCCACCAGCTCCTCCTGCAGAGCTTCCAGGCACATTGCAACCTCCTCGATCTCGTTCCTGTGGGGATTTGTCTGATATCTGTGCATAAAAGTAATTCATATCACAATATATGATCTTTAAAGACAAAGTAACACTGATATAATATAGCACACGAAAAGTAGCCAGAAGACAAACTGCAAATAATAGTAGTGATGTACCATCTGCAGAACTATCAAGTGTAGGGGGCCAGGTGCTTGGAAGCCACTTTGCCCACCAGAGTTTATCACAGTATATACAAAACCCCAGAAGGTGGTCAATTGTTTCTGGGCAGTACTGGTGGCTCTTCAGGTTGTATAAGTGCATGACCACACTTTTTTACACATTAGCACAGTTAAGGGCTATGGAGACCATTGGGGTCAGGTTTTTTTATTATTGTATTTTACTTAGTTTGGAATAAAATATTTTCCAATTGTTTTTTTTATTAAAAATGGTCAATTTGCTTTTCTTCTACAACCTTCAGTTTTCAATAATTCTGTAGACTGTTCTTCCCTATTCTCAGAGTGAAATCCCTCAGAGCCAGCAGCTCCTTCTGTAGCACTTATCTGTGCTTTCCTATTTATGATAAAACTTAAAGGGGTTCTCCGGGAATTAAGAAAATGAAAATACCTAAATATTACTTTATTATAAATATATTCCCAAATACCTTTTATTAGTTATAATGGCTTGTTTTCTCTGGGGAGCAATCATTAGAAGAAATAAAATGGCCGTCGTCCTATTAGTACACACAAAACCTGTCCTAATCACACAGCAGGACACAGCCACATCTCCACCTCCTCTCTGTACTTCATGTCTCCTCATGAACTCCATTTCTTCAGAGATTCAGCTGAAGATCATATTAAACTGTATTCAGGATCATAATCCCTGACAAGTAGAGCAGAGAGGAGGATGAGGCAGCTCTTTACCTCAGAATAGTGAAGTAACTTGTCCTGCTGTGCGATTAGGACAGGTTTTGTGTGCACTAATAAGACAGCAGCCATGTTATTTCCTCCTAATGATTGCTCCCCAGAGAAAACAAGCCATTATAACTAATAAAAGGTATTTGGGAATATATTTATAATAAAGTAATATTCACGTATTTTCATTTTCTTAATTCCTGGAGTACCCCTTTAAAGAGTTTAACTCTTTAGCTTAAACGAAAACGCTAAAATGAAAAATTCTTTTGGGTTCAAGAGGTTATTACCTACAACCTGTCCAGAGCCATAACTTTTTTATTTTTCTGTTCACATAGCCATATGAGGGTTGTACTTTAGAGCTTGTACTTTCTAATGGCACCATTTAATACTGCATATGATGTAGTGAGAAGCTGGGAAAAAAATTCCAAATGAGGTAGATTTGGGGAAGAAAATGCAATTCCCCAACAGTTTTAAGTGCTTTGTTTTTACAGAATTCCCTATGCAGTAAAACTGACCTGTTACCTTACTTCTCTGGGTCAGTATGATTACAGCGATTCTCCAAAAGGGATTCTCTGTTTTGGCAATAATTTGAGCTCGATAACATTTTTTTATAGTTACGTCTAAGGAGCTGTGTGAGGTCTATTTTTGTAGGCCAATTTGTAGTTTTTATTGATTTTGGCATGTGTATGACTTTTGGATCACTTTTTCAATTTTGATGTCAATGTTTTTTCCGTTATGCCGTATAGGATAAAAAAATAATTTATATAATAATTTATATTCTTCTTTTCACTTCTGTCATAGACTTCCATGCATTAGCTCTGGAGTCTATGAGAATTTCACTATGTTCCTATAGTAACATTGCTGTAGCAGCCTCGGATCTGCTGTGATCACAAGCCACTACCATATTTTAACAGTTGGCTTCTGCTGTACATGTTCAGTGGCGTAAGTCTACGGGTTAAAAGGGCTGTCCCATCTGTACACTCATGACAAATCCCCAAGCTTACGTGGCCACCTCTCCATTCACAGTGATCACGTTTTCGAGATGTTGGGACAAGCACAAGACATTTATGGCATATCCACATGAGAATAGTAAGGATGGCACTCACCCGTAGCGTCCAAATATTCTTTATTCTTGTCAAACAGACAAAATTACATTTGTAAAAGATTGCAGGGGTGCGGGGACGCCACACAGGTATTACAGAGCAGCAATGGCCGTTTTGCATAACACATGCTTCTTCTGGCCTCTCTGACATCATTACGCCAATGCGTCATCTCTTAAGCAGTAGCGTGACCCCTGACTGTCATGCGCACAAGCAGTGAGGAATAACACCAACTACCTGCACATTTAAAAACAAAACATTAACAGAAAATATAATAACATAATCGGTTAGTACTCACAGAAATATACTCAAATCATTCAGGCCTAAGGGGTCTAATGCATTAGTCTTGATGATCCAGATGGCCTCTCTACGTAACAACATCACAAGTCTACTGCCACCTCTGGGCATATAGGGAATTGCTTCTATTCTTGCAAAGGTAAGTACCTTAGAGTTGCCTGCATGGACCTCTCTCACATGTTCGATTAGACAGGGACATCCCATTCCTGAACCTATGGAATTAAAATGTTCCCTAATTCTTTCAAAAAGTGGTTTGATCGTTTTGCCAATATAAAAAAGCCACAAGGGCACATTATCACATACACTACATATCTAGTTCTGCAGGTAATCAATTGCGTTACTCTCTGTAACATAATAGAGTAACACAATTACCTGCAGAACTAGATATGTCGTATGTGATAATGTGCCCTTGTGGCTTTTTTTATATTGGCAAAACGATCAGAACACTTTGTGAAATAATTAGGGAACATTTTAATTCTGTTGGTTCAGGAAAGGGATGTCCCCGTCTAATCGAACATGTGAGAGAGGTCCATGCAGGCAACTCTAAGGTACTTACCTTTGCAAGAATAGAAGCAATTCCCTATATGCCCAGAGGTGGCAGTAGACTTGTGATGTTGTTACGTAGAGAGGCCAGCTGGATCATCAAGACTAATGCATTAGGCCCTTTAGGCCTGAATGATAAGAATGATTTGAGTATATTTCTGCGAGTACTAACCGATTAGGTTATTATATTTTCTGTTGTTAATGTTTTGTTTTTAAATGTGCAGGTAGTTGGTGTGATTCCTCACTGCTTGTGCGCATGACAGTCAGGGGTCACGCTACTGCTTAAGAGATGACGCATTGGCGTAATGATGTCAGAGAGGCCAGAAGAAGCATGTGTTATGCAAAACCGCCATTGCTGCTCTGCAATACCTGTGTGGCGTCCCCGCACCCCTGCCATCTTTTACAAATGTAAGTTTGTCTGTTTGACAAAAATAAAGAATATTTGGACGCTACGGGTGGATTTGTATGTGGACTGTGCCTGTGGATAGAGCATCTCCCGCGTCCATTTGAAAAGCTTTTCAGCAGCCAATTTAATGTCGTGATGATGTGGTGTAGTTTGCAGTGCCATCCTAATTCTGTTCCTTTTTTTGTAGACATTTATGGCATATCCAGTGATTCTCTGTGTTTGCCATAAATGTTGAAATGAGAACACCCGTTTAAAGGAGTCTGTCCTACTGAAATATTCCTTTTAACCCCCTTAAGGATTGGGCCTGTTTTCATTTTTGTATTTTTTATTATTCCTCCCCATATTCACATAGCAATAACTTTTTGCATTTTCTGTTGACATAGCCATATGAGGGCTTATTTTTTGCGGGACAAGATGCATTTTTTAACGGCACCATTTAATTTACCATGTCTTTTATTGGAAAATGGGAAAAAATTATTTGTGGTGTATAAGTAAAAAAAAAATGCATGCTAAAGATGACAACATCCTTATTCTGTGGGTCAACACCATTACAACAATACCAATGGTATATAGTTTTTATTTTGTTTTATCACTTTTATAAAAAAAAAAAATAAAAACCTGAAAAAAAAATCTAAATTTTCTTTGCATCAGCCATTTTCAGACATGGTGATACCTGTTATAAATATATGTCAAATTGGGAAAGGAGGGTGATTTGAACTTTTAATATTTTTTTATTTTTATACTTTTCACAAAACCTTTTAGCCCCCTCAGGGGGCTAGAGCCCGGATCTTTTAATCCTTTGTTCCATATACCATAATAGAGATCTATTATGGTGAATGGGATTCTGATGGCTTTGCAGGTAGATTACCATGACAGGCCTGTGAACCTTTAGCAAGCCCCAGGCTGTCACAGTAATCTATCGGAGCCCAACCTTCTTCTGCCTAACCTCCCAGATGTTGCAATCGCTGTTGAACACGGGATCTGAGGGGTTAAATGACTGGGTTCAGCATCATCGCTGATTCCAGTCATTGTGGCCGGATGTATTATACAGCCAGAACCCACCATGTATGGAGGGGCCTCAGCACAGCAGCGCGCTCCATACAATCCCCTGCAAATAATACCGTACATGTACAGCATCACACGATAAAGGGGTTAAAGGCTACAATTCTGAACTTGACATTATAAATGGTTAGATGTTTTATTTGGTTCTTTCAGCAGACGTTGGTGGATGGACTATGTTGTGAAAGTGTACTCACAGTTGGAGACTTGCTCTTGTAATGGCTTGCGTGTTGCTGTAATATATCAAGAGCTTTAGACTCGTTGGTAGATTTGCAGCTGACACTTGGACTGGCTCTTGACTTCTCGGACTCTTCACTGCCAGCAACCTTGTTGCCATACGGAGAGAATGAATAACTTGAGGGGAGATAGGAACCTAGATGAAGGAGTAAAAGAAGACGTCAATACATCAGCATGTTTCAGGTCTTCAGCTGCCATAATCATTTCCATCTTCTCACTAGACTGATACCACAGCTTTTTCTATGGGGTTATCTGGCATTTACACACACACACATACTCTGCTGCACGTGTCAGCTGTATATTACAGTGATCATGGCTGTTTAACCCATTAGATGCCACAGTCAAAAGCATTCAGGACAAGCAAGTGCTTAAACAGAGGGAGAAGTGACTTGAACTCCACCATTCATATAGGTTGGACATGCAATAAAGTACTTTTGGAACATGGTCCTAAACTGTACACACAAGGTTTTTGAAGCCAATATCCCACTTCTTGTTGTAGTATATCTTCTCGCTGATAAATGACCACAAACTATTTGCTGCCTTTAAATGATTACAATGTACACTAATGGCTAGACGGATCTATGTGGCACTAAGATGGAGATCTGCAGAGCTTTCTCTTGCTATGGTTACAGATGCTGTCTGGAAATATTAGCTCTATTACTAGGGGCAGCTTTGGCAGGGTCTGGACACCATGGAGTTTCCTTTATGAATTATGTTAATTTTAGAGGTGTTGTCCAACCTCAAAAAAAATGTGTGACAACTATTTAATAAAAACAGTTTTTAAGAAAACCTTTTGAAAGCCCCTCAAGTTCCACTGCAGAGGCTCCCATCCCGTTTTTGGCAGACCAAAGGAATGATGTCCCATCCACAGTTGCGTAACTACTGCAGCCACTGGCCACAGTGATGATGTGTACATAGGTGGCACAGTGAATGGCTGCTGCGGTCACATGACCAGAAACAGTACCGCTGGTCCTCTGGCAATCGGTAGCCTCTGTGCAGGAACTTGAGTTGTTTTTCTTTTTTTTTTAGTTAAAGATTCCTGGCAGTTTTTTTGTCTTTTTTTTTTTTTTTTTTGAGGAAGGGGAAGGGGGTGGAGTCAGACAATACCTGGGTAATTCTGCATCATGACGGCTGGCATTCCACGATAGCTTGGATGGCTGGGGTCATATGCTTGGGTGTAAGTGTAACCATGCATATATGGGATATAGGACTGATGCTGTGTAAGGGGGGATGAAACTGGCACATGAGTACTAGTGCGAGGGTCCTTAGGCAGCACGCGAGGATCTTCAGTTTGCTGGGGTCCTTTAACTTCTACATTTATTGCCTCCTTGCCATCTTCCTTAGCAGAGGTTTCTTTGCTCCTGCTTCGCTCCTCTTTGACTTTCCGATCTCTCTCTTCTTTCCACCTTTCATCATCAGCTTTTAGTGAATCAGTGTACTTCGGATAAACATAGGACCACATGCGTGACTCTGCTTCTTGTTGCTTTAGATACATAATGCAAGAATAGTAAAAATAAAATAAAAAAAAAAGGAAACTATACAACTTGTAACACAAATAGCATATTGTAGTATAAATATAGAATTATTATTTTATATAAGAAGATAAGTAACTTTGTAAAATGCAGTGCAACTGCAGACTGTAGTTCCAGGGCTGTATTCAAATTCTGAAGCATTCAGAGCTGAAATTTCCCTATGTGCCTTGTTCCATGTCTGTACAGGACTTGCTCTGGTGATTTGCATTCTAGGACGTGTATTCTTTACACCAAGTACTGTGCAATACATCTTACAAGCATGTATATGACTATTGGCCTTCTAGATCGATAGCACTACGGAAACCTGACAAGAGCAGGGTTTGTATTGCCTAAGGCTCTGTTCACATCAGCGTCAAAGAGACTCTTGTTTTGAAGGGAAAATGCATGTCTTTCTACGATTTCACCTATCTTGAGAACACACTGTCTATTCATTTCAAATATCTTTGTACACTTAGGCCTTATTCACACGTCAGTGTGTTCTACATGGACAGCACACGTCCCCATTCATTTTATTCTGTGTATTCATACATCTGTGTTTTAGCACAGAGGCTATTTTTGTCTGTGTTTACAGATCCATCATGCCCATTAAAGTCTATGGGTCAGTGAAAAACATGGACCCAACAGGGACACCATCCGTGTTTTGTTTGTGTTTAATGGACCATTTATAGGAAATGCTCTGAAAATTAATTTTCAGTTGTGAAGTGTCAGTGGAACATGGATGATACATGGACAACAAAAAATGGACACAAGGATAAAACACGGATGAATCACTGAGCATCTTGTCACAGATTTCCTCATGGACACGGGGGTGAGAATAAGGCCTTACTTGGCTGTTATGCAGCTCTTTAAAGGGGTATTACCATCTCAACCAATCACAGCTGGAAAACCCATCCTATGGAAGGTATGGAAATAGCACTCTTGAATGTTTGTGTAAACCCAATCACCCTTCCCAGCCTAGATGTGGAAGCCATCAGAATGGGGGAACACATTTTAGAGATAGGTGCAGGTCCCAGATGTATATTCTGTGGATATGCCATAAATGTCTGAGATGTCAAAACTCCTTTAACAGACCTTGAAAATACTCCAGTTCATTTGAGAGCGATCAGAAGCTACAGGCTTAGTTCTTACCTGTCTGTACCACAATACAGGATCCAGTCCAGCTTGCCTATTGCACTCCCCTACTGGCTTTGGAGGTTCTCCACTTTCCTTTCCTGTATGTCCACTTCCTTCAGATACTTTTGCTTTTAACCCCTCTGCCTGCTGAACTGGGATCTTGGAGTCCTCTGGTTTGGGGATAATCACAGATTTACTTGAGTCTGGCCCAGAAACCAGCTCCTTAGGTTTGCTAGGACCTGACTTCCCCAGGTCGGTTAAACTAGGTGCCTTTGTGAGTGTTGGAGGTACTGAAGACTTGTGCTTCCATTCATCTTTGAGAGTTGCCTCTCGATCCCTCATGGCCATCTCTGCCTTCTTTTCCATGTTGCGCTGCTGCTGCTGTTGTTGCTGCTGCTGCTGCTGTTGTTCCAGACTTTGTCTCTGTTTCTGGTGCTCCTCATATTGTTGTCTATATGTAGGATTGGTGCTCAGCAGATGAGCATGATACCCTTGGTCACTGTAGCCATAAGGAGGCACATAGGCATACTGATTGTAATACAGAGACTGCATGTACATATTCGGTCGCTGTTGAATAACTGAGGGTTGTTGGCTAGTGCTGCTAATCTCTGGCTTTTTATCCTCAGGTGTATCAACCTTCATTTTAACTTCCGTCACCTCCAGATCTTCTTCTTTCTTAACTTTCAGTGGCTGACTTTCTGGTGTAGTCGGACCAGTGGGATTCATGGCACCAGGGCTGGAATGTGCATAGTTAGGAGAGTAGTATGTTTCAAAAGTCTGATAGTATGGTGATTCTTTGCTTTGAGGTTGTGGTGGAAACAGTGACTTTTTGGCACTTTCCTTCACCATTTGCTCTGGATCCTTGGACTTTGTGCCTTCCACTTTACCTTCTCCGTCTTCACCTGCATCTGAAATGTCAGAGTAAGCTGGGCTGTTTGTTTTAGCTGAAGTTCCTTCTGCCCCATTCTGGGTCACAACATGTAATGGGGTCATGGGCTGACCAGGACTCGGATTTTCCATTCGGTTTGTATTACTACTGGCACTTCCTCCTATGGAAGGGCTTGGTGCATTGTCTGTGAAGCTGTAGATTTTGTCAGCCTCTGCCTTTATGCTTGCTAGCCTACTCTGATGAGCATCAGAGCCATTAATAAGTCCATCACCTTTGCTTGCCGAATCACCCACTGCTTCCCCAAAAGGACTTTTTCCATCTTCTGGACGGCCTACTTTTACTGAGGTCCCAGGACTTTCATCCTCTCTTTGTTCTTTCTTCTTTTTATCCTTTTTCTTTTTATCCCTAGATGGTGTTAAAGCTGGATTAATACTTGATGGATCTCCCATTACTGTTGGTTTGGGCTGGATAGGTTTAAGCTGCGGGCTGGTAGGCATGGCCTGGACTACTGTGGTGGTAAGACCTGTGGAAGAACCAGGACTCCCGGCAGTGAAAGTTGTAGTTTGAATGGTATACATTTGCTGTGGTACCAATGCAGGTGCAATAGGCCGAGCAGACTTTACACTTTTAGATGAAGCCAACTTGTCAGGCTTACTGCTCCCATTGCCCTTTTTGGCAGCATCCTTTTCAGTCAATCGCTTTTCCTGCGACTCAAAGCCGTCATTGCTTGTATCATCTGCTGGCATGGGACCATCATCTGATCCATCATTAGAAAGTGCTCCAGGGTCTGTATCTCCTTCCGTACCAATTTTTTTCTTGCATACAACCTTACCTCCAAATTTAGAGCTGAGTGTAGGACTGTGTGGTTCAGTCAAACGAGTTTTAGGAGTTGCTGATCGTGCTGGGGAAAGGGAACCCTTCTGAGTTGGAAAGGTACCATTACAACTACCCATGTCCAGATGAAGGTGTGGTTCCTCACCACATTCACTGTCTCCATCTGCCTCTGGTTTACTGTCATCATCTGTGTGTGCATGAGCCTGATGGTACTTCAGGCCATTAATGTGCTTGTATTTCTTGTTGCAGTTAGGGTGAGGACAGTCTATTAATATGGGGGAGGAACAATTACGGTCCAATGCAGTTGGTTCCACCTTAATAGTGCTTAATGGCACAGTGAGAGGTAAAGAAACAGACACTGGGGCAGATGAAGATCCCATGGAGTTTGTACGAGCGCGTTTACTTCCCTTAGAATCTTCAGAGCTGGAGGTCAGTTCCATGTCAGAAGGGGGCTTGCTTTTGCGCTTGCTGGCTGAAGACGGGCTAGCTTTTATATCTTCCGCTGGATTACAGGGGGGCGGACGATGCTCACTTGAATTCTGGCTTCCACGTCTTCCTTTATTGTTGGCGCCAGCTCGTGTCTTGCTGCTGCTACTGCTACTACTGCTTGCACCTTTATTGTCAGGGGCTGGTGTACTTTCTGCAACAGGAGCATTACTACTTGGACGCATGCGTTTACCCCTCCCCCGTCCGTTCCGCATCTCCAAGTCACTCGTGGGAGAGTCGCAGAATCTGGAGGGGGAAGGGGAGAAAATACAGAGGGTGAGAAAGAAGCTTAGGGCTGAGCTACTACAAACAACACAATCCGCCAAAAACAGCAGCACTGTTTCAGTGGTGTAGGCCCGCTTTTCAAATTTAATACAATCCCTTCTAACAACCAAAATAACAAATTGACAATAGACAGTTTGTTCACAGATCCAAACCTACCTAGGAGGGGCCCAGTCATGCCGCGTGCAATCTAAAAGGGTGCCTACGTACGTCTTGTTTCTCCAAGTCACATTGACAACCAACATGCCTGTGAAAAATAAAACAGATAAATCACCCACAAGAGAAAGTTGTTGTATTTCAGGTAACACAAGGTAAGCATGGGATGTTTCTGACAACAGGGGTAAAGACACTTTAAAGGGTTATTCTCATTTTAGACAATGGGGGCATATCGCTAGGAAATGCCCCCATTGTCTTATAGGTGCGGGTCCCACCGCTGGGACCCGCACCTATTTCCAGAATGGAGCCCCCGAAGGGAATGAGGGCGCACTGTGCATGCGCAGCCGCCCTCCATTCATTTCTATGGGGCCGCCGAAAATAGCTGAGCGCTGGCTCGGCTACTTCCGTCGGCTCCACAGAAATGAATGGGAGCGCACCGCACATGCACGGCCTGGCTCCCATTCATTTCTATGAGCGGCGCGGGGAGCTGCGCCTGGTGGTGGCCGGACCCCCGGAAACCTGGGGTCCTCCAGGCGCAGCGCTCCCCGCTCCGTTCTGGATATAGGTGCGGGTCCCAGCGGTGGGACCCGCACCTATAAGACAATGGGGGCATATCCTAGCGATATGCCCCCATTGTCTAAGATGAGAATACCCCTTTAATGGATCCAACTAAAGTTTCTGATTGTGATTAGACTCATGCAGACTGGGATTATTTTTTTTTATTTAAAGGGGTTTCAGGGGGTAAGATATTGATAGCCTATCCTTAGTGTAGGTCATCAATATCTGATTGGTGGAGGTCCAACACCCAGCCCCAATCAGCTGTTGTAAGAGTCACGGCAGAGGTGTTTGGTACACCTAGGGCACGTTATTGATGAATGTGAAGTCAGTGACCTAAAAAAGGTCTGCAGCGCTCACAAGAGGACCATGGCCTCTTCAAACAGCTGATCAGCTGGGTGCAGAGTCAGACCCCTACCATACACCATACCGAGAATAAGTCATTAATATCTTACTCACAGAAACCCCCTTTTGCTGCGACAGTTTTCCACGCTCTTGGACCTGATGTCCATCTCACAAAGTAGTTGTTGCAGCCTTAGACAACTTAAAGTTGCCATACTCCTTAGATAGCCCCCATCGTATACGCGAGTGCTCGGTCAGTTGTGCATGTGTCAAGGGAAAAAAATGACGCTGCCAGGCAATCTTCAGCAGTGGCTTATCTCCCATGAGAACAAGTGGTCATGTTGTTATCAAAGAAGCCTAAGCCTTCTCCACCGAAAACCCCTGAATCAGCCAAATATATATATATTTTTTTAACTATCCTTAAAAAATATATATGTATATATATATATATATATATATATATATATATATATATATATATATATAGTTTTCACTCTAATCATAAAGCATACACAACAAGCTGGCAAATCCTGATTTCTGCAGCTCAATGCTTTGCAAAATAGGACAGGTTCATTCGAGGGCTAATGTACTGAATTGTACGGTACTGCTGTAGACCTAGATAAGGTAGGATAGCAACACTAACAACATAGATAAGGCTCTGCAGGTAAATCCTCAGCCACTCCCTGGTCTCTGGTGGCGGTACTCCATCACTTTCAGTAGACCATAATGGTATAGGACATTTCTCTTGCAATCCACTGCAGCTGCCATAAAAGCACACATATAAAAATATATGCCTTCAATACGGCTTTCCCACAGGAAAGAATTCCACAAGAGTGTGGATAAGGGGCATGAATTAAAACATTTCAAAGCTGCGGTCTAAACAGATGTGGGACACTGCTTGGTAAAGAGCTTGTGTAAGAATTTTAAAAACGGTCACTTGGCTTGTATTACACCAACAGATTATCTGACAGATTTGCTAACCAATCATTGGTCAGATGGTCTATTACACACAAAGATCTTCTGTTATACACACCAACTATTGGTCTGATTGGACAGATATTGCTCAGATAATCTGTGTAAAGTGTAAAGCTACTTTCACACCAGCGTTTTTGCTGGATCCGTCATGGATCAGCAAAAACGCTTCAGTCATGATAATACAACCGTCTGCATCCGTTCTGAACGGATCCAGTTGTATTATCTTTTAAATAGCCAAGACGGATCTGTCCCCCATTGACTTACATTGTGAAGATCCGTTTCTTCATGCGGACACCAAAACGCAGCAAGCAGCGTTTTAGTGTCCGCCTCCAAAACGGAATGGAGACTGAACTGAAGCAAAACTGATGCATTCTGAACGGATCCTTTTCCATTCAGAATGCATTAGGACAAAACTGATTAGTTCAGGACCGTTTATGAGAGCCTGTGACGGATCTCACAAACGGATCCTTACAACACAAGTGTGAAAGTAGCCTAATACAAGCCTTAGTCTTAGCCAAGCTCCGGCGCTCCTCTGGCTTCCCGGGCCGGCACTGCACTGTCCCGACTGCGTACAGGCGCTGCACGCAGTCAGGTGACAGTGCAGCGCCAGCCTTAGAAGCCAGAGGAGCGCCGGACCCGGAGCGGAGCAGCGGCGCAGGACAGGTAAGAGAGGTTTTTATTTTATTGTTATGGGGCTGGGTGGGCTGATCTGAGGTCTGATGGGGGCACACTGGGCTGTTCTGAGGTCTGATGGGGGCACACTGGGCTGTTCTGAGGTCTGATGGGGGCACACTGGGCTGTTCCGAGGTCTGATGGGGACACACTGGGCTGATCTGAGGTCTGATGGGGGGTCTGATGTGATGTCCTAAAATTTATGGGGGGGGTCTGATGAAAAATATTTTTTTCTCATTTTCCTACTCTAAAATCTGGGATGCGTCTTATCTTCGGGTGCGTCTTATAAAGCGAAAAATACTGTACTTTACAACACTGAGATAGAGCTGCCTCATCCCCCTCTCTGCTTGTCAGGGATTATGATCGTGAATACAGATGATAAGAACTTTAGCTGAATCTCTGGGGAATTTAGTTCATGAAGAGACATGAAGTAGAGAGAAGGATGGACATGACAGACTATGGTGATTGAGACTGCATACAAATGCTGCTGCTCATCAGCCGCATCCCCACCACCTCATCTTCTCCATTCCCACAGAGATTCACCTGTATTCAGGATCATGATTCCTGACAAGTAGAGCAGAGAGGAGGATGAGGCAGCACTATGGCTCATTGTGGTGAAGTAACTTGTCCTGCTATGTGATTAGGACAGGTTTTGTGTGTACTGATAGGACGGTGGCCATTTTATTTCTCCTCCCCAGACAAAACAAGCCATTATAACTAATGAAAGGTATTTGTGAATATATTTATTCTAAAATAATATTTAAGTATTTTCAGGTACTTCCTCCTTTATTTGGACCTTTAGCAGCGCAAACAGCTTGACTTTCTGAATCAAACCATTCACTGGGACCAGAGAAGGAAGGGGGATGAGTGACTCAATTAGATCATCACACTGACCAATGCAATACTTTTATATGAGCATCATTATCAAGATCTAACAACAGAGCTATCATACTGTTACACTATTATAATGACGATTAGATTGCAGATAACATCTTCCTCTCACAGCAGAAGTAAACTAACAAGTGTTAGGCTACTTTTACATCTGCCTTCTTCCTTTCCGGTATTGAGATTCGGCAGAGGATCTCAATACTGGAGGAAACCGCTTTCATATTGTCCCCATTCATTGTCGATGGACACAAAACTTAACTGAACATAACGCACCATAAAGCAAGCAGCGTTTTGGAGTCTTGCTTAGAATCCTTTCAGGATTATTTATTTATTTATTTTACTCTCACTACAAATATAAACCTATGTATCATAGAGCTCAGCTTCTCTTTATCCTGCTCTTAAGACAGCACCGGGTTCCCTTTAAAGAAGAACTCTCACAAAAAATTTTATTCCATGTCCTGCTAGAAATGTACATGATGTAATCTGTAGTGAATGCCATTTTCTTACCAGTAGCTGAATTTTTGAGTTATATCATCCTGAAGTTTCTTATCTGTGTCATGTGACTAGGAATTAGACCCACCAACTCATACAGCACCTTATGTGTGGACATTCCTATGGGAGCCTAACTTTCAGTCTCATAGGAATGAATAGAGAAGTGACTGGCTTGCTGTCCTGGGTCAGTTGGAGGTCAGGGAGTTGGTCACATGACCCAGCTACAATAAGAAGAGAGTGGAAACTCTCAATTTCAGCCTCTGATACGAAAATGACTATCACTACAGATTATATCATGCACCTTTCTAACAGGTCAGAGAATAAAATTTTTTGCGGGAGTTCTTCTTTAAGTTTTGTTTCATAAATTAAATGTAGCACTGCCTTTAAGCATAATGTTTATACGAGAAGGTAAAATGCTACTTTTAGTATAACTGAAATAATTTCTAAAACTTTGACATATCACAAGATGCTCAAACACATTTGCTATAATGCATGCATAACAAAAGGATTAAACTTGTCAGAAAAATCTGATATCGACTATCGTTTAAAAAATTAACAAGAACATTTATTAGTAATGGCCAATGCCAAAAAACAGATTGGCCAGGTTGGAAAACTTTCTGAAATTACAAGCACACTGAGTGACCATTGTTTGGAGTTTTACTCAAGAATCAGGAAGTGGTCAGCCAGTTCAGCTTGGCATAGAGCTGGTGCATGGTGTGACATGGAGATGGAGATGAAGATTCAGCTATTTCTGTGACAGTTTATGTTCAGCGAATGGGCACAGAAGAATAGAATGATCCTAATTAATGAAGGGCACAGACCTGGTTGTTATTCAATGACATGAAAGGAACTCAAAATGACTCTCCGGCAGTGCAAAAACGGAGAACGACTCTCCGGCAGTGCAAAAACGGAGAACGACTCTCCGGCAGTGCAAAAACGGAGAACGACTCTCCGGCAGTGCAAAAACGGAGAACGACTCTCCGGCAGTGCAAAAACGGAGAACGACTCTCCGGCAGTGCAAAAACGGAGAACGACTCTCCGGCAGTGCAAAAACGGAGAACGACTCTCCGGCAGTGCAAAACGGAGAACGACTCTCCGGCAGTGCAAAAACGGAGAAACGACTCTCCGGCAGCGCAAAAAACGGAGAACGACTCTCCGGCAGCGCAAAAACGGAGAACGACTCTCCGGCAGCGCAAAAACGGAGAACGACTCTCCGGCAGCGCAAAAACGGAGAACGACTCTCCGGCAGCGCAAAAACGGAGAACGACTCTCCGGCAGCGCAAAAACGGAGAACGACTCTCCGGCAGCGCAAAAACTGAGAACGACTCTCCGGCAGCGCAAAAACTGAGAACGACTCTCCGGCAGCGCAAAAACTGAGAACGACTCTCCGGCAGCGCAAAAACTGAGAACGACTCTCCGGCAGCGCAAAAACTGAGAACGACTCTCCGGCAGCGCAAAAACTGAGAACGACTCTCCGGCAGTGCAAAAACTGAGAACGACTCTCCGGCAGTGCAAACACTGAGAATGACTCTCCTGCAGTGCAAACACTCAAAACTTCTTGGTTATAGGTAATAAAAGCACAGCAGATACTGAAACTTTGGGAAGTAAAATGTCTGCACACCTGCAGCTTTTCCTGGCTTACATTCGGAAAGCAGATGGCTGCACAGATGCAGCGAGTGGCTATACGTGGAGTCAGCAGGTATGAATTACCCTGCAGTCAACCATGGGATTCCCTCAGACAGCATGGCTCTGCTGCAACCCCCCAGGAATCCTGTACTAGATTAGATGAGAAGCTCAGTAGCGGCTCTGAACATCTGTTACCAGAAATAACTGCTGGAATCCAGGTAATGTGCTGGATTATAGTACATGATGAACATTCTGCTCATATGAAGAGACAGAGCAGGCTACAAATGCTGTACCATAGACTCCATACACCCTGTGCGGGAGGCATCACATTCACGGACCAGTGCTGGATTATAGACGATGAACGTTCTGCTCATATGAAGAGACACCACTGAATCCGGTAACCTGGCTGCATACCACTGGTTGTCTGGGTGTATGGAAAGTGTGTGACTACTGCTATATCCATTACATTATAAACCGTAGAGAATATTGTATATAGGAAGATCTACTAGCAGTCAGTGAATGGAATCAGTCTTGCTTACGGGACCATGCACACGTGTGTAACAGCCCTTCTAGGGAGAAAATAGCATGTCCTGGAGAATGCCATGATTTTCTGTTAGTGAAAAGAAACCTCTTTGTGGCTCTATATAAAATCGAAGGCACGGAAAGAGAGCATGATACAAATGCTGTACTGCAGACCCTTACACCCTGTGCGGGAGACATCACAGTCCCGATCAGGTCCGGCTCTCACATCTGTAGAGCATGAACAACGCATTTCCAGCTTGTAATAGTAGATTTTAATGTTCCTTGTCTTGAAAGTGGCAAGGAATGGATACACGAGTTATATACATTTTCATTCAAGTGGTTTGCTTATTTTGAATGAATGAAGAATGAATTAGCTGCAGTCCAGGGCCTGGTTGTCAGTGCGTCTGGCCACTTCACATATGTCTTTCCGTCTTCTCCATCGGTGTCAACACCGTATTGAGTGCTTTGTGCATAATGCAGACTGTAGTACAGCTGCTTCCTGTATGACTACCCGTGGTCATGTGACTGGTCGGGTGATCACTAGAAGTCTGCTACTCTGTAAGACCTGCTGTCGGCCCTAGAGACTAATACACATATTACATAACAGTTGGACGATCCCACAGTCATTCAATAAGGGAGTATATACAGCCTCAGTGACCACCAGCAACTGCTGTCTAGCATCCGTCACCATAACATGCACTATCCTGGTCTCCATATTTCTACAGCTGGAAAACATGCATGCCCGGTAGTAAGGGGAAACATAGCTACTACTGCAGCTATCTGATGAATGTAACCCACTTATCTGCAAGTCCCTGGAAACCCAATGCGTAGCCACAGCTTGACACAAACACTCCAAATGCCTAGGTACACTGCCCTAATGCTCTGCTTTTAAGGTGCAGTAAAGGGTATGGCCTTGCTTTGAGTTAGGGGTGCTTGGATAATCCTGATGGCGATCACCCTTGTAAAAAAAAAAAAAAAAAGTACGTCAAACAGACGCATAAAACGTGATGTGAACACACCCTTAGCGCCATACTCTTAACCACCACTACTAGGTAGAGGGCAGGCAGACAGACAGCCCCATGTAACCAATGAAGAGGCTGGAGGTAATACTCTATAGTACTCATGCCACAGAAGCAAATAAAGTACAGTACATGGAGTCTGGACAACTGGATGTTGGGGGATGCTAGGGAGGCTCATCCCCGTCACCGCCTGCCATTGGATGCTCCCTCCCGACACCGGATGTTTTCATCCGCGTGTGAGGAGATGTAGCCGTGGCCGTGCAGGGACCAGGAGTGGTGCAGGGAGTGGGGAGCCAGGTAAGTAGATTCAGTGTGAGGGGCCCAGACGAGCATTTCCAGTCTTGGATAACCCCTTTAAGTCCATGTGTATGACTAGGAAGAAAGGAATGCAAATGAGCTCTTAACAAGCTCGGCCTCTAGTGCCACCAGATGTAGCCAAGCAGAGACAGTACCCCCAAATCCTGTGTATAAATAGCAATTAATAAAGGCATTTTTCTAGAACTTTTTAAATAAAACTTTTAACTATTGTGGCAATGTATGTATGTATTCACATCCTGGTTTTTGTGGTGGGATTTCTTTGAGGCCTCATGTATATGGGGGCTGCACGGTAGCAGTGTCATTCAATGTTTCCAGGTTAGACTAGCTAGACAATAAGTCTCAACACAAATCAAATCCAACACATCAAAAAATACCCTGGATCAGTTTTTTCATACGGTCGTGTGCATGAGGCCTAAGGAAGACATACTACACCTTGACATGACTCAGAGGTTGCAAGGCATTAAAATACCCTTGTGTGTATAAGCTAGAAGATCTAAAGCAGGCAGGGTACACATTGGGCAGTGCTTAGAACTGTTTCGCTTACCATCTTCTGTCTCCTGCCACACAATGCCTTCCAAATTAACACTGGTGCCTGGTTCACAAGGTCCAAGACATTCAGGCTCAGTGGCAAGAGCCACATCACTGGTGTTGACACCCACAGATCTTGTTCGCACCATGATCTGCTCACAGGGAGAGGATATGTCGTTGTTGACCATCGGGACGAGCAGATGCAGAGGTAGCCCAGAAGATGCACACACAGACGACTCCATCTAGAGTAAAGATCAAGAAAGAAAGTCAGTCCTACTGCAAAATCTATATCAAAACTAAATCTTCACAAACTGCACAGTTATAAAAATGATTCAAAGTGGTATTCCAGTTTGAGCATAGGTCATCAATTTCAAATTGGTGAAGGTCTAGACCAGGGGTAGGGAACCTCCGGCTCTCCAGCTGTTGTGAAACTACAACTCCCAGCAAGCATACTCGCTCTGCTCTTCTAAGAACTCTCATAGAAATGAATGAAGCATGCTGGGAATTGTAGTTTCACAACAGCTGGAGAGCCGGAGGTTCCCTACCCCTGGTCTAGACTCTCAGCACCCCCATCGATCAGCTGTTTGAGGGGGCTGTGGTGCTAGTACTAGAGGTGCATCTTCAATGATTAACCTGCACACCCTCTGGCGTGTAATTACAGCTATTCATCCCATACAAGTGAACAGGAGGGGAAGCTGTAATGACCCTGCACCATCACTAAAATGTAGACGGCGTGCAGGTAATCATCGAAAAGAATGCAGCTCACACTAGCACCGCAGCCCTTGTAAACAGCTGATCAGCAGGAGTGCCGAGTCGGACCTACATCGATCTGAAACTGATGGCTTATCCAGTGCACAGGTCATCAATAATCATAATGGCGGACAACCCCTTTAAAGAATGTACGGCCAAGCGGTCAGGTTTCCTGATACAGTTTTGGAAGACAAAAGCAAGCGTGAATACAAAAGAGGAGAAGTTTTAGCTGCCAAAACTGCATCAGAAACCTGACCGTGTGGCCGTACCCTAATGGTACCTGGGCACTGGAGCAGGTTTACCAACAGAAAATCCTCACAGGTTTCAAAGTGGTTTTCTGTGCTTGAACACAATGATTATTCTGTGAGGTTTTTGGTGCTGATTTTATGCAGTTTTGCCAGAGATCTCATCATTGCATTGAAAAGGGTGACATCTGCACAAAAAAAACATACCGCAGAATTCGAAATCCAAACAGCATTGTACATGGCGTAAATGACATATGTCTAATCTCATACTATTTGCTGGTACTGTATTACTCTGCGTTTTTTCCCCATATGAAAATCTGCACAAAAAACACGCATGTAATCCGCAACATGTGCAGGTAACCTAAGGGCGCCTTCACACATTGAAGAATTTTCTGCAACAAAATAAGCACCATAAAGACATCCCTCATGTTAGCCAAAGGAGATGAAAAGTGTCAATACCGGAGTTCAGAAGGCAAATAAAGTTTTCTTGTGTATTTCTTGTGGCTGATTTCAGTGGAGATGTAATCTGACATTATTCACACACAAAATCCACAACAAAAACTGCAACTTTGAAAAATTAGCACACGATTTTGTTTCGGAAAATTCCGCAACATGTGAAGGCACCCTCGGGCTGGGTTCACTCGTGGCTGATTAGTCGTTGCGATTTTCCTGCGGCAGCGTTGTAAGGTATTGGCAAAGTGGATGAGAATTTCAGAATTCTCATCCACATGCTGCGTTAAAAATGAAAAATAGCAGCAAAAAAGCTGTAGTATTGTGGATTTCAAATCTGCAACACGTCAATATATATATTGCGGATTTCACACTTTCCAATTCAAAGAATTAAACTGCGTCTAAGCTGCAGCTTTTCTGCAACAAAAATCTGCGTTGTGTGCATGCACCCTTGGGTGCGTTTTTTTCTGCCGCAGAAAATACGCAGCTCATCAGTTCCGTGTAACCTTGGCCTCAGAGTTCAGCTTAATGAGCAAGAATCCATAAATAATGGCTGCAGATCAAGCAATCAGACGGCTTCTCTCTGAAGTTTTCCGACATACAGCTTGAAAGCTGCATAAAACAAACTATGGAAAATTTCAAATAAAGACTTATCAGAAAAATCTATTCTAGCCCAAAATAAATACAATACAGTAAAAGGAAAACTGCATTCAAAGGTGCCCGTGGCCTAAGGTTAAATACCAGTATCTGGCAGCGGATCATCTACTTTATTTGAACAGTAAACTGGGGAAGCATCAATATTCTTTGCCCGGATATCAGCCACGTGAACTCAGGGAGGACCAGAAATGTAGTTTCACAGCAATTCTGATCTGTATTCCAGAGAAGTAGTTAAAAGGTCCGGGAATTCCTCTTGGCAAAAACAAGTTCATTACCGTGCCACATGGAGGGGAAGAAATGAATGGTTGTGGAGTAGATACACAGGACAAATCGGCTTGAACACAATGAGACGGTAATTACAGCAGGTCTCCTAATTAGCCAGGGTGTTAATTTGTACAGCGCAGAATAATTACCGGAGCCCCTCGCTCAACAAATAGCTGGGTTGTGGGGTAGGAATTGAAAGTTTTTTTTATGAGACCACAAACAAGATGGGCTCCTTGTGATATCTAACAAAGAGAGTGTTTCCCTCTAAGGGTCTGCTCACATGGTGTGGTCAAATGAGGATTTACTGCAGACAACATGGCGCGGTTTCGCTGGGATTTAGAAAAATAAAACGGAAGGATTTTGCTGTAATACATGGGTAGACAGTTGGTCGACAGCACTGTAATAGACCCTTGAGATGTTTATGGCTTAGTGTGCAATATAGAGAGCGCACTTTCAACAGCTACCCTCAACTGTAATGGAGTCTCATGTTCACACATAGCAGTTCAGGGGCAGTTGCATTTTTTTAAACACATTTTACATGTTCCATTGGTAAAAACTGCCTCAGATTTTTTTTCACTGGGTTTCTGACCGCACCTCATCCTCCAAGTATGAAAACACCATAAATGACCACCTGCACAAGAAGGAGATCTAGTGACTGCACAGTCGCTGATCTGACTCGCACATCGTGGAAACTGCTCAAGAAAATCCCCAACATCAAGACTTCCACCATGCTATCCTAGATCAGGGATGCCCAATCGGCGGCCCTCCAGCTGTTGCACAACTACAATTCCCAACATTCCCTGATAGCTGTAGGTCTTCCAGGCATGCTGGGAGTTGTAGATTTGCAACAGCTGGAGGGCCACAGCTTGGCCACTAAAACTCATTATGCACTGGAAAAATACACAAGATCTGCGTGGACTGCAACATTTTCTACTGCAGAATCAGTTTGCCGTCTAATAGAGATTCTCATACAGGAAATCTGGACCACAATCTACACTATACTTCCCACCGAAAAAAATCTACAACAATCTTAGTGAATTTTCTGGCAGAATTTTCCGCAATGTGTAAAGGCACCCTTATAGAGAACCCTAGGTCAGAAAAAAAAAAAAAAAAAAATAAATCACCCAGTTGAGGCTTTTTTCCAATAGCTGTACAACCCCTTTAAACTGTAGAGCATAAGAAAGCACCCATGTGACCTAGGCCTGAACAGCATTGCATGGAGGCCATATGGTCAGCAAGTACGGAACCGCACAGTGTAATGGATGCTGCATGTACCGTTATGGAAGTCCGAAGGAAGCAATGCATATAAGGAAAAAAATCTACACACATACAGAATCTGGAGAAGCATGCCTTTATTTTATTTCTGTCTTATTTACAGTGATCCCTCAAGTTACAATATTAATTGGTTCCAGGACGACCATTGTATGTTAAAACCATTGTAAGTTGAGTAATCGGTTCTAAAGCCCAAAATGTCATCCAAGATCAGAAAAAAAAATGAAGATTTAAGAAAAATAAGCAGATAACCACGACAGATAAACCTAGTCCTTAGATATAACAGTCAGGAATAGCTGCTAAATAGCATCTAATACAGATAATTTACCAGAGAAGTGTCCTTGATTGGTTGGATCTGAGACTGAGATATTGTATGTTGAGTCTGGTTTCAACTCCCGATGGGTCAGAAAAGACCATTGTATGTTGATAAAAATTGTATCGTGAGGCCATTGTATCTCGAGGGACCACTGTATATGATATTTACCCCCAACTTCACACAGCAGTACAGTAGAGATCCTCTGCACCTCTATGTAAGCCCTACAACAGCTACAGAACTGTAAGATGGTCACATGCATGAGGACTCTGCCCATGTGGATTACTTACAGAACTGTCATATTTGTTCTCATAACCAAAAATACTATGCTCTATGCACATTGATTTATTATACTCGCTGACATATTCCACAGCGCTTTACAGACATTAGCATCACACTGTCCCTAGTGGGGCTCACAATCTAAGTTCCCTATCAGTATATCTTTAGATTGTAGGAGGAAACCCACGCAAACACATGTAGAAACTACAAATGCCATGCAGATGTTGTCCTTGGTCGGATTCAAACCTAGGACCCCAGCGCTGCAAGGCACCAGTACTGCCTTTTTTTTTTTTTTGCAGACCCATTGATTTCACTGGGTTTGTGGTCCATTTTGCGGCCAAGTATAGAACATGTTCTATCTCTTTTGCAGAACAAATGCACGGATGCAGAAAGCATACCAATCGTCCCTGTGCTTTCCGCAGCCATATGTCCACTCTGCAAAAAGAGAATATATCCGCAAAATGTGGACCATGGACCAATTGAAGTCATTGAAGGGAATCTGTCAGTTTTATGGTGTCCTAAGGGCAACATAAACTAGTGACAGATCTCCTTACCAGAATGCTGGGTCACTTTCTTTAATTGACCGAGCCGGTTTGCCAATATCTTGTATTGAACATCTCCAGTCTATGCCAATGAGTCCCCATATTCATGAGCTCATGGCTCTCTCCGCCCACCTGCTGCTAACTCATGGAAAGAAATCTGTCAATCAGAGGCAGGTGGGCGAGAAGAGCAGTGAGTTCATGAATATGGGGACTCATTGGCACAGGCGGGGGTTGTTAGGATTTAAGGATTTAGGAAGTCGGGGCAGCAGAAAACTGGTGACAGACGCCCTTTAAGGTGTCCATACAACTTCAAACCATCTGCCCCAGCTGAATATGTGCTCGGCTGAGCATGCATGTTTCCTATGAGGAGAAAGCTGCTGCCAGTAAAACAGAAGGATCAACTGTTGAAATTAAACCGTTCTTCTCACCTACACCGTTTGTCAAGGAAAGAGAAAGGTCTTATTCACATAGTCAGCGTTTAATCAGTGATTGTGAGCCAAAACCAGGAGTGGAGCCTTCATCGGGATCAGCTACAATGGAAACATTGCCCTTGTTCCGTGTTTCTGACCTGCATCTGGTTTTGGCTCAGTCACTGATGCCAAACACTGATTTGTGAATAAGACCTAAGGGTTCGATCACACGGTGAGGTTGTGTCACAGCAGTGCCAAGGACGAGTACCGCTATGGTCATGCAGCTGCAGCCGTCTTTAATTAAACTAATAAGACCGCACTGTTCAGTGGGTATGTATTGTTGATGGCTGCGCAATATTGAAGGTGCCACATGTCTATTAACAATGCAGACTGACTATACAGTGAGGTCTTCAGTAGTTAAAGGGAACCTGTCATCAACTTTATGGTGACCTCACTGAGGGCAGCATAAATTAGTGACAGAAATGCTGATTTCAGAAGTGTGTCACTCATGACCTAAAAGTAAGTGGTTGCCGAGAACCAGCATCATAATCATTGCAGTTCAGGCCTTGAAAAGAGTCAAATCTACCTGAGAAGAGTCATGGTTATTCATAATCTCCTGCTCTCCCCGCCCATCTGCTGATGATTGGCAGTTCTCTCCTAGAAATAAAGGGAGAAAACTAGGTAGAAGCCCGTCAATCATCATCAGGTGGGCAGGGAGAGCAGGAATTCATGAATAACCAGGACTCTTCTCAGGTGGCCGTGACTCTTTTCCAGGCCTAGTCTACAATGATTGTGATGTTGTTTCTCAGCAACCACTTACTTTTAACTTATAAATGACAAAACGCTGAAATCAACTCACCTGTCTCTACTTTATAATGCTGTTAGTATGGGCAGCATAAAGGTGATGACAGGTTCCCTTTAAATAAGAGGCAGCTGAGGCCTAATTGGTCACACTGTACTCAACCGCAGCACGACTGTGTCCTGAACGCCCCGCAACCGCACTGTGTAGTCGTACACTAACAGGTTCACCATACACAGTAGATTTACGACTGGTCCCATCATCTGGCAACAATGTCTATGGGGGTCTTTAGAAGAATAATCCATCTAGCTGGCAGCCTGGCAGCCATCTCTTCCACCATAAACATAATTTGATGAAGTTAAAATTGGTCAGATCTACTGAAAAAAAAATGGTCAACTAAAACCTGTATTACACTGCCTGATTTTTCAGCAGATCATCGCTAATGAGCGTTCACATGAAAGCTAGTTAGCGATCACCTTGCAGTGTAATACCGCCACTGAATGCACGATGGACAAGCAAATGCTCGACCGGACAATCCAAATCTTTTGATTATGGTTTGCAGGCGGCAGATTGTGGTGTCTAATAACGATCTGCTGCCAGCAAAGCGCAATACAGCATGTGGAGGAGAGATGGCATAGCGATCGCTCCTCCCCATGCTGCGGAGGAGAACGCTTCCTTACCGACAATCGTCTGCCACATCAGGCTGTGTAATACTACTGTAATACTACTTCGCTAATGACAAAACAATGAGTTAATCCAACAGTTACCCAGCTTAACTCCCAGGAGAACAAAAGGATTAGGCATGGTGACCTCCAACTATCCAATCCTTCCTTCCCCCGACATCTGCAGTCACATAAAAGTTAGAAACCCCAGCATACACATTAGATGGTTGTCTAATTCCACCAAAATTGGCAAGTTTAGCAGACATTAATGAATCTAATGTCTACTTATGCATTTATGGAAACCTTTTTTACTGGACATCTCCAATATGGACAGAAAAAACATCCGGATTTTGTTGACAAAATACTTTGCCATTAAACTTGAGGAACAAGTTTATCAAGCAAGAAGGAGAAGGTAACTTCCTGGTAGGCTCCTTGAAGTGAGACCAACAAGACATAGCACTCACTATAAACTAGGATTTATCCTTAGATCCTAGGACTGGTGTACAGAGGAACAGTTCCTGATGTTCCCTCTAGGCTTTCACATGGACGCAGGCGTGCAGCCACCTGACCCGGCATAAAAGCAGAAGCCCTCTTCAATTCAGCAGTGGGATCTTCAGATGGGGATGCACAGCACTCACCTCAGGAGCTCTTAAGCCTGGCTGTGAACGCCTATTTTCATGTGAATGTCAAGTGGCATACACTTGATGTGGAGCCTGCTACTAAGAAGCTGTGCCTGCCCTGTGGCTGGGAAGAGGTTAACCTCAAGCAGCAAGGCGTTTAATGAACCAAGAGAGGTGGTAATGGAGGTGGTGATAGGAAGAGTGAATAGTGGGAGGTGTGAAGGAGACGATGGCACAATTAGAATGCCTTTTATAATCAGGATCCAGGATACAGCACAGAAACAACTCGCAGGATCTGAACGCTCGATCCCTACAATCATTTCCATACGTGTACGCCATCCGCATACAAAGCCACATATAGAATGACATTTACAGAGAAAAAAAAACAGCATAGTAACACGTGTACAGGAGAGGCAGCCTGAGACGCACACAGACATGTACTCACCTGACAACTCACCCCTCCTCCACACAATCCCCCACTGCTCATAATCACACCCCAGTGCTGCCGACCTCACACAGAAGCAGGAGCTCTACGCCACAAGGACACGCTGCCAACTCTTTATTTTACCGTTACCTGAAGGTTGGGAGGAGACGGCGTGTGCCTGGAGACTGGGGAAGGGGTGGCTAGTAGCCCCTCATCGACACCTACAATTAGAGAGGGCATGGGAGCAATACCATCGAGATGGCAACACGGAGTGAGGGACTCTCCTGTTCGTGAAAAAACAAAGGAAGAAGGAGAACGAGTGCCAGGAAAAAACACACAAGCAAAATTGCTCTCGTTGATGCACACAACCAAGAACAAAACCTTCTGCAGACAATATACTTGACTTCCACCATTGTAATCTGCATGGCAACGATTTGCCTGCTGTCATACAAGAAATTAGCCTTGAAGGTCTCTGCTGGGAGGATTGTTCTCTCCACCATTCTCCTCATAGGAATGCCTCATAATTCCTGTAAATCATCCAGCAATGAGGCAGGTAAAGGCTATATACATAGTGGACACCAGGAGCAGGCGGAGAACAAAAAATCCAGTAAAAAAAGGAGCAAACATTCCATATAAGTGTTAGCCGGCAAGGAACTAAGTAGTGTGTGGATCCTGCCACCGGGGCTGCATAGTGTATGGGCAGCTTAGGACCCCTTCAAACACATAGGGGGGATTTATCAAAACTGGCTTAGTTGGTCATAGCAACCAATCAGAATGAGCCTTATATTTTCCAAATTAGCTCTAACAAATGAAAGGTGGAATCCAATTAGTTGCTATGAGCAACTAAGCCAGTTTTCCTTTGTATCGCTGCTTAGACCATACGATCTGCTGCCCAGAAACGATCATTTACTTGCAAGCACTAACGACCGTTCCAACAGATGAAATGAGCGTGTCGTTCGTTCATCAGGTGATCTGCTGCACCTTGTATTGTCGGGAACGAGTGTTTGCAGAAACGTTCATCCGTCATCATCTGCCCGAATATCACCCTGTCTAAGTCCACCTTTACAATGAGGCAAGGTGTTAGATTAGTCAAGCTCCCATATTTCAAAACCTGCCACCCTTGTGGGGTTTTCTCGTAATGGTGTTGAGAGTATATCAAGAATGGTGAGATGGAAGAAAGACTCCAGTTGGCAAAAGCGTAAAAATTCTATCAATGTGTAGTGGAAAAACACAGTTTGGCCAGATAAATCAAGATTTTGGTTCCACCATGCTGATGGGAGGGTCAGTTTGTCATAAGCATCATGAATCCTTTTTGTCATGCTGGTGAAGGTAGAGCACTAGTGTGGGCAACCCTGGTTCCTAACACCTTTGCATGGACGTTTGGTCCGTAGGTTTTACCTAAGCATTATTGCTGACCAAGTTCATCTTTAATGGCAGGTGTTGACCCTATTAAGGAGGACACTTTGAGCAGGACAATGCACCATGACACCAGAGTCTTATAGTCATCAACGTGTTCCAGAAACATGGCAGCAAGTTTTTCTTTTTTCCTCACGGTGCTCAGATTATAATTCTGTACAACGGGAAGTTTAGTACATCCGTCTAATGAGAAGCTATCTTGTCAGCATGGGTGTATATTCCTTCAGAAGGATTTCAACACCTTGTGGACTCTGGCACGATGAATTGCTGAGGTTCTGAAGGCCAAAGGATTTCTAAAGCTCTACTGGATGGGCGTCTAAAAAAGTGGCCGTACAGTGAACTTACATACATAGATAAAAGGATAAGACTGATACAGCAGCTATTGTAATTTACATAGTAATGCTATGCTCACACAGGACCCACATATCTAGTGCGGTATTTTACATAGAATGCAACCACCAGATGTAGCATGAAACAGAAAGTGAGCTAAGGGAACTAAAGGTCCCTTTACATGGGACGGCAGAGCAGAAGTTTGTCGGAGGAAGCGTTCCTTCCTGACAATCTGCTGCTCGCTGGTGGAGGAGACCGCTGTATTTACAGACAACAATCTCCTCCTCAGTATGGGGAGGAGCGATCACTAATTACCCAATGAACTGGCTTTTTGCTTGCTCATCGGATAATCAGCGATATATTTACACCGCCAGATAATGGCTAACAAATGTTTATATTAACGCTCGTTAGCAATTATCTTTAGGATTCTCGGCCTGGGTAAGGGCCCTTAAGGAATTCTGTCCTACATGAGGAGGTGCAGCCTTCATTTTTTATTCTTCTTTTATAACTATAGCAATCCCTCTGTTCCATAATTTTCTTCAGGTTCTCTGCATTGATCTATAGGAAAAATACACAACCCTTACCACTCTTGTGTCCTGATATGCATTATATTGTGTATTTTTTCTACATTTATGTAGTATAATTAATGTTCCTTTTGGCAAAGAGTGTAAGTGCTGCCCATGCCACTAGATGCAAATCATACTGGTTGTCTTCATTAGGACCCATGTACATGACTATTTTTCATCCATGGGGTATCCTCACTTTTTTTTTCCCGCTAGCATACAGACCCATTCATTTCTATACAGACATGCATACATCCATATTTTCTGCGGATCTGTGTGGCCTTTCTGCAGACTATAGAATGTTATTTTTTGTCAGTATTGTGGATGAGAATAACCCTTTCTATTGATGGGAGTCGAAAAAAATGCAAAAAAAAGCACATAAAACATATCAGTATTTTGCAGACACAGCTGTGTGCATGAAGCCTTAGGACATGATAAATAATACTGCGTTTCTTACGGTTCTATTATGCACCTATGATAGAAACTTAAAATCTAATATATAAAGCTGAGTGTATGTGTGTGAGTATGTCCGCTAAAGGAATCTGCACCGTCGCATCTACAATCACAAAATTTAGCACACAGGTACATCAGGTGTCAGGGAAGGTTTTAGAACGGGTCTCAGCTCTCCAGGACGTACCGTTCCTGAGATATTTCCAAAAAATGCATTAGCCAATAGAAGCCTGGTCACTTGACCCTTATCAGCCAATAGAAGCTCACAGGCAGTTAGTCTCCACACACACCAGGTTTCCATAACAACCTAGCCAGTTCACTGCTGTAGGTCTGCTTTAACCCCTTCAGCCCCGGGCCTGTTTTCACCTTCATGCCCAGGCCATTTTTTGCAAATCTGACATGTGTCACTTTATGTGGTAATAACTTTGGAACGCTTTTACTTATCCAGGCCATTCTGAGATTGTTTTCTCGTCACATATTGTGCTTCACGACAGTAGTAAATTTTTGGCAAAATATTTCATTTTTATTTATAAAAAAATACCAAATTTACCAAAAATTTGGAAAAATTTCCAAATTTCCAAATTTCAATTTCTCTACTTTCAAAATACATAGTAATACCTCCAAAAATAGTTATTATTTTACATTCCCCATATGTCTACTTTATGTTGGCATCATTTTATAAATGTCATTTTACTTTTTTAGGACGTTAGAGGGCTTAGAAGTTTAGAAGCCATTTTTCACATTTTCACCAAATTTTCCAAAACCATTTTTTTAAGCACCAATTCAGATATAAAGTGATTTTGAGGGGCTTACAAAATGAAACCCCCCATAAATGACCCCATTTTAGAAACTACACCCCTCAAATTATAAAAAACTGCTGTTACAAACTTTGTTAACCCTTGAGGTGTTCCACAAGAATTAGTGGAATATGGAGGTGAATTTTCAAAATTTCACTTTTTTGGTAGATTATTCATGTTAATAATTTTTTTCTTCCAACACAGCAAGGATTAACAGCAAACTAAACCTCAATATACATTGCTCTGATCCTGCAGTTTACAGAAATACCCCATATGTGGTGGTAAACGTCTCTATGGGTTTGTGGCAGTGGTCAGAAGGAAAGGAGCGCCATACGGATTTTGGAGGCAGATTTTGCTAGAATAGTTATTAGGCACCATTTTGTAATTGAGAGACCCTGACGTACCCCTACAGTGGAAACCCTCAAAAAGTGACCCCATTTTGGAAACTACACCCTTCAACGAATATATTAAGGGGGTACTGGCCACTTTGACCCCCTAAGTGTTTTACGGAATTTGGAAACACTTGGCTGTGAAAATGAAAAATTTAATTTCTTCCAATAAAATGTTGCTTTAGCCCCAAATGTTTTGTATTTTCATAAGGGGTAACAGGAGAAAAGCACCCCATAATTAGTTACCCATTTTCTCCTGAATGCGGCAACACCCCATATGTGGTGGTAAACTGCTGTGGGGGCACATGGCAGGACTCAAAACAGAAGGAGCGCCATATGGATTTTACAACACAGATTTTGATGGAATGGTTTGCAGGAGCCACGTTTTTTTTAAATTTTGAGTTATTGTCTTATGTGGGGGCTCATTTTTTGCGGGATGAGCTGATGTTTTCATTGGTACCATTTTTGGGGTACATAACACTTTTTGATCGCTTGGTATTACACTTTTTGTGAGTCAAGGTGAAAAAAAATAGCTGTTTTGGCATGGTTTTTTAAAATTTTTTTTTACAGCATTCACCAAGGGGGGCAAATCATGTGATATTTTTATAGAGCAGGTTGTTACGGACGCGGCGATACCCAATATGTCTAACATTTTTATTTTTGGATAGTTTTACACGATAGATTTATTTTTGAACAGAATAAAATCATTATTTTGTGTTGCCATTTTCAAAGAGCCATATTTTTTTCAGTTTTTGGGCGATTGTCTCAGGTAGGGTATCATTTTTGCGGGACAAGATGACGGTTTGATTGGTACCATTTTGGGGTAAATACGCCTTTTTGATCGCCTGCTATTACACTTTTTATGGGGGAATGTGACCATAAAATGGCACTGTTTTTAATTTTTACTGTGTTCACCTGGCGGGATGGATTATGAGATATTTTTATAGAGCCGGTCGATACGGACGCGGCGATACCTAATATGTCTACTTTTTCTTTTTTTTTCTTTTTTTAACAATTTTTTTTACTTTATTGGGGGGAAAATGGCGTTTTTCTTTTTTTTTACTTGAAACTTTTCTTATTTTTTTTACTTTATTTTTTAACATTTTTTTCACCTTTTTTACACTTCTTTTTTGAACTTTTGGGGGTTCTGATCCCCTTCACAATGCATTACAATACTTTGTATTGTAATGCATTGGCTGTAAGTGTATTACTCACAGTAATACACTTACAGCCTGCTTCCTGTGCGATCTAGGGGGCTGGATCGCACAGGCTCGCAGGGATGGCAGCCACGATGCCTAAGGAAGGCATCGGGCTGCCATCCAAGCCATCGGGTCCCCGTCACAGCAGCGCGGGGACCCGATGGCCCCCCCGCTCGGCATCCTGAACTTGCGGCACACCTCATGTTGCTGGCGCATTCCCCAGGGGTCCGGCACCTGGGCACTGCCGGACCCCCGCCGCTGATCGGGCGGGCGCAGCTCCTGCACCCGCCCGATCAGCGCGCAGTACATGTACGGCGCTGGGCGTTAAGTCACGTCCCGTTGCGCCGTACATGTACGGCGCTGGGCGTGAAGGGGTTAAAGGGGCAAAGCGCTGTGGATGACACTGTTAAATGGATATTACGGTTACCATAAATATAACTTATGTTTTAGACTAATTCATCATCAATCATTACCTCATATAATGTAAATTTCACATATTTACCGTTCAGTAGTAATAAAAGATGTTTTCTACCACTGCTACCCACTTTCCTCCTAAATTACTATGTCATCGACCTGTAATTCAGGCCACCTTCAAAAGAAGGACTTAAAAGCCCCACCACCAGGTCCCACTAAGTCACACCCCCGACTCAGTCAGGCTGCACCCCTTCCACGCCGCCCCTTGACCGGGATTGAAAAAATGAAGGTAAAAATCAACTTCTGTCAGCTGCAAGGGAGGGCGGGAGGGAGGGTGACTTTCTCCCTACAGCTCATGCTCAGACTGTACAGTGCTGCTGTCCAAGAGTGAGCTGTTCAAAAGGATATCCCTGTGTCCATCCAGGCCCTGCGCTTGGAGGTGGACAGGAAGTCTGAAAGCCAGACTGTCCAGCCTAAAACCGGACCTCTGGCCACCCAAGGGGCAAGCTGATGTTGGGTGGCCAGATGTCCGGCTTTAGGCTGGACAGTACAGTTTTCTGGCTACCTGTTCTCCGTCCGGCGCAGTGCCTGGACGTATGCAGGGATGTCCACCCTTTCAGTAGCTCTTGCTCAGACAGCTTCTCCTCCGTGTCTTCACGGAGCCAGGGGGCGTGGCCTCATGTTTAGTGGTGTGGCTTCATGGGAACTGGGAGTGCTGCTTCACGTTTGGGGGAATGGCCGGTGAGGTCCAGCTTTCTGGGGTGAAGACAGTGGCCACCCTAGCTGCTGTGGAGGTCACAGTTAAAGGGGCGGGCACTGTAGAGGTCACTCTCGATATCTTTTAACGACACACACACAAACATTAAATGAAATTAATTAAATATACCCGGGCGAAGCAAGTTTTAAAATAATTCCGAGCTGGGATGTTAGTTGACATGCACACTCATCTCCAACTTTTGCACTACAGTTTGTACAGCAACATGAGCTTATGCCAGGCCAGCAGCAGGTCACTGCACAGTCCTGGCACGCACGTGACCAGGGTTCAGACTGCTGACTCCATGTACGAAGCTGGTTCAGCAGGTTTTCTCTAACGGTAGCAACAAGGTAAATACACAAACACTGTCTGTACCTGTGGGACATGCACCATAGTCACTGTACCTACGGGAATCGATCAGCATGTGGGATGTGTTACAAGGGCGGCAGGGGTCAACAAACAGCGGGCAGGGGCAGGCACCACCAAGTAGGGTTGTATGATGTTCTGCACATGACATGAGATTTCCAATAGTTTAAAATCCACTGTCCTGGTTATTTACCATTAAAATAACCCTTTAGGTTTGGCTGATTGGAGAGGATATGTTTGTGGGAGGATCAGGAAGGAGACAGCTGTAGGCATAACTGCGTGTTAACACTTTATATACAGCTTGTGCATTACACAATTAATGCACTCTTCACATGGACATCATCTAGGTGTATCTTCACCTGGGAGGACACAATTCATGCACACTCCACATAGATGTCATCTAGGACTATTAGGTGTACCTTCACCGGGGAGGACACAATTCACACACATTTCACATGGACATCATCTAGACTAGGGATGCCCAATCTGCGGCCCCCCAGCTGTTGCAAAACTACAACTCCCAGCATGCTCGAACAGCCTACAGCTATCGGCCTACAACAGGGCATGATGGGAGTTGTAGTTTTACAACACCTGGAGGGCTGCAGGTTGGGCATCACTGATCTAGACCAGTGTTTCTCAACTGCGGTCCTCAGGGCCCACCTGCCGGTCATGTTTCAGGATTTCCTTAGTATGAGAAGGTGATATAATTAGTGTCAGTGCATCCTGACTTACCACAGGTATTCATTCTGTGGGATCTTCTCAAAACATGACCGGTAGGTGGGTCCTGAGGACTGGAGTTGAGGAACACTGCTCTAGAGGTGACAATTCACATGGATATCATCTAGGGGTGTACCTTCACCCACGAGGACACAGGTTTTTACAGATTTATCAAAACTGGTGTCAAGGAAAACTAGTTTAGTTGCCCATAGCAACCAATCAGATTCCACCTTTCATTTTCCAAAGGAGCTGTGAAAAATGAAAGGTGGAATCTGATTGGTTGCTAGGGGCAAATATGCTAGATTTCCTTTACACCAGTTTTGATAAATCTACCCCAGGGACATTATTTTCCCATCAGCGATGATATGTCAGGTCCCTTGCGGCAGTTTGGAAAGGGATTCAGCAACTGGACATGGGATACATCCATCTCATGGGTAGTAGTTGGTCTAAAGGTACAACCACGTTGATCCTACTGTTAATACTCAGACAAGCCCTCTGACAAATACATTAAAGTGCATAATGTGCAGTGGCCTTCTCAAAAGCAGCCATCACAGCAAAAACTGCCCACTGCATTAGCACAATTTAGGCGCCAAAGATCGCCAAGTGCTCAATAAAGATTTCCAACATTATCCGTTTGATAAACGTGACCCTTCCTCACCCAATGTGGCTGTGGCTTCAACCAATTCTCTGAAGATGAGGCCTCAGTGCTGATGATCTCAGCCCAAAATGGCAGTTGCAACTTGTATTCCATCGAGGAATATGCACATAATGAGTCATGTGACCCGAGTGGGAGGAGCTTCATCTGCAGTAAGGGGCCATCTACAATGATTTTCTGCCAGTAACAAGTGTGATTGAAGACACAACCAGCGACGGGCCCACCATCCTCACTGTATGTGACTGAACGATCGTTAAAGGGTTTGTCTCACTTCAGAGGAAGTGAATACAAGCCACTTACTAATGTATTGTTATTATCCATGTTGCTTCCTTTGCTGGCTGAATTCATTTTTCCATCACATTATACACTGCTCGCTTTCATGATTACAAACACCCTGTAATCCATCAGCAGTGGTCGTGCTTGCACACTATAGGAAAAAGTGCCGGCCAGGACCGTGGAAGCACACATTGGCTAGTGCTTTTTCCTATAGTGTGCAAGCGCGACCACTGCTGCTGGATTACAGGGTGTTCGTAACTATGGAAACGAGCTGTGTATAATGTGATGGCAAAATGAATCCAGGAAGCAATATGGACAATCACAATACATTAGTAAGTGCCTTGTAGTAACTTCCTCTACATAATAAATGCAATTTGCTGAAGTGAGACAACCCCTTTAACATAATTGCTCATACTGATTAATTATTGTCAGCGGCATATTCCTGTTTGCACGAGGCGTACAATGTTTTTAACGTCTAAAAATCGTTCATCAGCTGATCCTTGGACACTGAATTGGTACACTGCAATACGCAAAACAGATGCCGCTATACATATGACGTTCTGTTGTATAGCACGAAGCAAGCACTGAAGAGGATGCAATGCCTGCAAGAGTGCCACAGTCCCTTAAAACAGCTCATCTGCAGGGGGGGTCAACAGAAGCACCCACCGATCATTCTAAGGGCAGATCATCAACACTGTGATCGCGGACAACCTATTAGAAAAACAATGGACAGCAATAGAAATATACATTTTGATCATTTTAGGCCAGGTTTGGGGTATGGATGGACTTGTCTAGTCAGCCAGCATGAAACTGCAAGGACTAAATGACCCCTTAACCTCTTCTAGTGAGAAGGGCACCCGTCACCTCTCCTGATATGTCTGTTTTACTAAATATTTGTATTATCCAGGAAATAATTCTGGAGCATCATTACTGCATTGTACTGTTCCTTGGTTATTCCTCATGAATCCTTATGGATAAAGGCAACTGGGTGCGACCACTCTATTCGTTAAAGGTGTGTCCCTATACACCCCCACATAGTAATTGTCAAATTATTAATATATATATATATATATATATATATATATATATATATATATATATTTTTTATAATATTATATATAATATATAGCAAGCAATACAAGCAATGTGCCATGTAAAAGTAGAATACCGTCACATGGTTATAGAGACCAAGAATAGAAAGTAAATGCTTAAAAACACTTGTAGAAAAAAAAGTCTTGAATTGCTGCCAGTTACTTATAAGAAGCTTTGTGTCCGTTAAGGGCTTTATTTAGCAGAGTTATTTTCTGAAGTGTGTTTTTAAGTCCTTGCATCGCTGCCTGCGCTTAAAACGTCTCCTTCTTGTTACTCAGGCACAGAACGGGGTTAGTACAGCGTTCTGCCAGCTCAGGGCTCGCCAAGCCAACAACAATAAATCGACAGATTAAAAAAGCATTAGGGCTGCATTCCACGGAGGATCAGCTCACAACCTGGAAGGGCTCCCGCAGCCTAGTGCAGGGCTGAAGGACGTCTGGAAGTAGAAGACCACATATTGCTGAAGTCTACAGGAGACGACTACTCAAAGGATAATAATGACTAGATGATCAGCGCCATTTCTATACAAACACACAGAGTAACTTTCCCATAGGTTTCCATGGTGCCATTTTATGTCTTTTGAGAGCTTACACGTAGATTTTTTTTTCCAAAATGTGCCAGCTGTTATATATAAAATACATATATATAAAACTACTAATGAATAAAAGCAAACAGCATACCAAACACACCGTATTTTTCGCACCGGACTATAAGACGCACCCCAGGTTTAGACAACAGAAAATTTGAAAAATATTTTCTAGGACCTCTTTGAAGGGAATGTGGTTCCTATCCAAATAAATGCGTCTCCTGTCATTGCTCTACTGTGTCTTTCCATGCTTCTTGTTCTGCTAGATTATTTCTTAAGTATTTGTCTGCGACACACACACAGTTCTGGTACACATACAGCATTGCCAAACACAGATACAGCTCTGCACCACACGCTGCTCTTACACACACACATATAGCTCTGCTATATCCATACAGTTCTGTCACACACAGCACTGCTACACACACACACATCATCTTAAATAAAAACTCACATTTCTGGCTCCTCCCATTGATGACATCATAAAAGGTCCTTAAAGGGAACCTGTCATCTACGAAACACCCCCTGAACTAGAGTGAGCGTTGTATAGTGTAAGTGATGCTGAATCCGAATATGTAAGTTTTATCTTCATACTCCCTTCTATTCCGCCGCTGTGCTCCCACAAACCTGCAGTAAAATGCATTGACAGGACTCTTCTTTGAGTCCTCTCCATTATGTGAGTGAGCACTGGAGTTCACTGAGTGCATTTTACTGCTGGTTTGTGGGAGCACAACATCAGAATGGAAGTGAGTATGAAGATAAAACTTACATATTCGGACTCAGCATCATTTACACTATACACTGCTTACTCTAGTTCAGGGGGTGTTTCGGAGATGACAGGTTCCCTTTAAGCTGTAGTTGGAGTTTTCATGTCCTTTCAGTACAGCAGTAGGACCTTCCTCTCCATGCGCTCTCCTGCTGCTGATCACACAGATCGGTGTCGGCAGGGAGAGAGAAGTGTGTGCAGATGCATAGCTCTTTCATTTTCACAGTCACCATGGTCAACTCTACCAGACAATATGCCTGGTTTAATAGTTAGCTCATTGAACTGAACAATCACGGGGAATAAATATTGGGAACCATAGAGTTTATTTTGTGTTTTTTTTTTTACACCATTAGGCCCCTGGCCTGAACTCCCGGCACCGACAGGGTCACATAGCATCATATTGATTTATGATACTATGTAACCCTTACAGTTCTGGAATGTATTGGATAACACTAACAGCATATGCAAGTGTCATCTAATACATTCCAGAACTGTAAGGGTTACATAGCATCATAAATCATTATAATGCTATGTGACCCCGGCAGTGCCGGGGGTTGAGGCCAGGGGCTGCGATGCGGAAGACGTGCGGGTCACACAGTCATCTGCAAGGGGCATTAGAGGTGTAAACCATTTAGGCCATTAAAGGGGTTGTAAAAGAATTTGGGTGGGGAGTTGCCCTAATATACTTTACAAAGCTATTGAGATATCCGTAACTGAAAAATGAATTTTCATGAAGTGGAAGCAGAAACATACAGTGAAGTGCAGGTTATGTGTGGTCCAACCCTCACTGATCCATTGGATAGGTAATAGCAGGAATACCAAACTATTGGGGGGAAAATTTAGTATGAATATAGCATCTGAGCTACAGGTACAAAAAAAAAAAAAAAAAAGTTAATATTAGATCACAGAGATTGCATCTGTTCTGTAGACTTTAGATTTTTTTTGTTTCAAAGGAGATGAACGGAGAAATCAATTTACAGTTACTAGCAAGATAAAGTAATTTTGTGTGGATGTTCAAATATTAAAAGCAGTGTAGCGCCAAGAGCTTCAATGTCAGGACAGTAAGGGTTAGGTACCCCCCCCCATGGAAAGCACTCACCAGCACAGAATGCGCTATGAACTCTGGGTGATTTTTTCATGCTACAGGATCGAATTGTACCAGATGTTCAAAGCACCCTACGTTCCGAAATGATGACACCCAATACTGCTTTCATCAAGACGGTAAATTCCACTGTATCCAAAAAAATGTCAGGAAAGCCTAAAAAGACTTGCATGAAGTCATATATGCAATAAGCCAAAGTATACTGGGCCTTTTTGTACAAACCTGGCCATTAAAGGGGTTGTCCGGGATTTTGATATTGATAGCCTTTCCTTAGAAAAAGTCATTAATCGGTGAGGGTTCGACTCGCGGTAACCTCCACTGATCAGCCTGATGAAGAGACTGCGGTATTCATGTGAGTGACGTGGCTTCTTCCTAGGTCAATGACTTCACATTCATCGGTCACATAGCCCAGGCAAGTAAATGGACCTGTGCTGCAATACCAAGTACAGTTGCCATACAATGTACCGCGCTGTCTGAGGCTGTAGCGCTCAACGGACAGCTGATCAGTGGGGGTGTCAGGACTATGACCGACGATCAGATATTGATGCCTTTTCTGATAATAAGCCATCAATATAGATACTGCAGACAACCTCTTCAAGCTGTAGTTTTCTCCTGGAACTGAACAACCAAGGAGACAAGGACCAAGGTGTGTAAGACGGATCAAGGGTTTAAGAAAATTAGATTTTAAAAAATGCAATTTTATGGAATTTAGTTTGAAAAAGAAAAAATATACTAACCTGTTAAATTCACAGCTGCTACAGTGCACTGCAGTGGTCCTCGATGGGACTTATTCTGCAGTGGTGACATGCAATCACTGGCCACTACAGCTAACATGTATGGCACAAGACCATTGAGACCAGTGATTAGCTGCAGTGGTCATGTAGATGTACAGCACATCACCGCTGCAGGAACATTTTTCGTTATTGCATTTTCTCCTATTACCTTAACGACACATCCTAAACCAGGAACTGTGAAGAGTACTACACTTACCTGTCCTCTGCTGCTCGTTTCCAGCTATGTGTGTCTCAGGTTGTCTTCACTGTTCTTCCATTCCCTACATGCAAACTACCTACAGTGAGGGGGGTCACATGCATTGCTGCAGTCAATGACTGGCCTCAGCACTTACTTGTCTCCAAATGGCATGTGATCCAGCAATAATGGGACACATTACAACTGGCGTGACCCTGTCTAAGCAGGAACCAGCAGTGCAGAAAATAATGCCCAAGACCCACAGAGTTGAAACTGAGTGGCAGGGAGAAAGTAAAGTTCACTTCACAGGTATTACAAAAAATAAAACAAAATAAAGGAGGACAACCCCCTTACAAGCCCAGACAACTCTGGCCGTGGGAATATACATAGGCTGGTGGTTCTTCCTATAGTGTGCCAGCATGTCCACCGCTACTGGACTGCAGAGTGGTCGTAACCATGGAAACTATCAGTGTATAATGTGATGGAAAATAAGTCCAGCCAGCAAAGGAAGCAATATGGATAATAACAATACATTAGTAAGTGGCTTGTACTCACTTTCTCTACATAATAAATGCTACTTGCTGACGTGAGACAACCCCTTTAAGGCTAGCCTCTTGGGTTGGGTCCATATCTCGCTTCTGTTAACTATATACGTTAAACGGATATTTCTGGCAGATGCCATACAGATTCAACTTAGAGCTCAATTGTTTGAGCTTGTTTGCTGGACTCTGCAGGATAGAAAAGAGTAGCGTACTCCGCTTTTGCATGATTTTTGTTCCAATATATATGTTAAATGTGGGACAAAAACACGATGTGAACCCAGCCTTACCTGGATCGCACTTGATTTGGCAGACTCCAGCAGTTTAACCCATTTGTCACCTTGACTGCATAAAATAGTCATACCTTTCCCTGCCTTTCACAAGCATGGTGCTAGAAGAGATAACAGAGCAAACATGCTCAGGTCTGCTAAACGGCTTATCGAATCTATAGAGTGTTGTTACCTGTAGGTCTCCTGATCCCATTACAGGATGCACCACACACCAGCTTCTCAGAGCAGTTCCATCCGGTTTTCGTAAACTGTTGCCACCTCAAATATCTGCTTGGCACACATCCACCTATCTGCCTGCAGGATGCCCATGTTTAAACAATCCTTCTCCTTCATTACGTGTGAATTTAATGGGAGCAGCTCTGAAAGCCCACTACTAAGTAGACGGCGCTGTATGTTTCCAGCACTGGAGCTGAAGATGTGGGGTGTCAGGTCCCCGCCGATCAGCCAGTCATGACCTATCCTGGGTATGGGTGATCACTTAAAGAAGAACTCCTGCAAAAAATGTTATTCCATGTCCTGCTAGAAATGTACATGATGTAATATGTAGTGAATGTCATTTTCTTACCAGTGGCTGTATTTGTGAGTTATATCTCCCTGATGTTTCATCTGTGTCATGTGACCAGTAATCAGACTCCCTGATGTTTCATCTGTGTCATGTGACCAGTAATCAGACTCACCAACTCACACAGCACCTTATGTATGGACAGGAAGTCTATGTCTATATGCATTCCTATGGGAGCCTCACTGTCAGTCTCATAGGAATGAATAGAGAAGTGACTGGCTTCCTGTCCTGGGTCAGTTGGAGGTCAGGGAGTTGGTCACATGACCCAGCTACAATAAGAAGAGAGGTTATTACTGACAAATACAGTCTCTGGTAAGAAGATTGCATTCACTACAGATTACATCATGCACCTTTCTAACAGGTCAGAGAATAAAAATGTTTGCGGGAGTTCTTCTTTAATAAAAGGTGGACAACCCCTGCTCAACACCATTGTTATCTATACCCACTGCTATATGAGAGTGAAGATCAAACATCGTTATCGACAGAAAGACAGGATTGGGGAGATTTAGGCCCCTTGCAGACGAGCATGTGTCACGAGTCGGCAGGGCTGCTCCTGGCCTGACCCCCCCCCCCCCAGCACTGACGGGGTCACATAGCATTATACTGATTTATGATGCTATGTAACCCTTACAGTTCTGGAATGTATTGGATAACACTGACAGCAGATGACATATAGTGTCATCTAATACATTCCAGAACTGTAAGGGTTACATAGCATCATAAATCAGTATAATGCTATGTGACCCTGGCAGTGCTGGGAGGTCTGGCTGGGAGCTGTGCTGCGGACACTCGCTTGTCTGAAAGGGGCCTTAAAAAACCTGGGTGTACATGTTTGGTCGAAAATTTCATACACATACCACACATAATCAGGGGCTTGGTAAAAGAAAAAAAAATTAATTCAAATTTGCCTTTCCAAACATCCAGTTGATATCTTTCCATGCAACCTTTGGTTATAATTAGCCATTTTAACCAATTTGTATCTAAGGTGGACGGTCAGCTAAAGCCTGTATTACACTGGCCAACTGTCAGCCAGCTTATCGTTAATGAGCGTTCGTATGAATGCTTGTTAGTGATGATCTGGCAGTGTAATACTGCCACAGATTACCTGATGAACGAGCAAACGCTCATGCATCAGGCAATTGGAACCTTTCAGCTCGCTTAAAAATCTTCGTTTGCCGGCGGCAGATTGCGCTGTGTAATCACAATCTACTGCCAGCAAACAACTAGTCAGTATGGGGACGAGCGATGGTATAACAATCACTCCTCTCCATGCTGTGGAGGAGATCTTTGCAATCAATTGCCGGGATGGAAATCTTCCTTCCTGACAATCACTGTGTAATACAGCCTTTAGGCCTTCTGGTATCCTGACTGCATCAAACTTTTATCAGATATCCGTCATTCACAGAGCAAGCGATTCCGAAAACAGAAGTATATCAGGATATTTTCACTTTTGACACAAATTTTTTGATCAAATTAATTAAGGAAGCAGGGAGAATAATGCTTTGCTTGGCTATTTTTGGCAGCCCCATAGAAGTGAATGGAGGACGGCCACGCATGCGCGATGCACCCTCCGTGATTTTCAGGGCTCCATTTACAAGATAGGTGTGGGTCCCACACCTATCAGACAATGGAGGCTGAGCTTATTTGTTCAAAATTATTGGGACAGACCTCTTAGTCACTGAATTCAGGCGTTTATTTCAGTCCCATTACCACAAGTGTAAAAAATCCAGCCCCTAGCCATGCCACACACAACTTATGGACAGGTGTGGTGCCGGTTCTGGAAGAAAGCTGCCATGTTTTTCTAATCCTGGACAACCCCTCTAAGCTCTAGCTTTTCTAAGTGTGGCGAACGTTTAAAGTCATGATTAGGGTTGGGCGGACTTGTGTTTTCAAGTTTGGCGTACAAGGTTTGGGTTATCTAAGAATTCTGTTATGGATTCCACCACCAGGGACCATAACTTATGGTAGTGGAATCCATAATGGAATTCCTAGATAACCTGAAACACAAGTCCACTTATCCCTAGTCATGATGTATTACATACGTCCTTAGCAGTGAAAGGGCTGAGGAGGCTTATACGGGTACGGATAATATAAAAGTTAATATGTCATAGTCACTTTTTAAATACCCAAGATATCAGTGGCCACAGCAAGGTGCATTCAGACATGACTGGCCAGTGATTGGCTGGAGCAGTCACATGCCAGTAAGGCACATCAATTGCTATGGCAAGGAAAAGGAACTGGCGCAATATTACAGGAATTAAAGGGTTATTTCCATCTCACAAATGTAGTTTGTATAGTTAGATATAGCCATACCAATATTATTACTAATAGAATGTATTTATATAAAATGTACCGTTTAGAAGATTTCCCTATTTGTATTTCCATTGTCCCACACACATCAGTCAGGCCGTTGCCCCTGGTTACGACCACCGCAGCCATGTAGTAGTGGTGGCCGGCTTGCTCTTGTTTAAACCCGCTCTGAGGTAACTGCTGTATTGTAAACGCACATTGCATGAGCATGCGGAGACACATCTTAGGGTATTTTCACATCTGCTTTTTGGACACTACCGGTCCAAACCGCAATGGTCAGGATCCATCCAAAACACAGACTTTATAAACGGATCCTGCTCCATAGAGATGAATTGATCTTGGAACAGGATCCATTCCAGTTACCTCAGAGCAGGTTTGAACAACAGCAAGCTGACCACCACTACTACATGGCCACGGTCGTAACTAGGGGCAACGGCCTGACTGATGTGTGTGGGACAATGGATATACAAATAGGCAAATCTTCTAAACGGTACATTTTATATAAATACATTCTATTAGTAATAATATTGGTACGGCTATATCTAACTATACAAACCACATTTGTGAAATAGGAATACCCCTTTAACATTAATATGGCGAGATGCCACAATTAAAATCTGTACCAGATGACTGAAGAATTTCTTACAACCTCAGTGTTAATAAATCACAGCTCAGCAGCCTCTCGTTCCAAGAACTGCTGTCACAAAAAGACAGCTGTGAATTTGTGACAAACCAAGAACCAAGGCAGACAGGGCTCTCATTGAAGAGACCCAACAAGTGTACGGCGAATTATCTGAGGCAAATGTATGCAAAAAGTATGCAAATGACTTCAAGCCATCCAAACCAGACTCCTCCAGAACAAAGAGTTTTGCATGGTTGCATCTTGTGGATCGTGGAACCATTGAAGACAATGGGTCTGCACCCAGATGCGGGATGCACACTGATGGTGCCAGTGTTTTTTGGATCCGCGGTTTGCAGTCTTCAAAACGGGCAGAGTTGTGTGAATGCAACTTAAAGTCTCTTACACACAGCAAAACTAACAAGAATAGGACTTTTTTTTTCTTTTTTTGCCGGGCCACGGAACGGAAATAGGGATGCAGATAGCACACAATGTGCTGCCCACATCTTTTGCAGGCCCCATTGAAATAAACAGGTCCGTATCCAATCCGCGAAAAATGCAGATTGGATGCAGAACAAAAATACGGTCATGTGAATGGGGAGTAAAAGATATCATCCTCAGAGTAACAAAGCCAATGGTAGCAGCATCACTGACCACAAAGTTCACAAGGTAAGGTCTTGTTCACACGTCAGTTATTTGATCAGTTATTTCCACCAGTTATTGTGAGTTAAAACCAGGTGCGGGTCAAAAACACAGAACAGGTGCAGATCTTTTCATTATACCTGATCTCTGAGTAGTTTCCACTCCTGGTTTTGGCTCACAAAATCTGACTGAAATAACTGATCATATAACTGAGGTGTGAACAAGGCCTAACATTTAGGGTACCATGGCACATATTACGCTGTAATTTTTTGCATGAAAAACTATGCTTAATACACAACTAGAAGACTACATGAGATTTGCCAAGTCTCATGCACAGATGTTTTGTACATGCGGAAATTAACCTGCCATGCAGCTTTTTTAAACCTTCCACGTGTCACGCAGGTTTGTGGCTTCCTTATAGAATTCAACTGGGTTGTTAATATAGACAGAAAATCTGCCCCAAAAACCTTAGAAAAACCACTTAAATCTGCAATATTTTTTTTTCTAACTGGTTTTCCTAAGGTTTTTGGGGCGGATTTGTGTGAGTTTTTCATGTGGATTTTCTGTATACAAACCCGCAACAGACGCATACACCCTTAGGCTACTTTCACACTAGCGTTTTAAAATTCCGGTATTGAGTTCCGTCATAGGGGCTCAATACCGGAATAAAACGCTTCAGTTTTGTCCCCATTCATTGTCAATGGGGACAAAACTGAACTGAAGACAACGGAATGCTCCTGAAAGCATTCCGTTCCGTCTTCAGACCGGAGAACAAACCGCAGCATGCTGCGGTTTGCTCTCCGGTCCAGGCATCCGCACCAAGACGGATCCGGAATGACCCCCAATGCAAGTCAATGGGGGTGGATCCGTCTGGTGTGACCATAATGGTAACCGGATCCGCCCTCCATTGACTTTCAATGGAGTTCATTACGGATCCGGCTACACATAGACACATGCAGACATAGACATACACATAAACATAAACATACACATATAGACATACAAACACACATACATACTTACATGCTCCCCGGCAGGTCTTCGGAGCGTCAGAGGGACAGGACGGCGCGCACAGATGAAGATTCCACCAGGCGCCCAGCAGAGGGCGCTGTGGGGAATCGTGACCTGTGTGAGCCGTCCTGTCCCTCTGACGCTCCGAAGACCTGCCGGGGAGCATGTAAGTATGTATTTGTTTATATGTGTGTGTATGTTTATGTGTATGTATGTACTGTGTGACATGTGTGGGGCCGGAGCGCGGTTCCGGCTCCACACATGTCACTGCGGCAGGCCTGATCCGGCAGCACCCTTCACCTGCCGGATCAGGCCTGCCGCCAGTGTGAAAGTAGCCTTAGGCTGCCTTTACAGGTGACAAGATTTATTTTTTGCAGAAAATTTCTGCAACTGAAAACCAGTTCTGTGTCAAAATCTCCCCTGTGTGAATGCACTCTTATTAAGACGGACTGTTAAAGAGGACCTTTCACCACTCCTGACATGCCTGTTTTAATAGCTTCATGCATTCCCCATGTAATAATAATTCTGGAACATCTATTCTTATGTCTGTATGTTATGCCATTACTTTATTATTTGCACTAGAAGTTATATGTGAATTTCTATTTGCCTTCAGTAAGGGAACAGAGGGGAGGTGACCAGTTGGGGGGTGTATCTGCACAGACTGAACATGGCAGCACTGATTGGATACAGTGAGTCTGTGACACACCTCCAACTGGTCACCTCCCCTCTGTTCCCTTACTGAAGGCAAATAGTAATTCATTCATAACTTCTAGTGCAGATAATAAAGGAATGGCACAACATACAGACATAAGAATAGATGTTCCAGAATTGTTGTTACATGGGGAATGCATAGAGCTATTAAAATAGGCATGTCAGGAGTGGTGACAGGTCCTCTTTAAGCTCTGCCGATCATAGGATATGTTGTCTTCCTGCTGGAGGGTCTCTGACCCCACAAAGATGCTATATTACAAAGGGACACAGATTTTCCAATGTGTAAATTTAGGCAAATTATTATTGAAGAAAAATGCCTAAAAAAGACAGAGCGTACTGTTATTTGTTAGCCGCCATATGTTCGCTTATGGTTGACGTTAATCATTATGTAAAATAAATTACCACATGGCTAAATCAGAAAATAAAAGCCACCTAAGAACCACACAAGCTCCTGTGCACAGCGTCGGCAGCTGCTGGGAGTCCCTTCTATCTGGACACATGGTTTTGTTTCCCGAGGGGCACACTGTCTCACACTATGTGACCATGGCACAAGCTGCCAACTCTCATCTGTCCATCACCCTAGCCTCTGACCCCTGCCTGCCGCTGCTGACAAGTTCTACCTCCTCTGTCCACTCTCATTCCTTCCCCTCTCCAGATGAGTATGAAAGAGGTTGCAGGGAGAGAAGAGGAGAGTGGGATCTAGCCGGAGGTCTGTCGGCATGCACCATGTGAAAGGCAGGCGCTGGTGGCGTCAAACACCTTTTTAGCTACCAGCCTGGCAGTTTACCGCTTGTGGGAATTTGTTTTCTCTGACTAAAATCCTGCATACAGTGCAGATGATTTTCACGTGGAAAAAACTGCAGTGTAAGGGTCCATTCAGACATCCACAAGTGTTTTGCGGTCCGCAAATTGCGGATCTGCAAAACGCAGACACCGGCCATGTGTGTTCCGCATTTTGCGGACCACAATGGCCGGCACTAGGGTTGCAGCGGTAACTGGTTCCACGATATACCACGGTATTGGAATTAGGGCTGAAACGATTCATCGAGGTACTCGATGAAATCGACACAAAAAAATCCTCGATGCAGTTTTCCTGCATCGAGGATTCGTTTAAGTCACGTGGCAACAGAGGGTGAGTGAAAAAAGGCTTTCACTCACCGCTCCGTGGCCTCCTGTTGGCACCGCACTGCCTGGCTTCACACACAGTGTCAGCGCGCGCGCTGCCTGGCGCTGTGTGTGACGTCAGGCCCCTCCCACTGCATGCTGGGAAGAAGCAGCGGTCGTCTCCTGCGGACTCCATGTCGCCCAGCAGCGTGGTGAGCGGACCCTGTCTGGTAAGGTAAGTATTAAAAGAGTAGGGGGGCTGGCTCATGGCACTGGGGGACATGGAGGGGTTAATTTGATTGCCCTGGGGGACATGGAGGGGCTAATGATGGTGCTGGGGGACATGGAGGGGATAATTTGATGGCCTTGGGGGACATGGAGGGGCTAATGATGGTGCTGGGGGACATGGAGGGGTTAATTTGATGGCCTTGGGGGACATGGAGGGGCTAATGATGGTGCTGGGGGACATGGAGGGGTTAATTTGATGGCCTTGGGGGACATGGAGGGGCTAATGATGGTGCTGGGGGACATGGAGGGGCTAATTATGGTGCTGGGGGACATGGAGGGGATAATTTGATGGCCTTGGGGGACATGGAGGGGCTAATGATGGTGCTGGGGGGCATGGAGGGGTTAATTTGATGGCTTTGGGGGACATGGAGGGGCTAATGATGGTGCTGGGGGACATGGAGGGGTTAATTTGATGGCCTTGGGGGACATGAAGGGGCTAATGATGGTGCTGGGGACATGGAGGGGCTAATTATGGTGCTGGGGGACATGGAGGGGATAATTTGATGGCCTTGGGGGACATGGAGGGGCTAATGATGGTGCTGGGGGACATGGAGGGGTTAATTTGATGGCCTTGGTGTATAATAGATACACAGACTGGCAAAAGAGCAGCCTGCTGTATATACCATATTGGGTATAGCCGCATACTCCAGCTGCTGTATGCTCTCACTGACTATAATGTGGTCCAGGGCAGGCCATCTGTCCATGTTCTAGCTTACACGATGGGTATGGTCCAAACAAAAAACGCTACTTGAAGCATATTTTTTGTAGTATCCAGCCAAAACCCAGCTTGAACGCTGTAACAAGGCCGGACCCCATTATAGTCAATCACTGCAGCAGCCGGCAGTATCCAGTTCTACCTGATACGGTACATTCAGGCTGTTCTTCTGACAGAATGTATATTGCATCTGTGAAAGAAGCCTTATGTGCATTCAAAACACTGTGTACCACTGTAAGTAGTAATAAATATTGTTTTTATAAAGCAATACGTTATTTTAAGATGTTTTTTCTTATTAGAGTACTCGATTAATCGTCGGAATAATCGATAGATTACTTGATTACTAAAATAATCGTTTACTGCAGCCCTAATTGGAATGCACGGTTATCAAACCGTGGGCATTTGCTTATTACCGGTAAAAGGTGACCCTGCTGAGAAACTGATCCGCGCATGCGCAATTCCGCTCCGTTTCAGCTAATTAAGCACACAGCGGTAAAAATGGCAGTCAGCAGTGTGGGACTACTTTGGATACCCACCAAATGCACGTGAGGATGGAAATCCAATTTGTAAGCAATGTGGTTGTAAAGTGGCAGCTAAAGGAGGGAATACCTCAAACCTGTTCTCCCATCTCCGAGATCACCACCCCACTGTGCAGCTTAAAGTAGGTGGCCTTTATCATTTTAACTCCTTGGCGACATGATAGGAGTGGAGTGGACGTACCGGTACATCCTGGGCGCGAGGTAGTTCGCGCTACAGGGCGTACCGGTACGTCCTGCATGTAAACGCCCGCTGCGCAGTGCAGCGGGGTTTACATGCTGCGATGGCGGCTGTTAAACACAGCCAGCCATCCACAGTAAAGGCCTCGGGGGGAGCTGTGCTCCCCCCATAGTGGCGATCGCTGTGATTGGCTAGTCTGTTCAGACTAGCCAATCACAGGATATTGGGGCTGGCTGTAAGGATCTGATCCCCCGCAGTCCGAGACTGCGGGGGATCAGATCCTGTAAAAGTAATCCCAAAAGTGGCCCAGCCCGGGTGCCCCCGATCCCCCTCCTCTCCTTCCCCAAACTGTATTTTTCTTTTAACCCCCACCCCCCTCAATTTCCAGGATGGCCGAGCGGTTGAAGCATCAAACGACCGGCATCGCGGCTGGCAGTGATGTCGGCCGTTTAACCCCTTCCATGCCGCGGTCCATAAGGACCACGGCATGGAAGGGTTAACAGGGAGGGCGCTCCCTCCCTCTCCCATAGGGTGCTGCAGCAGCGCTCCGAAGGTGGGGCCAGTGAGAGGGAGAGTGTGATACCATGTGATACTGTGAAACCATGATAACCGTAATACCGCGGTATTTACTGAGACGGTTATCATACCGTGAAAATTTCATACCGTTGCAACCCTAGCCGGCACTATAATAGAAATGCCTTTTCTTGTCCGTGGCTGCGGTGGATGCACTGCTCTGGGAATTATATTATTGAGCCATACATGTATGCATATACTGATTCAGAAGTGTGTAATTATTGATGATAATGTCTGCAAAGGCAGCTTTACACCACACGATGTTACAGTGTTCCTTTCTGACAGTCGGCTGCTCGTTCAGTGGGGGTGAAGCGATGTATTTACATGCAGCGATCACCTCTACAGTATGAGGACGAGGGATCTCTACTGCTATCACTCATAGCTGGATTGCATTGTGTATGGGTGGCAGATCGCGGTTTAGAAAGCACAACCTGCTGCCCAGAAACTACGACTGACGTGCCTGCACTAATGACAGGATCACCTGATGAGCGAGCATTTCGATCATTCATTGGGTGGACAGATTGTCTGGAATGAGCGTTTGCAGAAACAGTCATTCCTGATAATCTGCCCAAAAATCTTGCAGTCTAAATCCACCGTAAAGCGCTGCGGAATATGTCAGCGCTATACAAGTTAGGAAATTAAATGCACTGGCCGTTACTTAGGTCCTCTAGAATCCCTTTGGTTCCAACATATTGCAGACTGACACAAACATTCCCTTATAAAGGCTCATTTGCTCAGTGTGTATGTACGGTAGTCACCCAATGATCATGGTTTTCCCACTGGTGCTTCAGGAAGCTGTATAATAACTGTGCAGTAGACACCAGTTCTGGGTGCAGCTCCTGGTGAGCTGGCGATGGGCTTGTGCTTGTACCCAGCAGCCAGTCTGAAGGGTGAGGGAACAATGATGAAACAGGAGGAAGATTTCAGACTACCTCACACTCCCTGCAGACACCAGGGTAATACACAAATAAGGTTTCTCATAAAGTGGACGTCCAGGACTGGACACATTACAGGATCCAGGTAGACTGTGCATCTCATACCAAGCTAAATGAAGCAATCCAAGACAAACCAATCCTTTCTATTAACATAAGGAGAGGAATGCTGTCACTAGGATTACACAAGGCGTTCATGTGGAAAGATAAAATACTGTGCCATCTGCATTCACTAACTCCGCCTGTGGCCTGCACTCCCCCAGCTGCCCTGGTGCTAGGGTTCTCCTATAGACATGGACAGATGTAAGATGCAGCCGCACATTACATGTGGTAATGATGTCTCCAGATTGTAATGCAGCCATACACAGACTGCTGGCAGCCACATGGATGTTCACACAGCACTAGTGCTCCCAACTGCCCTATAAACCAGACCATTCAGCGCAGATTACATGATATTTTGATCGGGAATGGAAGCTAAGCAGCGCTCAGACTCCTCTGGTGTCACTCAAATTCAGAGGCAAACCGAGGACAGGAAAATACAAACCAACCAGGTTAGCGCCATTAAAGCTCTGCTACATGCGCACAGGAGTCCTCACCATTATGTCAGCACAGCAGTCCGGACTACGGATTTCAGTGCAGTTTCGAGTGCTGACAGCCAGGGAACTGGGGCAGAAGTAATATAAAATGACAATCTGGAGAATTCGTCATTCCCTCCACACCAGTTTTCTGGCATAATAGAAAGTCATAAACCTTATGGCTGCGACTTCTGAAATGCCACTGCGTCTAAACCTAGGGACAAGTGCCGTTACTATACTGCTCTTTCCACTTTTCTGAAAGTGGGGAATTTATCTTCTTTTATGCCAGTTTTGGGGTATAAAAGAAGAGTAAAATCTATGGCAACTCGGAGCTGCTGTACATTTCAGTCACAAGGAATGCCAGAGGATATGTCTAATCTATGATGAGGAGTGCGCACATCCTCTGGCAGGGGAAATTATAGACTGGCATAAAACACCAATCCGGGATAAATTCCACCCCCCTCCTTATGTGCAGTACAACTGATGTATCGCAGCAGATAACAGTCCAGAATTCCCTTTATAGTCCAGTTTCTTCTATTATGAAAACGTAACACAATGTAAGCTGTCATACACATTAGATAATAGTGGCTGAATCCAATCTAGCAAGATGGACAAATGGTCCTTGATCTCCTGCCGGGGTATAAAGATCAAACAGGTCAATCCTGTTTAATCATAAGACAAGTGCAGCTTAAAGGGATTCTCCGGGAATACAGATTTGTTGTTGTTTTTAGCAAGTACCCTCAGCCTGCCTCCGTAAACGAAGATTCATACGCTGTGTCCATGTTACAGTCACTGGAGTGTTTCCATCCGCTGCTGTGTGGGCATGGTCACATGTTCTGCTGCAGCCAATTACTGTCTTCAGCGGTGATGTGACCATAATCATGTGACCTCTGAAGCCAGTCATTGGCTGCAGCAGAGCATGTGACCATGCCTATACAGCGCCAGATGTGAACACTCCGGGGACCAGAACATAGACCCATAGCCATTGCAGAGAACCGGAGCAGGTAAGTATGAATCTTCAGGTTCTGGCAGGGCTCAGCAAAAAACGCTTTCATTACTGTCTGCATCCGTTATGAACGGATCCGGTTGTATTATCTTTAACATAGACGGATCTGTCATGAACAGCAATGAAAGTCAATGGGGGACGGATCCGCTTTCTATTGTGTCAGATTGTGTTGAAGAAAGTGGATCCGTCCCCATTGACTTACATTGTGTGTCAGGATGGATCCGTCTTGCTCCGCACCACATCGCGGACAGAAAAATGCTGCTTGCAGAGTTATTCTGTCTTCGATCGGAGAGCAACCAAACAGAACATAATGCATTCTGGTGCACTCCGTTTCGTTCAGTTTTGTCAGCATTGACAATGAATAGAGACAAAACGGACGTGTTTCCCCCGCTATTCAGATCCTATGATGGATCACAATAGCAGAAAGGGAAAGCGCAAGTGTGAATGTAGCCTTAAAGGAAGGTCAGCCGAATCTGTCGGGCATCCATGACATCCACCCATCTACTGTGAATGGTGTCCTTATTCTACCCCGATAGCAAATCAGCGTAAAATAAAGAGGGGGGCAGGATCAAGCATGTTTGACTTCAACATACCCAATCCTTTGAGCTGCCAATGGCGTCTTCCAGCAGCTTATTTCCTTCTCCCCATTGAGGACACAGGCAAGCTCCCCACGATCAAAATGTCTGCCCAATCCAGAGAGGCGATTTTACAGCTTGTCAGCAGTATAAAAACTAGTTCCACTGAAATTAATAGAAAACTAATCGCTGAAACGGTGCCAAATATTCAAATACACAAGTGCTTCAATGAATACCAACAGCATGGGTGTTAATTAAAAGCGCCTTGATGGGTATTAACTATTTAGCATCCACAGTTCTGCTGAAACGCTAAATCCTGATACTACAGATGGGTGGGATGGAAGGCGAGCGAGCCCCTAGGTAAATGAACTGACAGACACATCTCCCTCCTCCTGCTAGAAAAGCCACCGTTATATAGGTCACACCACAGAGATGAAAGGCTGCAGATTCACATTTGATCACGATGTGCAGGCGTGGAGAAAAAGGAAAGCCTATCCTCTGTACATTAATGAGGGGGGAGGGTCTCAGGATGGAAGCTGCAATTAATTAAACGCAGATTAGAGCCTAGATTTGCCGATGCATTACAAGGTGTAAAATCAATGGGAAAATCCTCATCACAACATGCATGCTGAGTGCATGAAAATTCACAGCAAGGCCTTAAAGGGAATCTCTCACCAGCGACCTTCCTATCCAACTGTTTCCATAGACACATAGCTGTGCTTCACCTGATTAAAACGCTGTTGTTCTTTTGTTGATCCGCGGCTCTGTTCCTGAGTTACTATAGATTTTTCAATATGCAAATCAGTTCTTTGGTGCAATGAGGGCTTCACCATTGCTCTTGTTTCATCAAGCTCTACTCCCTGGCTGCTTTACCGCTGCCTATCCCTGGCAATCAAAGCAGCCAGGGAGGGGCTGGCCACAGAAAAGAGCACAACTTGGGTGCAACAAGAGTAACAGTGATGCCCTCATTGCACCAAAAGTCTAATTTGCACATAAAGTATAAATCAGGAACAGAGCCTTGGATACATTTTTTTCATCTATTTCCAGACGAAAACATTAGTAAATTTGCAAGGGCTGGAGTCCTGGCCTCCGACACGCTTAAAGAAGAACTCCCGCAAAAATTTTTATTCTCTGACCTGTTAGAAAGGTGCATGATATAATCTGTAGTGAAAGTCATTTTCTTATCAGAGGCTGAAATTAAGAGTTTCCACTCTCTTCTTCTTAGCTGGGTCATGTGACCAACTCCCTGACCTCCAACTGACCAAGGACAGCAAGCCAGTCACTGCTCTATTCATTCCTATGAGACTGAAAGTGAGGCTCCCATAGGAATGCATAGAGAATTAGACTTCCTGTCCACACATAAGTCTATGTGGGAGTTGGTGGGTCTAATTTCTTGTCACATGACACATAAGAAACTTCAGGAAGACATAACTCAAAAATTCAGCTACTGGTAAGAAAATGACATTCACTATAGATTACATCATGTACATTTCTAGCAGGACATGGAATAACATTTTTTTGCGTGAGTTCTTCTTTAACTGGTGGGCACAGCGTAAAACAACAATATTTAGTTGCACGGCCAGTTAGTAAGGGGGACTTGCGACCATTTTACACCTAAATGTGCCCCGGTGTCGCTGAGGACAGGTTCACTTTAGAAATCTCCATTCACATATATTGTACAATACCCTGCTAGAGACTTTAGGTACAGAAACCAAAACATATAAGACATCTTTGAACATGGCCTAATCATAGATGAGATACTAAACCACTAGAATTAAAGGGGTATTCTCATCTTAGACAATGGGGGCATATCGCTAGGATATGCCCCCATTGTCTTATAGGTGCGGGTCCCACACCTATATCCAGAACGGAGCGGGGAGCGCTGCGCCTGGAGGACCCCGCTGCTCCTAGAGGCTCTGTTGATTGACAGGACCAGGCAGAGAAGAAACACTCCATTCACCATAGCTTGCAAGGACCTTCAATGATGTCATGACCATGTGATCAGTCACATGGTTAGGATCACACAAACAGCCTGTCTCCTCCTAAACCATGTGACTGATCACATGGTCATGACATCATTGAAGGTCCTTGCAGCTATGGTGAATGGAGTGTTTCTTCTCTGCCTGGTCCTGTCAATCAACAGAGCCTCTAGGAGCAGGGGTAACGACCCTTGCACCTTGAAGCCTTATTAGCATAAAATAAAAGTTCATTTTATATAAAAAATGGGGGCACCAGTAAATAAAACAGATATATATTTGGAATCAGGTGACATTAGCACATCTCTAATGTCAGCCTGATTCATACCGAAAAAACTGGTGACAGAAACCCTTTAATATAATTCACATATGCACTCAAAACAGAAGAAACTACTGGTGTAATGATCTCACCCCAGAGAATTTAAAATATAATGGAGGACACATATCAGTGGATTTATGCCAGAAAACAGATGTACAAAATGTATGACTTTTGGTCTTGTTTTGCCACTTTCCCAGAAAATGGCAGAGGCTTGTTAGAAGGGGCATGGCTTTCCATGGCCCGGCAGTTTCATTTACCCCAGAAACTACACCAGCTCTCAGTAAATTACCCCCAAAACATGTTCAGAAGTCAACACTTGTCTAATAATAATACAAAACCATTAATACAATAAAATATTATCTTAAAAACGTGCACACAAAAATGTCTCAGTAAAAAAGTGGACCTACATTCTTGGTGAAACCATGACCATACAGCAGTGCCCCTCAGAGTGTTCTGCACCATCAGTCCTCACCTGCTCAGCTTTTCCAGAATGCACAGGACGGATCAAAGAAAAATATATGGAAAAGTCAAGCAGATGAAGCCCGATGGCGCAGGGCACTCTGAGGAGCGCTGCTGCATGGTCATGGTTTCACCAAATGTTTAGGACCCCTGTGAGAAACCAAGTGGAACTACTATAGTCACAGGAGATGCCATAAATGTCTGAGATGGGAATACCCCAATATCATTCTCACATTGCTAAAGAGAACCTGGTATCACCTTTTTCCCCCCCATCTGTGTCTCTGCATAACCTGTACAGAATTATACTGACACAAAGCTGTCAGTATAATTCTGTAGCAGTCAGGTCATGCAGAGACACACAGCATCATAAATCATTATAATGCTGTGCGGTCATGTGAAACAAGCAGTGTCCATAACGGGAAATCTGAAATCTGATAGAGGCCTAAGGGAGATCACAGACACAAACACATTACGCTTAGAGGGGCAGAGAAGAACCCAAGTAAATTGTCATGTGCAGCCTTTTAGCCAATGACAAAACAAATGCAGAACCATCTTATCATGTGAAGCAGAGTTAGGGATCTCTGCGCCCTTGCTTGAATTTTGTATACAACTTACAGCACAAAATGCAATATGTAAGATACTGAACTCACACACACTCACCATTTCAGCCTTGACCTTTTTCAATCCTCGATTATCCAGCTCAGAATCCTCATTTTCTGATTTTATAACATTCAAAGCATTCCCACTGTCCGCCGCCATTCCCCCACCCATCTGGTCCACTGCAGTTCCCATAGAGTCTTGAACAGAGTTTCCGCGACCACCAACTCCAGGAGGCGGCTGTAGAACTCCAAGGGGTTCTTTGTCCCCACTTGCCCCAGGTACCTCAATCTTGTCCTTTTTAGCCTTTCCGCTCTCCTTTTTAGAACTAGACGAGCTGCGGGCTGCCTTACCAGACTTCTCTCCTCCCTTGGAAGGAGTTGCTGCAGAAGTGGGAACTCCTGAGTTCCCCCCATTATCTGCAGAACGTCCTGATGCTTCCTTTTTACTTGCTTCTCCAGATGGGAAAAGTCCAGAGGAGGCCTGACTACTCCGGCCTCCATCCTTGCTACTTTTGCTCCTCTTTGATTTGGATTTTGACTCTTTGCTTTGACCACTAGGTACAGGCGTCACAAACTTAATGTTATCAGGCAGCGTGGCCACAGCGTTGGGGGCTGGCAGGCCCACCTCTTTAGATCCTGACATTTCAAGTTTCTGCTGGTCCTTCTCTAAATCCGCATCCAAGTCAATAATCAGATTGCCCACTCCGATATCCCATTCATCACCACTGTCGTAGGTCTCCACAGGATTTGTGTCCAGACCTTTCCCTCCTGGTGCGCCACTGCTCAAGGACATCTTAAGTGTGCGCACCCTCCTGAGGCCTTAGTTTTTTTCCAGGTCGGGGTACCTTGCCAGCCTCTCTCCACTCCAGCCTGGAACCGATTCACTTACGCCAAGTACAGGAACAGACAACCGGGGCCTGAGCTTACAGATTTACACTGGTTCTTTGAAGAGACGGCATTGTAACTGCAAAGCAAAGAACAACAGTCACTGACAGTTACTATGCATAAAACTTATTATACAGAAAGTACAATATAAAGTTATGATAGCAAAATCACAAGAGAACATTTGTATAAATATACAGGCACATGATATGTCATCACTTTATAAGATGGGAACACCAGGGTCATGTGCATAGGTGTAAAAACACGATTACGAACACATCGCCATCTGTTGGTCACAACCTGTATTACAAGAGCTCCAATAAACTACACATTACTAATTGACAATTACTGGCAAAATCAAAATTATTTGTCTTACATTCCCTAGACCGGCACTTTGGAGATCATTTAGTGTGTCTACTAGGGGGTGTAACCAACTCACACAGAATCCTAAAATGAAAATGAAGTAATTTAAAAGAAGTTGTCCAAGATTAAATATCTCTGAAAAAAACCTACAAGGGCTTAGAAAAAAAAAAAAAAACTAATTAAAAAAAATCCCCCCGGTAATCCCCCCGTTCTTTGCTGACAAACAGCAGCGGTGATGTGCCTGTATTCAGCAAGTGACTGCAGCAGCCAATCACTGTCCTCAGCTCTAGACATGAGGACAGGGATTGGCTGCAGCTGTCATGAGCCATATTCACCGCGGCTGTTTGTAAACCAAGAACAGAAGGAGGATAACGTGGTTTTTTGTTGTTGTTGTTTTAATTGTAAGAGTTGTCTGAGATTTTTACTTTTCTGGGACAACCCCTTTAAAGATTCCTTTGACGGGTAGGGTTCCACTAATTTGTATAATAAAATTTCAAGGACTATTGTGCTTCTCATAAGTTTTGTCTGACTTTTCTACTAAAAAGGGAAACGTTGAGGTTGCAGGACCAAAGGCCATTTTTGAGAAAAAGGTACTACGTAGAGGAAAAATCTGTGACGAATAAGCATGAGTTAGGGCTCATGCACAAGGCCGTTGCTAGCCCATGGCCGTATTGCGGCCCACATACTTGAATGGGTCCGCAATTCCGAAGATGCGGAACGGAGGCACTGATCGGAACAGCACGGAAGCACTACAGAGTTCTTCCGTGGTGTTTCTGGCCGTGCCTCTGCACCGCAAAAAAGTGGTGTGGACCGTCAGATGCGGATCGCAGACCCCTTTCAAGTGAATGGGTCCGCGATCCGAATGCGGCGGCCCCACTGTCAGTGCCGAGCACGGGCACTGACGGCACATGTTCGTGTGCATGAGCCCTTACGCGCAGTTTTGTTGCAGATTTGACCCTGTGTATTGCAAAGGGTGAAATCTGCAAAAGAGGTTTCACAAGAGGTCCTCAAGATAGGTCTTCAGTATCTGATTGGTGGGAGTCCGACACCCGGGACCCCCACCAATCAGCTGCCTTCTCACAGCGCCATACATTGCACAGCGGCTGTGCTTGGTATTGCACTCAGTTCTATTCACCTGAATGGGGCTGAGCTTCTCCTAGGCCACGTGACGTCACCCAGCCTAGGAAAGGCTGTGTCGCTCAGGAGTGCCGGTTCCTTCTCAAACAGCTGCTTAGCGTGGGGACCTGGTTGTCGGACCCTTACCTATCAGATACGGATAACCTATCCTCAGAAATCTCGGAAAACCCCTTTAAATTCTACAGAAAACATAGCTGCCACAATAACTGATTAGAAATGTAAGATTGTAACTTATTGGCCTTATTCATCAACACTTTCTAAAAGAAACTGGGGGAAATTTATCAAAACTGGTGCATAGGAAAACTGGCTTAGTTGCGCATAGCAACCAATCAGATTCCAACTTTCTTTTTCCAAAGGAGTTCTGAAAAGTGATAGGTGAAATCTGATTGGTTGCTATGCGCAACTAAGCTAGCTTTCCTTTTCACCACTTTTGATAAATCTCACCCACAGTGTCTTTTGTCCATAGCAACCAATCACAGCACAGCTTTCATTTTATATTCTGCTCTTGAATAATGAAAGCTTCACTGTGAATGGTTGCTATTGGTGACAAAGACCATTTTGATTTATCTGCCCCAATTGTGCGCAAAATGTGCTGACTTCACTTTAGATTTTCTTATTTCTGATTTTTTTTTAGGCTTTTGTTCTCATGAAGGTGTCATGGATCTGTGAAACTGAGTATACATTGATAAAACATGTGAACGTACCCCATCATGGGAAAAGATCTGCATTCTAATGGGGTTGTCACTCTAATATAAATATAATTATATTTAATTAGAAATTAAATATAATTAAAATCTGGGACAAGCCTTAAAATTGGGGAAGAAAAAAAAAGTATACTCGCCCCATTCTCTAGTACCATTCTCTGCGGCACTGGTCCATTTGTGTAATTTTGTGTCCGCATCCGATCCGCATTTTTTGCCGGTCAGACACATATCAACTAGGGTTGAGGTAGCACTGCCACTTAGCTCCAGCACTCAAGCTGTTAACTCTGGAGCTGCTTTTTCCATGCCAGATGGTCACTTGCTTATGAAAGAAGACACTGAATCTTTGACCCAGTGGCCTGAATCGTACTTCCGGAAGGGTGAGGAAGGGGTCAGACCAAAGAAAAGACAAGGCAGACAGGAGGCTTGGCCCTACTTGGGCAAACGTGTACTGAAGAGTCCAGGCATTTAGAAGCCGCTTACAGGACAAATAGTTTAATTACTAGGTCAGCTCCTTGTGACCTTGGGGAAAGCCATTTTGGTGTCTGGAGCAAAACTATTCCTTTCTGAAGATCTGTCTCTATCAGGAAAGAAGGTCTCAGGAATGCTGAAGACACAGCTGGTAGACACTTTTATTACACACCCCAGGTGGCCATACACATTAGGGAGCATTTACGCCAACAGATTATCTGATTTTCTGACTTGGCTACTTTCACACTAGCGTTTTAAAATTCCGGTATTGAGTTCCGTCATAGGGGCTCAATACCGGAATAAAACGCTTCAGTTTTGTCCCCATTCATTGTCAATGGGGACAAAACTGAACTGAAGACAACGGAATGCTCCTGAAAGCATTCTGTTCCGTCTTCAGACCGGAGCACAAACCGCAACATGCTGCGGTTTGCTCTCCGGTCCAGGCATCCGCACCAAGACGGATCCGGAATGACCCCCAATGCAAGTCAATGGGGGCGGATCCGTCTGGTGTGACCACAATGGTAACCGGATCTGTCCTCCACTGACTTTCAATGGAGTTCATGACGGATCCGGCTACACATACAGACATACACATAAACATACACAGACATATACACATACAAATACACATACATACTTACATGCACCCCGGCAGGTCTTCAGAGCGCCGGAGGGACAGGTCGGCGTGCACAAATGACGATTCCACCAGGCGCCCAGCAGAGGACGCTGTGGGGAATAGTCACCTGTGCGAGCCGTCCTGCTACTCCGGCGCTCCGAAGACCTGCCGGGAGCATGTAAGTATGTATGTGTGTTTGTTTGTCTATATGTGTATGTATGTACTGTGTGACATGTGTAGGGCCGGAGCGCGGTTCCGGCTCCACACATGTCGCTGCGGCAGTCCTGATCCGGCAGCACCCTTCACCTGCCGGATCAGGCCTGCTGCTAGTGTGAAAGTAGCCTAAGCTAACTTCTGTTTTACACACCAACTATTGGTCTGATTGGACAGAAATTGGTTAGATAATCTGTTAGTGTAAGCGGCTGATGGTTGAACAGTAGTTGAACAAACCATCTTCCTGTGAACGATCCTTTTTTGCAGATACAATCTATAGATTTTAGTCTTTATTGGCCGATACAGTCGTTCAAACTGGCCATACGTGTTCACTGAAACTTTCAAAGAAAGATCTTACATCGTACAAGGGACAAAAGTATCAAACGCGGCCAAGTTCTTTCGAGACTGTCATCAGTCAGCTAAACTGATCATTCATTGGTAAATCTCACCCAAAGTTGAACTGTTTTGGTTGAAATTGTCCGTTTTGGCTAACTTTAGACTAACGTGTATGGCCACCTTTCAGGCCCTTATACACATCTGGTTTGGCCAAAGACGTATGTGTATTCAACGGGGAGAGAGGAGAAAGCCGCACTTCTCCGTACAGCATTAGAATGTACTGCCTCCAATGAGGTGAAGTCTGTTATTCACGAAGTCGCGCGAGACTTCATTGAATAACTTCGGTAATTGATTATTACAGTGAAAAACCTTGGAACACAACTCTGCTTCGGTCAGAAGGTACCACTCGGAACTGAAGTCAAGTCCGGTTCCAAGTTTTGATGTGGTTTTTCACTGTAATAATCAATTACTGGTGTTATTCAACGAAGTGTCGTAAATAACGGACTTCATCTCATCGGAGGCAGCACATTCTCCATACAGCATTATAACAAATTTTTTAGCGAAGTGGCTTCGGATGTAGCATTCAAAGCTTATTTCGCTCGTCTCTACTCCAGCAATAACAAAAGGATCAAGTAAAAATATTAATTTTGCCCCCACCCTTCTTTTCCTCAACATCATCTGCCAGAAGACACCCATACACATTACTGGAGGCCAAACTTGCCGTTTTTGGAAGGTGCGACCAACAATACAGTAATGCGTATAAAGACCTTTAGGCCCCTTTCACATGAGCGTGGCAGATTAGGTCCGGATGCGTTCAGGGTATGTACAGGAAAACTCGCACCATTTTGCAAGCAAGTTTTGTCTGTGATTGCGTTCAGTTGTTCATTTTTTTCCACGCGAGTGCGATGCGTTTTGATGCGTTTTTCAAGCGCGTGATAAAAAACTGAAGGTTTACAAACAACATCTCTTAGCGATCATCAGTGAAAAACGCATTGCACCCGCACTTGCTTCAGGATGCAATGCGTTTTTCACTGAAGCCTCATTCACTTCTATAGGACCAGGGCTGCGTGAAAAACACAGAATATAGAACATGCTGCGATTCTCATGCAACGCAGAACTGATACGTGAAAAAAAACGCCCATGTACACAGACTCATTGAAATGAATGGGTCAGGATTCAGTGCGGGTGCTATGCGTTCACGTCACACATTGCAGCCGCGCGGAAAACTCGCTTGTGTGAAAGGGGCCTTAGGTAATTGATTATTACAGTGAAAAACCTTGGAACCGAACTCTGCTTCGTTTTGAAGTGGTTTTCAGTGTAATAATCAATGACCGACGTTATTCAACGAAGTCTCGCACGACTTTGTGAATAACGGACTTCGTCTCATCTGAGTGGTTTTTGAACGGTTTGACCAACAACACACTTAAGGCTTCATTCACACGACCGTATTTTGTTTCCGTGTCCGTTCCGTTTTTTTTGCGGACCCATTCATTTCAATGGGTCCGCAAAAAAAACGGAAGGTACTCCGTGTGTATTCCGTTTCTGTATGTCCGTATTTCCGTTCCGCAAAAAAGATAGAACATGTCCTATTCTTGTCCGTTTTGCTGACAAGGATAGGCATTGTTACAATGGATCCGCAAAAAAAAAACGGAAACACAGATGCCATACGTAGCGTCATCCGTTTTTTTTTGCGGACCGCAAAACACATACGGTCGTGTGAATGAAGCCTTGCTTCATTCACACGACCATATGTGTTTTGCGGTCCGCAAATTGCGAATGAGGGTCTTTAGTTAGCCATATTTATCAAGACTATAGGGACAGTGTGACTATTGTGGGGAACAGAGACCAATCTGTTCAGTCACGATGTCATCATCATCGTCGTCCTACTGCAGACGACCTGTGCCAATCACTTCTCTCTATCAAACTATGTTTACTGGCTTTTTTCAGGGCTACGGAAATTGTGTAACGGATGCGGAAGAAATATACAGCTGTGTGAATGGGCCCTTATATAGTGTTGACATATTCCACAGCACTTTACAGACATCACAGAAAATGAATTACACAATACTGTCCTTCTGTAGCAGTCAGCACTGTGAGATAAAGCATCACTATATAAGAATATAAAGTAAATAATCTGCTTTAAAAAAACTCTTCACTTGTGTTTTTCTAGTTTTTTTGAGCAGGCAGCAACACATGACCCTCCAGTTGCTCCACAGCACTATGGTCCTGGCGGAGAAGCAGCATAGACATCCTTCAATAAGGCACAAGGTATCTGTGCACAGTGCTGATCTGAGGGGGTACTACCCCGGGTACCAATCAGGAACAATTTATTAAACACATTTATACAGCACATTCATTTCACATGCATTCATCTATAATATTTCTGGGGGATAAAACACTATTAACTAATTGCTCTTTGGTTATCGTGAGAGTCTTTGCAACAAAACACCCCCCACGACATGACATTTTCAAACAAGGTATTTCAACAACAAAAGGGTGGAAAGTGGACAATCCCTTTAAGTGAATAGCAAGGACTAAGCGGTTAGAATTGCTTAGTAATTTTCACATGTAAACATTTCAGCCGTGACAAAACACACAGACCAGACATACAAAGATCTGCAGGAAACATGTGCTGTGTGCATTAGCTAATGGGTCGAGCATTTCACCATGACACCCTACATCATAGTTACACCCTGGACGGAGAGAGTATTTTTATTAAAACAGGGTCAACAGTGGGCACAAAGCTCACACCAGACACAGAACAAAAGATTATTGTATCCCCCATACCCAGGCCTGGTGCACACAAAGAAGCCTGGCACGTCTGTACACCGGCTGCACTCCCCTCATGTCCTTGAATCACCCACTTCCAGCCCAGAAACCCTCCGTACATAAATATAGGATGGAGTGTGCTGACAAACAGAGAGAGGGCTGTGTACGGAGCGAGGGGGGAGGTGTGCCATGGAGGACGAGGTGCAAGGAGAAACAGGGAGAGGAACATGAATGGAAGAAAGAAAAAACACAGAAGAGGGGGACATGAAGAAAGGAACCAGCGTGGGGCGCGGGGGCTGGGGCAGCTGCAGCCTCTTTGATAGCAGTATTATTGTTGTAACTCAATCTACTACTGCAGATGCTTAGGATGAAAGAGAGGAGAGCCTAGACAATCGGGAGTGGGGGATGGGGGGGCGGTGATTCCCACGTTTAATCCCTGTGATAGAGAGGGACTTGCAGGTTACGTGCCCTCCACCAATATGAGACACTGGGCTGGTGCCCACGCACCGCGATGACAAGCACAGACCCGGCTATAGGATGAAAGGAAATGAGTCACGGAAACGCAAAACTTTCATTCTTGTGTTTACCAACAGATCTACCACTGCTACATCCCCGATGAGAGAACACGGCACCCCGCCGACACCCTGCGGAAGTATTACGTATCCCCCCCCACAGCAGAAAGTAATAATTTACTATCATTACTGTATAAATACAGAAGAACGCTGCATCCTTACATAACACATGCACTATTGATCAATGCATTCCATGCAAAGCACCACATGGCGGTACAAAGACATGCTTTTATTAATGTAGAATCCAGACGTAGAAAAGCTAAGGCACCATAACACACTCATCACTATACCAAACACTACCTTCCAAAATGAAGTACTAGAGGTGACAATATCCAAACAGACCATTCATTAACATGTCTTATACATCCAGTGTCCCAACGTGAAAAAATACCGCCATACACATCAGATCATAGCCAAACTGTCAAGTAGTAAAACGCGTTACATTTGCATCTGCCCTGCTATTTCCATTTTTCTATTCCATTACCAAAAAACAAAAATAGCGTCATTGCTGCATGCATTGTAGAAATAGCAGACAGGCAGGTTTCCACCATTTTGACGGCATTCCATGTCGTCTGGTATTTTTCACGCAATCTGCGACAGAGGCCCCTATCAAAGCGAAGCCTAAGGGTACGGCTACACGGGGCACAAAACTATGTGCAACTTGCCATTGGGTGACTATTTTACAACTGTTTTGGCTGCAAAACCACATCCAAGTCAAGGGCGAGTTGAATGTGATTTCCATTAAAATCAATGGAGGAGAAGTTATGTGTGACATGAGACCTACACCACAAAATTCAGCATGTCCAGAGCTTTTGCAACTGTCGCATTGTGACATCATTGCCCTTTATGTGACTTTGTGTGTAGACGTACCCTAATTGGCTGAAAATAGAGATAAATTACTAAAAAGCTCAAAAAAACAAAATAGGAAATGCAACACTGTCAGAATTTATACTACAAAACATGATTATGTTATATATACACTAGAAAATACTTCGTGATATTAGTTTAGACAACAGTCACCAGAGGCCTTTCATAGGATATTCTACACAAGCGGCTGTCACAAGGCAGAAAAAAGGCCACATCTGCCGGAATATCAGGGTGTAAGCAGGGGCGACGCTGAACCGTCATCACTACATCTATGGTACCACACAGTCCCTGAGCCCGGGGCGACACTGAACCATCCTCACTAAAACTATGGTACCACACAGTCCCTGAGCCCGGGGAGACGCTGAACCGTCATCACTACATCTATGGTACCACACAGTCCCTGAGCCCGGGGAGACGCTGAACCGTCATCACTACATCTATGGTACCACACAGTCCCTGAGCCCGGGGAGACGCTGAACCGTCATCACTACATCTATGGTACCACACAGTCCCTGAGCCCGGGCCGACGCTGAACCTTCATCACTACTTCTATGGTCCCTGAGCGCAGGGAGACGCTGAACCTTCATCACTACATCTATGGTACCACACAGTCCCTGAGCGACGCTGAGCCATCATCACTACTTCTATGGTACCACACAGTCCCTGAGCCCGGGCCAACGCTGAACCTTCATCACTACATCTATGGTACCACACAGTCCCTGAGCCCGGGGAGACGCTGAACCTTCATCACTACATCTATGGTACCACACAGTCCCTGAGCCCGGGGCGATGCTGAAACGTCATCACTACTTCTATGGTACCACACAGTCCCTGAGCTGTGTATTCCAGTCAGGTAACCATTCAGATTTAGTGCTCCCAGTAAAGGAACTTTGCTTTGTATTCTCCCTACAAAGCTTGTCCCGGAGGAGATGGCAGATGGGCAGTGAGTGCACTAACCCACCACCATGTAGACAAGCAATATACATTGATTTCTATGTACCCAGCAGGTACAGAGCACAATGACTCCACATTAGCATATTTGAGGACTGTCATGCATTGAGAACTGTTCATATTAGTACAAATAATTGGGCTATTGACTCAAATAACACCCGAATGGTTTATTTTTATACATTTTTTCAAAATGGGACCGGTAACTGGAAAGATGAGAAGTACTGGGTATGTGTATAGATATACACCTGACTTCCAAATAAATTGCAAAAGTCCTCATTCTGAATATCAGTGTACATTAAAGGGGTTGCCCGAGTGTTAAATACTGATGACCTATCTTCAGGGTATCAGATTAGTCACCCCTATTGATCAGCTGTCTAAAAAGGCTGTGGTGCTAGTGTGTGCGCTGCATTCATTAGTCACATAGCCTGAGCCCCACTGAAGTGAATGGGACTAAGCTGCAATACTAAGGACATCCGCTATACGATGTACGGTGCTGTACTTAGTAAATCGCTCAATGGCGCACATCAGCCTCTTCAAACAGCTGATCATTGGGGGTGATGGGCGTCAGACTCCCACCAATCACATACTGACAACCTATCCTCTCCAGACATTAACATATACTCTATGAAAACTGCTTTTGCCCCCACAGCAACCAATCATTGCGCAGCTTCCACTTTTGGGGAGCACAATAAGGGCACAGCCACGTGTGGCAGATCTGCCAGTGTTTTGGGGCATGTTTTGTTGTGCGAATCCTTGTCGCAGATTTCATCCCCTGCCTTTCCAAAGGGTGAAATCCATGGCAGATACCGGAAACATAAACGGACATGCTCTGGATTTAAAATCCATGCCGCAGGACAAGGTATGTGCAGAAAAGGATTTGACAACGCCTCACCCACTGTGCTGCTAACTGTGAATTGTCTGCCCTGTTTACACCAGATGTACCCTACAAAGTAAAAGCTGTGCCGTGGGCAACTTCTCTCATGGCGGGAAATTCACCACATAAAGATTGCCCCTGTGGCATTGAAAAGCGCCAATCCCTGCCTTGTGATCCGCTGCCTTAATAACGATATGTTGCAACATTTCTAAAGCAAAATGTCTCCATTCATTTCTATGGGGGGTGTAAATCTGCATCCTAAACCGGGCGCAAAAACCCAGATCCTCCTGCCACATCTCCTCTTCAGTTTTGACTACAATAGCAAACCTCTGCCCTACATGCAGCAATAAGCACTAGCTTAAAGGGATACTCCTGCAGCTTCCACACTGCCATGCTGTACCCTACTCACATAGGGATCGGGGGCACCAGGTGGACATGGCACTACTGCACAACCCTATTATGAGTGCCTTCCTGATGGAGGAGGTGTCATACACTGGCATCAATCTTAAATCACAACCCACATGCCGGTGAAGCATGGCAGCAGGTGTGTGTTGGGCTTTGTGTACAACCATTCAGCCTGGCACTGCCAGATCCTCATACATGTTGTGTGCACATACATGATGAGGGCTGCAGTGAGTGACACAAGGAGCCACCCTCTGCCATCACAAAGTTCACTGCAGCTGCCCATCATGCAGGCGGCGGTGCCCGGCACAGAGCCCATAGTAGACAGGGCACACAATGTGACGGCCGGGGGTAACAATGTAGCATCCCGCAGCTCCATTCCCACAGATCGCACTCACCCCCACTGTGGCCTCAAGTGTCCTCCATCTTGTCCTATCCCGCACACTTCCCCGGGGAACGGGTCATACGGGGCCAAGGCTCCCCCCCATCCCGTGTCCCTCCCCCCGCACCGTATCCGCGCAGACTCTACTCCAGCTCCAGGCTTCACCGTCCACACAGGCCGCAATCAGATTCGGACCGAGAGGAGGACTGCGCTTCCGGCGCGGCCGGAGACACGCCCACTGATCCGACCGGGCTCCCCACCCCTTCCCGCGATACCTCACCCGACCCGCCCAGGGGAGGGCGCCAAAAGCCGACGTCATTTCCAAGGATGTCAGGGCCAGGCCGCAACCTCGGTCCACCTCTATGCTCCAAAGCAATGGCGGACTGGAGCGGAGCGTGCAGTGTTCTCATGGGGCTCAGCAGGCGGAACACGATTCTCATTTTGGTGGTGGGACCCCCAGCCGTCCTAAGAGAGAGTCCTCAGGGCTCAGTCCTAGCTCCTCTCTCTACACAGGTCCTATTGGGCAGACTAGGATCAGCAGATTAGGTTTTCAGTACCATCTTTATGCTGATGATACCCAGCTATACAGCTCTGCTGTATTACAGTCTTCCAGTGATTGTCCACTGTCTTTCTGAAACAGAATCTCTTCAAAACTTCTGGTGTTTCCTCCATCTACCCACCTACAGAAAGACGATATCTCCACTATTGCATCTAGGCAGTGCGTCTGCTGCGTCGGGGGTTATGTTTGACACTGATCTTTCATTCACTCCCTATATTCAATCTCTTGCCCATTCATGCCATCTCCACCTCAAAAACATCTCTAGAATCCATCCTTTTCTTACTGTAGCTACAACAAAAAAAAACTCAGTCGCCCTGATCCATTCCTGTCTCGATTACTATAACTCACTATTAATCGGCCTCCCCCTCACCAGACTCTCCCTGCTCCAATCTGTCCTTAAAGGGGTATTCCCATCTCACAAATGTAGTTTGTATAGTTAGATATAGCCATACCAATATTATTACTAATAGAATGGATTTATATAAAATGTAACGTTTAGAAGATTTGCCTATTTGTATTTTTATTGTCCCACACACATCAGTCAGGACGTTGCCCCTAGTTATGACCACCATATCCGTGTAGTATTGGTGGTCGGCTTGCTGTTGTTCAAACCCACTCTGAGGTAACTGCTGTATTGTGAACACACATTGCATGAGCATGCCCAAACACATCTTAGGGTTGTAGCAATTTTGTCTGCGCTTCCAAAACGCAGAGAAACTGATCCTGTTCCAAGATCAATTCATCTATGTGGAGCAGGATCCATTTATAAAGTCTGTGTTTTGGACGGATCCTGACCATTGTGTTTTGGACTGGTAGTGTCCAAAAAGCAGATCTGAAAGTACCCTAAGATGTGTCTCCGTATGCTCATGCAATGTGCATTCACAATACAGCAGTTACCTCAGAGCGGGTTTGAACAACAGTAAGCCGGCCATCACTACTACATGGCTGCGGTGGTCGTAACTAGGGGCAACGGCCTGACTGATGTGTGTGGGACAATGGATATACAAATAGGAAAATCTAAATGGTACATTTTATATAAATACATTCTATTAGTAATAATATTGGTATGGCTATATCTAACTATACAAAGTACAAGGGAATACCCCTTTGATGCAGCAGTCAGGGTCACCTATCTGTCCAACTGTTACTCTGATGCCTCCGCCCTGTGCCAGTCATTGGACTGGTTGCCCATATAGTACAGAATCCAATTTAAACAGCTCATCCTCACTCACAAAGTCCTCCACAGTACTACACCCCTTTACATTTCTTCCCTCATCTCCGTCTACCACCCTACCCGTGCTCTCCCTTCAGCTAATGACTTATGACTAGAGATGAGCATGCTCGGGAGCAATTTTCGCGTAATAGTGTACGCATCTTCTAATCTGTACGCATCTTGTAATTTGTAAGCATTAGCGTACGCTATTACGTGAAAATTGCTCCTGAGCATGCTCGCTCATTTCTACTTATGACTGATATCCACCATAATCCGAACCTCTCACTCCTGGCTACAAGACTTCTCCTAAGCTACACCGGTTCTCTGGAATCCCCTACCCAAGAAATCAGGCTAAATCACAATGTACACTGTTTTAGGCGCTCTCTCAAAACACATCTTTTTAGGGTGGCCTATCACATCCCCTGATCTAACTCCTCTCTATATATAGCCTATATATCATGATTTTCTCAACCTGATCCTGCACCATACTCTCCACTGCACCCAGAAGCACTACAGATATCTGCTGGTGAGCGGCTCATGCAGCTTTATATCTGCTCCCCTATTCTCCCAACATGGCTGGACCATTCTATAAAACAAGCACTTTACCTTACTCTACCTTTTTTCGCCTCATAGATTGTAAGCTCTTGCTAACAGGGTCCTGACTAAATTATTGACTTGTCTGTTGCTAGGTTATTTATGACTGTTTGTATATGACCCCCTGATTTTAACCTTTGTCCGGCTGAGTAGGTACAATTGTACCTATTCCGTTTTAAAATTGCAATAACTTTTTTTTTCGAAAAGCCGTAGAGGGCTGAAATTTCGTGACATCTCTGCAGTTTTGGTCCAGAATATATTGGCCAAATTTCAATAAAATATCTCCACTCCCTTCGAGATAAGGGGTCGAGATATTTTTGCATCCATAACAAGCTACATAGGTACAAATGTACCCTCATATATTTTGAATGAAGATAATGCAATGAAAAAAGAATAATATTTTTTTAATGATAATGCTATTTTATTATTATAAACAAGTAAAAAAAACTTCATTTACATTATAAAAGAAAATGTAAGAAACTTTTTTTATTGATTTTCTTCGCAAGTAATGCATGTTGTCTTTGCTACCAAGTGTTCATCGCAAATGGGTTTCACACAAACCACACAAGACTTTCTAGTCTTACGTTGTTTTTGCCTCAGGTCTTGGCAGACATAGCAACTACCAACAACAGGGGAGGGTCCACGACTACCATGAGGTATTTGAGGGCCAGCTGCTGCTTGCGATGCTATCACAATGCATCGTCCAAGCACCATTTCTACTGCACCTCGAAGAAAATGGTTTCTCATCATCATTCGTTTAGTACTACGATCTTCTATTGCAGGCATACACAGCTGATTTGCGAGATCTTTCAGGAACTTTCTTCGTTGATCATTTGTCCTGAAGCTTGGATTGTGTTCTCTGTAGACGATGTAGGATGCTAACCCAGTGACGTCAATCATATTGTAGAAAAATGCCAGAGGCCAACGTAATGTTCGTCGTTTCACAGTGTACTCTCCCAACATTTTATCCATAACATCAACTCCGCCTTTTGTTTTGTTGTAGTATTTTATTATCTCTGGCTTGGCTGCTAGTGTCTCTTCAACTTCTTCCGTCATGTGCATAGATGATAGAAGCACAACTGATTTGTTCTTCTTTGGTACATATGAACAGACTGTTGCATCATGATTGTAGGCAAAATTTGTCGAGTTTACAGGCCTTTCTTTGGCAGGCTGCATGTTGCTAGGTAGGAACCTTTTGTTTTTTTCTCACTGTACCAACTAGTGTCATGTTCCAGGAGTTCAAAACCTTAGCTAGTTCCATGGTTGTAAAGAAGTTATCGGTGGTGAAGTAAAGGAGAAAGTCTTCCCACAGTGGATTTATATGAAGGTACAATTGTACCTCTGAAGCCTGTTAACGTTGTAAAATTATGCAGCCTGACGAAGGTTAAAGCGCTGTGGAATATGTTGGAGCTATATAAATACATGTGGGAGTGGAGGTCCCTCCTGCATATTAGTGCGCTAGTCACTGTCTGTGGGACTGATGGAGAGCTGGAGCTGTCAGGTCCATAGACATTGAGTGGAGCCTGTGGATGGATGAGAGGTTACTGTGGTGGTAAAGAGGAGGCCCACTAATATCATGGAATCAATGACATCGGCACACAGATGGAGAGCTGTTCTGTGTATTCATTTTGTATCAGATTAGAAAACCATGGCTTAAAGGGGTTGTGTAGGCAGTCCGTATTGATGACTAGAGATGAGCAAACGTGCTCGTAACGAGCACTGTACTGCTCGGCTCCCCTGCGCTCGCATGGGCGCAGCCATCCAGATCCGTCCTCCTCACCCGACGGAAGCGGCTGCCTGTGCCCATGCGAGCGCAGGGGAGCCAAGTGGTACAGTGCTCGTTACGAGCACGTTCGCTCATCTCTATTGATGACCTATCCTCAGGATATCTGATTGGTGGGGTCCAATACCCAGCACCCCTGCAATCAGCTGTTAGAAGAGGAGGGAGGCAGGGCTCCACCTGAGTCATACTAACTCTTCATTACACTGACTTTCAATTGCAGTGGTGAACAGTGTAATTGCAAGTATGGCATCCCCATTCACTTCTATGGGAGGGCTCCATCCTATTCACTTGAACAGACGGAGCCGTCCCATAGAAGTGAATGGGGCACCATAATTGTAATCATACCTGCTCATCGCTGAAATTGCTGTGATGAGCAGGTAAAGAGAGGAGGCAGTGCTGGTATGAGTGTGGTCTTCTAACATTATCTGATATTGATGACCTATCCTGGAAGAACTGAAGGCGCTACCCTAGGAACCATGCCGACCCAACTTGCCCCACCGGACGACCATCTAGTCAAACGACTAGGCACCCGACTCTTGCTTGTTCTCAACCTGCCAGAGATGTAGTTGCAGGAACTGATGAAGACAGGGACCGCCATACGGCGAGAAGACTTAGAGCCCCTGGATTGCCAGCTCCACCTGTAGGACCTGGAATGATGACGAGAACACCTATGCTTATGGGCAGCTCCTCTGCAACGGCTATGGCGATCAGAAGCTCTAGAGAGAGAAGTGTGACCACGTATGTGACAAAGCATAGAATCTGGTACCATGGCAGTAACTAAATGTGGAGCCATAACAGGCTGTTGCATCAATTGCAGCAGGGCATCAGAGCTAGACGGACATAGTACAGGAGGCATAGATGAGTGAACCGATGGTTCAGTGTTAAGAGGTGCCTGCTCTGACAGAACTGATTCTGGTGGAGGAGGAAGCAGTGGGCTGATTGCCTATGACACCAGGGAGAGATGCAGCAGTGTACAGCCAACTCCAGGCTAGGAGTACCTGTCGCTAGGCCTGAGTCAGTGGGGACAGAGTTACATTTTGTGCAGCTGAAAGTCCAGAGGCACTCACAACAGCAGCGCTGGAAACGGCTCCCCTGTCCTGTTGGCTGCATGCACAATGCTTTTGGGAGGCAGAGGGAGGACTGAGATGGCGCAGTGGGTGGTTATGCCGTGCAGTCCACTGACCAACCACAGCCATCACTAGAAGGGAGTGGATTGGACAAGAAAGCGGGCACGTGTAGCCCTGCCAACAGGCGAGAGAGGAAACTTTCTGTCTGCATCCTATCATGGATTACCACAAGGAGGGCCCTTTCATTGGCCATTTCTGCCACGAGACCTGTAGATTCATAAAATATTCGTAGAATATTCATGACATAACAAAGGGAGAAAAGGGCTGGCACTAACCTCAGGAGTTTAGGCATACTGTATATATCAGAGACTAAAACTCCCCTGCCGTTTGCCTAACACCAGTAAGGGTAGGATAACCCTCTAAACCAATGCCCTCCAGCTAAAAGACATTCATTAACACTTTTGAGCCTTTGCTACTGTCCCGTGCAGTAAAAGACGCCTTCGCTATACGCTATGGTGCCTACAATAAGTTGTCTTTTTGGGACATCCCTTTAAATGTTGGCCTGTATAGGACATATGTGTATAACCACAAAGACACTGGTTGATGTAACAAAATTATGTGATGTGTTTGTGATGGCAGAGGTGCAGCAGTAGAGAGATTTAGACGTTTTATGGCACTGGGGCCCACATACCTCCCAACTTTTAATATGCTCAAGGAGGATCAATATTGGGGACATGTGCAGTGTGCCACTGAAAATTTTATTTAAACTAAGCACACCTCTATGTCCAGCCAATATCTTTACACCCCTTAGTGCCCTCTCAGAATAAAATGCCCCTTAGTGTACCCACAGAGTAGATATATCACCTTAGTGTCCCCTTACAGTAGAATGCCTCCTTTAGCGCATGTTTTTTCCACTCAAATTCCTGTGTGGAAAAAAACTCAGTGTAGCACATTACCAGCAAAGTGTATAAGATTAAACAAATCTCATGTAATGTGGATGTTTTCCATGCAGAAATTGACCTGCTGTGTGGATTTAGAAATGTCACCCTTTTCTTTCTTTTAAAATATTTGTTTATTAAACGGTTGTAGAATGAAGAAGAAATTTAAACTTCATCTGTGGCAAAGCCATATCAAATCTGCGCCAAAATCCGCTGTTAGAAGTTGCAAATTTTGGTGAAAAATCCACAAAAATCTGTGCGGATCTTCTGCACTTTCACCCACCCCCATATGCAGGTACCATAATCTACATAATAGTGTCAGCCAAATGACACTAGAAATTTACATAAATCATAGCTTTGGACCTTAGTCACACATGCGTGTCCATGATGAAAGCCATAATAAGATGGTCAGTGATTCATCCATAAAGATTTCCATGAAAAATCTGTGTTTGGTCCGTGTGTCATCTGTGTTTCACTGACACTGCACAGCTGAAAATTAATTTTCAGAGCATCTCCTATAAATGGTCCATGAAACACGGATGGCCGTGTTTTTCATGGACCCATAGACTATAATGGGCATGATAAATCTATAAACACATATATAAATAGGGCATGCATCCGTGCTAAAACACGGATGTGTGAATACACACATTAAAATGAACATGTACAGAACATATCTGTGAATCACTGACGTGTGAATAAGGCCTTACTCACCAAATTTGGCGCCTACTGTGATATTTAACGACTTTCCTACCTGCCTCCAAGCGATTGCTACTGGACTGGACATTACAGGGAGGTGGTATAAGAGGAGAGGACTACAGCTCCCAGCATGTCCAGGCTGTTACTATGTGATAGAGGATTTTACAGGGAGAAGGTATAAGAGTAGAAGAATACAACTCCGAGCATACCCAGGCTGATATTATGTGATGTCAGAGAACATTACATGGAGGAGGAATATGAGGAGAGAACTACAACTCTCAGCACATCCAGACTGTTATTATGTGATATCAGAGGACATTACAGGGAGGAGGAATAAGAGGAAACAACTATAAATCCAAGCATACCCAGGCTATTATTATGATATCAGAGGACATTACAGGAGGAGGTGTAGGAGGAGATGACTACAACTTCCTGCATGTCCTGGCTGTAATAATGTGATATTGGAGGATATTACAGGAGGAGATGTAGGAGGAGAGGACTACAACTCTCAGTATGTCCCGGCTGTTTTTATATTATATCATTGAATATTACAGAAGGAGGTATAAGAGGAGGGAACTGCAACTCCCAGTGTGTCCAGGCTGTTATTATGTGATATTAGTGGACATTACTTGAGACTTTATCACAGATCCTTTACCACCAGCTCTACCCCCTCCTGCACTGATCACGACAGTGATGTCATCACAGGTCCTTCCTCACTACTTCTACTCTCCACTGCTGAGCTCCGCCCCTCTTGCACTGATCACATGATAGTACTGTCATCACAGGTCTTTCTTCACCGCTTCTACTTTCCACTGCTGAGCTCTGCCCCTCCTACACCGACCACATGACAGTGACATCTACAGGTCCTTCTGGTCTTGCTAATGGTTGTTATTAGCCATTAGCAGAGCACTCTTACTAATGCCTCATTCACACGGCCACATGTGTTTTGCGGTATGCACAAAACACGAATCCCGGCTGTGAGAATGCAGCCTTTTTTTTTTACCCCATCCACAAAAGGGACAAGAATAGGACATGCTCTATCTTTTTTGCAGGGCCACAGAACAAACATACGGATGTGGACAGTACACCATGTGCTGTTCAAATCCTTTGCTGCCCATTGAAATAAATGGTTCTGCATCCAATACACACCAAATATACGGTTGTGTGCATGAGCCCTAAGGGCAAGGCGGGCATAGCGGACATGTAGGCAATCTCCTGAGACAGCGGTGAAAAATGGGGACTGTCCCACCAGATCCAGGATGGTTGGGACCTATGACCTGATAGATCATACTGCTATCTAGAGCTGTCTCTGTGAGGTGCTGCAAAGTAACATCATTCATATGTTATTCATGTATTTCTGGATTCTTCTTCATTGAAACGCTTTACCAGGATTCCATTATTGCAGACACCATGTACATTTACATAAAGAAGCGCCATCTAGGGAAAAAATAATGACAAATTGCTATAAACTTGTAAAATGCCAAGTCTGATTAATCACAGTGTTCTGGTTCTTCCCCACTCAGTCTTTGGTAACAGACAACTTACAGGGAGATAACAACCATCATAATACGTGTCTGTATGCTCAACTAACCAAAAAGTCTCAGAACAACAGGTAGAATTCCTTTACAAGTAGTCAGACCCCTAGCAGCCATACACAGCATATAACTAGGGATGAGCGAACTTTTGTTTTCAAGTTCGGCATACAAGGTTCGGGTAATCTAAGAATTCCATTATGGATTCTGCTACCACGGACTATAAGTTATCATCTGTGGTAGCGGAATCCATAACGAAATTCTAAGATAACCCGAACTTTGTACACTGAATTTTTAAAAAAAGTTTGCTCATCCCTACATATAACAAAGGTGGTCATTTACTCAGGATTCATCAGCATGTGCTGGAAATGTTCAATAGTAGATTATAGCTAAAACTGGTAACAGATTCTCATAAATGGAGTTTCACCTTTAATGTTTTTTTTTTTTGCCATTTTCACCACTCTCACCACTTTTACCAAAAAAAGAGCTTTCTCATCATAAAAGGATTTTAGTCACATCAAACACCATGATTTCCGTTTATAACAGAAACCATGACACGCAGTGGTTTCCATCATGGGAAAAGTATGTTGAGCAACTCAAGCCCTCATTTGAACCTCAGCAAACACTTTTTGGATGTTGGGATGCTAAATGTTAGCCAAACCTTCTCGTCCAACATCAGTACTGAAACTTACAAATGTTCTTTTGGATGAAAAGGCACAAATTGCCACAAACACACTCCATAATCTTGTGGAAAGCCTTCCCAGATAAGTGATACCTGTGTTAGCTGCAAAAATGTGTCTAACTCGATATAAACACTTGTGGTTCTGGAATGGCCAGGTCTACATATACAGTACTTCTGGCCAAATAGTATACTCCAACTCTGCTAGAGAGCAACATGTCAGTCAGTTGCTGATGCACGTAGCACAAATGTTTCTTCGTGTATTGAGACAGCTTTGAAGCAAGAGAGTTCCTCAGCTTGGAGAAAGCTCAAGCTATTTGGCATTGTTACAAGATGTCAAGCTCCTAGTTAACTACTACCCCTGAGGCCTGGCTGACAGCTGTCCTGACCCTAACAGAACTGGTGTTACATTATGAGCATGGTACAGACAGAACATAGAGAAGAACAGTTTGGAGGAAGACCAGGGACATCTGGACAGAAAATAAGACAACCGAAATCATGATGGTCACAGATTACAGACATCACATGTCCATAAAAACAAGTAGCTGATTTAGCCAGGAACATATGTGTATGTTCATATACTGAGCTGTTATACTGTCCTCTTTAACCCCTACAGCCATTTTTCACCTTCCTGCCTTGGCCAAATTTTTAAAATCTGACGTGTCAATTTATGTGGTAATAACTTTGGAACACTTTTACTTATCCATGCAAATCTGAAAATGGTTTCTCATAACACAATGTACTTTATGTTAAAGGTAAATTTGAGTCAATATGTTTTACCTTAAAGGGAACCTGTCACCTCCTAGACAGAAAATAAACTGTTAGCAGTACCTTACTTTAGGGACCAGTGTGAGGCAGATGCATATCTTCATAGGGGCAAGCGATTCCTGTAACAGTCAAAAATCAATCTTTTATTCCTGGCGCGCTTTCCTGCGTCATCTTGAAGTCAAGGGGGCAGCGGCCTCCTTACTCCAAGTCAAGATAACCACTCCCCTCTTGAATGACACGTCTGCCGGTGATCGCGCAAGTCTCGCACATGCGCGGTGCGCGACGAGTTCCTGTGCACTCGCTTGCCTATGCGGCGCATGCGCTGTAGTGTTAAAAGCGCCGGCGAAGTGAACAGCTGGAGCAGGGATCGCGCAGGAACTCATCGCGCACCGCGCATGCGCGAGACTTGCGCGATCCCCGGCCACCGGCAGACGTTTCACTCATTTACAAGAGGGGAGTGGTTATCTTGACTTGGAGCAAGGAGGCCGCTGCCCCCTTGACTTCAAGATGACGCAGGAAAGCGCGCGCTGCAGGAATAAAAGATTGATTTTTGACTGTTACAGGAATCGCTTGTCCCTATGAAGATATGCATCTGCCTCACACTGGTCCCTAAAGTAAGGTACTGCTAATAGTTTATTTTCTGTCTAGAAGTTGCCAGGTTCCCTTTAATTTATAAAAAAAAATCCAAAACATACCTGAAAATTTGAAAAAAATCACCATTTTCTAAATTTGAATTTCTCTGCTTTTAAGATGGCTAGTGATACTTCATAAAGTAGTTATTAATTAACATTCCCCATCTGTCTACTTTATGTTGGCACCATTTTGCCTTTTTATTTTTTAGGATTTCCAAAATCCACTTTTTTAAGGACCAATTGAGTTTTGAAGTCACTTTGTGCTGCTAATGTAGTAGAAATGAGTGACCCAATTTTAGAAACCACACCCACAAGTTATTCAAAATTGATTTTTACAAACGTAGTTAACCCTTTCTATGTTTCACAAGAGTTAAAGGAAAACAGAGGTGAAATTTAAACATCTCATTTTTTTTTTTTGCAGATTTTACATTTTGATAATTTTTTTCCTGTAAGGCAGAAAGGGTTAATTAAAATTTACATTTCTTACAATAAAATGTTGCATAAACTCCCCATGTTTTTATTTTCACAAGGGGTAACAGGAGAAAAAGTACCACAAATTTTCTCCTGAACACTGGAACACCCCATATGAACTCGTAAATTTCTGTTTGGGCACACGGCAGGGATCAGAAGAGAAGAAGTGCCATATGGTGTTTGGAGGGCAAATATTGGTGGAATGGTTTATGGGCACCTTGTTGCTATTGATTAGCCTCTGGAGACTATTTTCTGGCAACCATACATTTTATTTTTCTCTCAACTGAGCTTTATCATTGGTTCTACTATGTGGTACATACTTTTTAATCGCTTTTTATTTAGCTTTTTGGAAAGCCAGATAATTGGCATTGATTTTTGGGATTTGCTATTGGAGCATACACTGTGTGGGAAAAAATGACACATTATCTTTATTCTGTTGGTCAGTATGATTGCACAGATACCAATTTTGTATAGATTTTTTTAAAGTTTTACCACTTTTGCTCAAAGCATTTCTGAAAAAAAAAAAAAATCAATTTTTTAAATTTGTCTGCCGATCGTCCTGTGTTGGGACTCATTTTTTGCAGGATGAGTCGATGTTTCATTGCTACCATTTTTGTGGTACTGTTGAAAACTGTACTGTTGAAAGCTTTTACGCTTTTTGTAAGGCAAGGTGACAAAAAATAGGTGTTTTGACATAGTTTTTTTTCACAGCATTCTCCTGAAATGGTAGGTCATTAGATATTTTTATAGAGCAGATCATTACAGACACAGCAATACCTAATATGCATATTTTTTATTTTTGTTTGCAATCTTACAGAATAAAAGCAATTTAAAAAAAAAAGCCTGTTTTTGTTGCCATTTTCTGAGAGCCATATCTTTTTTTTTTCTGACGATTGTCTTTTGTAGGGGTTCATTATTTTTGCGGGAGGAGGTGATGTTTTCAGTGTTACCATTGTGGGGTACATTGTTCTTTTTGATCGCTTGCTACGACACTTTTTGTAAGGCAAAGTGACCAAGAAATGGCTATTTTGGTGTAGTTTTTTTATTTATTTATTTATTTTTTACGACGTTCATCTGACAAGGTAGATGATGTGATATTTTTATGCACAGTTCTACAGCATCTGTGAGGTAAGTCAGAGAGAGGCGGTACCGTCTGCTTTTCGATCTGAGCCCAGTGAATTCTTGGGGCTCCTATTGATTACCATGGCAGGATGAGGCCTGTTGAAGGTTGCCAGGGCTGTCATGGTAAGCTGCCTGTAAAGCTATGCACAAGGCACAGCTTTACAGGCAAGCAATGAAAATTGCATAGATCATAACAGTTCTCTATTGTGGTCTATGGGACAGTGAAGTCAGAAGATTGCAGGTTATGACCCCCTTTCCCAATCTTACATATAAAAATAAATATATATAAGAGGTATTGCCATGTCCAAAAATATTTGCACTATTAAAATATAAAAATATTTTTCCTGCGTGGTGAACACTGCAATGGAAAAAAAATAAAAAACATGCAATTTGCCATTTTTTTTGTCTTGTATAGTTCAGCACACAAAAAACAAGCCATCATACAGCTCCGTAAACTGAAATATAAAAAAGTTATTTCTGCCAGAAAATAGCTATGTATTTTTTTCTTTATTAAAAGTTTTTATTTTAAAAGAAAGTAATAAAACAAAATAAAAACAAATTTGATATTGCCATACTCATAATGATCTGCAGAATAAGGGCTCATGCACACGAACGTGTGCTGTCAGTGCCTGTGCTGTGGACCGCAATTTGCACTTGAATGGGGTCCACGATCCAAATCAGACGGTCCGCACCGCAAAAAAGTAGGGTATGCACTACATTTTTGCAGTGCAGAGGCACGGCCAGAAACACCATGGAAGCACACCATAGTGCTTCCGTGGTGTTCCAATCCGTGCCTCTGTTCCGCATCTCTGTGATTGCGGACCCATTGAAGTGTGCATGAGCCCTAAGGATGTCATGTCATTTTTAGTGGACATTTCGGCAGAATTTGTTTATTTTTTTTATTTTACCACAAAAAGAATCAGCCATAGTATGGGTGTTTTCACACACCACAATGTCATGATGTTTTTTTTTTTATTTATATATATTTTTATTTTGGTGAAAGGGGGGGTTATTTTTTTTTTTTTTATATATTTTTAAACACATTTTTTCTTTTTCTTTACATTTTGTATAGCGAACTATAGGTTGACTCCCTGGTGCTCGAACACAGTAGCAAGTGGTCAGCTGAATTCAGCTGATCATGCCATCAACATGCAGTTTCGGCCAATGACCGGGCAAAAGTTTTCCAGCGGATGCATTTTCAGCAGACAAAAGTCTGCCATTGGCACTCACAAATGCCCGTTCGCGCTTATTTTTCAAAAGACAGCCTGCTGGAATAGCTGAAATCTGCCATTCTGCCCGACTTTAATCTCATGTGTATGGTCACCTTTGATGTACCGAGATGGACACTTAGGATCACATTTATTAAGACCAGTGTTTTAGACGCCAATCTTAATAAATCCGTAAGCTGGTGGTGGTTCCGCCAAAGTTTTGAAGAGGCACAAGCCTCTTCATAATGTCAGCGGATCCTAAGCCAGTTCTAAATGTAAGACAGCTTATGAGCTGTCTTACACTTAGACCATTTTCTACTCCTAAAACTGGTGTAAAAAATGGTAAATGAGATGGGCCTGTCCCCTTCCCCACCACGCCCACAATTTTAGACCTCGTGTGAGCAGAGAGACAGCGATCTGCACCTGAAATATAACTATAGGCGTATTTGAGCATCATAAATGACCCCCTTACTCTTGCCTCTCTTTGCTCCTTCAGGTATGCAGAGGGATTCCTGGTATGGTGAGCCAGCTGATTTTGAAGCTGCAGCTTCTTATAGGAAATGCTGAGCAAGTGATAAATGGGTGCTAAGTAGAGATGAGCGAACATGCTCGTTACGAGCACTGTAGCACTCGGCTCCCGTGCGAACAAATGCCCGCAGGCATTGCGGATCCGTCCTCAGCTGCATGTAAGTCAACGAGGACGGATCGTTTGGTATGACACTCATACCAAACGGATCTGTCCCCACTGACTTTCAGTCGGGTGAGGAGGACGGATCCGTTTGGTATGAGTGTCATAGCAAACGATCCGTCCCCATTGACTTACATGCAGCTGAGGACGGATCCGCAATGCCTGCAGGCATTGTACAGGGGAGCCGAGCGCTACAGTGCTCGTTACGAGCACGTTCGCTTATCTCTAGTGCTAAGTGATAAATCAGTGTTACTGTAATTGAGCTTGCTCACAATTTTCCCTGAGGAGCAGAGAAGATGCTGAAGCTTCAGAAGTAGCTGGGCTCAGTACACCAGGGATCCCTCATACACAAATGAGCAAAGAGAGAGGCAACACTGGGCATGTGCGTCTGCACTGGTACAGTTAATGGATGGATACAGAACGGCTGTTGAATAGAAACAGCAGGTGGCGCTATTCTAACATTATTAATGGAATATCTGGAGATATTCACATTCTTTTAATAAGTGTAAATACATAAAATGTTTAAATATTGGGCTGGATGTAACAGTATGCCTCATGCACACGACCGTTGTTTGGGTCCGCATCCAAGCCGAATAGTTTGCAGGTCGGATGTGGCCCCATTTACTTCAATGGGACCGCAAAAGATGCGAACAGCACTCCTTGTGCTGTCCAAATCCGTTGCTCCGTTCCGTGGCCCCGGAAAAAAAAATAGAACATGTCCTATTCTTGTCCGTTTTGCGGACAAACATAGGCATTTCTGTAATAGGTGGCCCGTTCTGTTACGCAAATTGCGGAACGCACATGGGCAGCATCCGTGTTTTGCAGGTCCGCAAAACATGATACGGTTGTGTGCATGTAGCCTAAACAAGATTTTTTTGTGGAGCAACCCTTTTTAAGTATTATTAGGTTTAAATCACACGTGGTAGATTTGTTTGAGCAATTTCTGAGACTGTCCTATTCACCTGAATGGCACTTGTAGAAATCCAAGAAAATGCCACAAAAACAACCCCATTTAGATGTATGAAACAGATTTGGCAGATATTTATTTCTACAACAAATATGCCGTGTGTGTATTCATCCTAAGACTGCACAGGAGTCAAAATGATGTAATGTCTGGCTATTTTTTTGTATGTTCTCCTGACGGCCAATATTAAATTCAGAGGTAGTTCACACAATGTGTAGTTTGTAGAAAGGGTGAAATTCTTTCATATACAGTATTTGCATCAACATCAAAAATATCCAAATCAAAATATTCACTGAGAAAATTACAATCTATTTTTCTGCTAATATACTCCGAGGAATATGGAAATTTCCACACATTGGATCTTACAAATAGATGTACAAAACCACCAAATAAAGCTGGTGAGTGCTGCTGCGCATTGACGTGTGCTTCACTAAACATGTTTTTACAGACAAGTCACTCTTAAGAGGTTTAGTTGTGTCTGCGTCTGTGAACAGATGTCTCTGACATATGGTGTCATAGACTGCCAAGACGTGAAGGCCGCTCTTACATCGTCTACTATCGATGGTTATTTGTTCCCCTAGTCTATAAAATCTGCCTCCATTGTGCTAGTACATTAACATACTCTGCCTTATGCTGCCAAACTGGCCACCTTGCTTAACCCCTTCACGTCCGCCATACGGCTATATACGTCCTATCTGCACATGCCCCGTGCAGATAGCACGTATATAGACGTGCAGGCGGCCCTTTAATCCCAGCGCTGATCAGCGCTGGGATTAAAGCTCCTGCTCCTGCAATCTAGCAGGAGCAGGTCGGGTCCCGGCTCACAGACAGAGCGGGGACCCTGAGGAGAAGACAGGAGCGGTTTATTACCGCTTCTGTCTTCTCCTAAGCCGGAGGAGAGCCTTACCTGCTCAGCCGGCGCAGGAGGAATGAAGCGGCAGCGCCGCTTCCTGTGTTAGACCCGGCGGTCACGTGACCGCCGGGTGTCTCGGGGCAGGGGCAGTGCTGCAGGGTCTAAGGAGACCCTGATCAGCCCTGCCTGTGTGTAATGAGCCCCCAGGGGGCTGTTTTCCCCTGTAACTGGGGCTCCTGTGGATGCCCCAGTTACAGTGGAAACAGTTTGGAAAAAAAATTGTAAAAAAAAGAAAAAAAAAAAAAGTCAGTCCTCCAGAGGTCTTTTAATGACCTCCTGGGGGACATATTAGTTGTCAAAAATAAATTAATATATAAGTAAAAAAAAAAAAATAAAACAAACAAAAAGTGTAAAAAAAAAAAATTAAACACGCAGTCGCCAATGTAAACAGTCACCATAGTCGCCCCGTCAAATAAAATCTATACATGCTATATATCAAAATGATCGTCATCAAATAGGGAACCCATTGCAATAATTAATTTGTGCGTCAGTTTTAATATTTAAAAAAAATAATCTATAATTTAAAAAAAATCCTTTTTTTTAATAAGAATTAGCGGTTTTTGTCTAAATTAAACCTAAAAAAATATAAAATATCTTTAAAAAAAACATTCTAATAATAAGTCCTAAGTGTCAAGTAAAAAAAATAACAAAAATTATTTTCATATTCAAACGAAAAAAAAAATTAGGGTCACTAAGCCACCATGTGCCCAAATCACAAAAAGTTGCCTGGACATTCAGGCCTTTTATAGGTCCGGTCATGAAAGGGTTAAGATAACTCTATAAGTGACTACTGAATTTTATATCGTGATTTTAGTAGGAATATACAGACCTCTTATAATGCCAGTGCTTCACATTACTGATCAGCAGCAAAATGAATGAATAGTGGGAGAGGAGCTGGAGGTCAGACAGAGTTGGACTGGGGTTCTTTGTGCGCAACAGAGGAAATTACTCTCGGGGCCTAAACCCCATATCATCAATAAAGTCTAATCTAGGTTGTTTCAAAGAAATATATTCTAGTGCCGTGATGGCTAACCGCTGGCAATCCAGCTGTGGTAAAACTACAACTCCCAAGATGCCCCATTGCTTGGCTGTTCTCAGAACTCCACAGAAATGAAAGGAGCATGCTGGGAGTCGTAGTTTCACCACAGCTGGAGTGGCGGAGGTTAGCTATCACTGCTCTAGTGGCAATTTATTGTTTTCAAAGGCAGCTCGAACAGTTTTCTTTTTCTCTGGACCTTTGGGGTCCACTATGGTATCAGAGCCTGGACCCACTAAAGGATCCTATAGTACTCTGGTGGGCCGGTCCGATGGTGGGGTCAGACAGGGTGCTTGTATTTAGTGCTACAGACATCATATAGAGTTCTGACTTCTTATCCATTGTAACTCACATTGGAAAAAATGTTTCTGAGTTTTTAATATTCTATACTGGGGCATGTTTTCTCTTTCAGAAACAAAAACAGCACCAGGAATGACACATTTAGCAGTTTTTGAACTGATTCATACATTCTGCAGCCTTAAAGGGGTTGTGTCACTTCGGCAAATAACATTTATTATGTAGAGAACATTAATACAAGGCACTTACTAATGTATTGTTAATATCCATATTGCTTCCTTTGCTGGCTGGATTCATTTTTCCATCACATTATACACTGCTCGTTTTCGTGGTTACGACAACCCTGCACAATACAGAAAAAAGCACTAGCCTATGTGCGCTCCCATGGTCTCAGCCACCAATGAGGATGGCGCTTTTTCCTATATTGTGCAAGCACGTCCACCACTTTTGGATTGCAGGGTGGTTGTAACTATGGAAACAAGCAGTGTATAATGTGATGGAAAAATGAATCCAGCCAGCAAAGGAAGCAATATGGACAATCACAATACATTAGTAAGTGCCTTGTATTAACTTCCCCTACATGATAAATGACATTTACTGAAGTGACACAACCCCTTAAATACTTCATAAAGATTTCCTGACTTATGCCTTTCTCGCAAGGCGTTGACATATGCCACTGTGTAGACATACAGTGGTATATGCTACACATAGGGCCCCATTTTAATTTAAAAAAAAAAAAAACATTCTGCATGGTATGCATTGATTTATGATAACCCTTTCTTTTCTTTTAAAATTGAAAAGCAGTTTCTTGCACTTTCCTATGTCCGTTTCACCATCCCAGAAAAAAATAGAACATGTCCTTTTCTTGTCCATTTCGCGGACAAAAATAGGCATTTTAAGTATAGGATGGGATGCACATGACCGGTATCCGTGTTTTGCCAATCTGCAATTTACAGGCCGCAAACCGCATACAGTTGTGTGCATGTGATGTGGTCTTATGCTCCTTACTTTATGGGTTTTTTTGAGGCGAGGAGGCTTTTGGACGCCTTCATTCTTTACATGTCCCACTCCTTCTAGTAGGCTCCCATAAGTCATAGTGTCACTTACCAGTATGTGCTACCAACACTTCTTTAGGCCACATTCACATGAACGTATTTGTGCTCTACAACCGATCAGCATTTTGTGGATCAGATGCAACCCATTCATTTCAATGGTCAATGAGGCCGCAAAAAAAAAAAAAAAAAATGGACAGCTGTTCACATCCATATGTCTGTTCCACAGCCCTGCAAAAAAAAATGAATACATCCTATTCTTGTCCGTTTTGCGGACAATAATAGGCATTGTTACAATGGGTCTGCAAAAAAAATGGATGCAACATGGAATTCATCCGTAGTTTGTGCAACCATGCCTTCTTTAGGCCCCATTCACACAACCATATTTTTGCTCCACATCCGATCCGCATTTTTGCGGATCAGAGGCAGGCCCATTCATTTAAAAAAATGCTGTCAGTACACTGCGTGCTGTCCGCATCCGTATGTTACACAGCTCTGCAAAAAAGAAAGAACATGTTCTATTCTTGTCCATTTTGGGGGACAAGAATAGTAATTGTTACAACGGGTACGCAAAAAAACGGATGCAACACAGACGTCATCCGTAGTTTTTGCAGAATCGCGTTATGCAGACATCAAAATACAAATGGTCATGTGAATGCACTCTTAGTATTATGAATACCACCAGTCACTTAAGGTGCTGTAACGCGTGTTGCTAAGCAACAGCTAAGTATATCAAAAGCTTAATAAGCAGCGCAGGAGAATATTTATGAGCATAAATTCACACATAAAGGTTTATTGCAGATTACTGTGAAAGTCCTATTCATCCAGTCTATCTAGTCCTATTCATTGGGGCTTAAAGGGGTTGTCAGTGGGGGTACGACGCCCAGCAACCCTGCTGATCAGTTGTTTGAAGAGGAGGTGTGCTCCATGTGAGTACTGCTTCCTGTTCATTACACTGCCTGCCATCTCGAAAGTTACAATGAGAAGTACTCGCTCCATTCACTTTAATGGAGTAAGTGCTTGTAATTAAGCTACGCCACTGCTCCACAGGAGACAACAGGCAGTGTAATGATCAGAAAGCAACGCTCGCATGGAGTGTCGCCTCCTCTTCAAACAGCTAATCAGCAGGGGTGCTGGGTGTCGGACCACCACTGATCTGATATTGATGAAATATCCCGCCCTTGTCAAAGGGCTGTGTTCCTACTGACAGAACTGACTGGCCTATGTTGGGTTAAGGCCAAATTGGGTAGCAGTGGAGCAACAATGATGGAGTCAAAAACCACAGTGGCCAACACAGACTTTAAAACCGAATGTTAATTGGCTGTAAGCCAATGTGCAAGTTGGCAGTTGTAACCTCTGGATGTGAGCAATGTACAATGTGATGGAAAAATGAATGAAGCCAGCAAAGGAGACAATATGGGCAATCATAATACATTAGTAACTGCTTTGTATTAACTGTCTTTGCAATTTGCTCAAGTGAGACAATCCTTTAAGAACCTTCAAGCAAAAGCAAGTTTGGACAAAATACCGAAGTCTCGTTTTTCAAATCTGACAAGTGTCATTTTATCTGGTAATAATTCTGGAACGCTTCTACTGATCCAAGCGATTCTAAGACTGTTTTCTCGTGACATATCATACTTAATGTTAGAGGTGAATTATACATATGTTTTACCTTTATGTATAAAAAAAATCCCCAAATTTACTGAAAATTTGGAAAAATTAGCAATTTTCTAAATTAGAATTTCTCTGATTTTAAGACAGAATGATTCCTCGCAAAATAGTTACCGTAATTAACATTGCCCATATGTCTTCTTGATGCATAATTTTGTAACTGTAATTACATTTTTTTAGGATGTTAGAAGGCTTAGAATTTTGGAAGTAATTTTTGAAATTTTCATAATCGTGTTTTTAAGGGCCAATTCAGTTCTGAAGTGACTTCAAGGGGCTTACATCATAGAAACCACTCAAAAATTACAGCATTTTAGAAACTACACCCCTCAAACTATTGAAAACTGATTTTACAAACTTTGTTAACCCTTTAGGCTTCATTCACACGTCTGTATGCGTTTTGCGGTCCGCAAAACGGATGACATTCCGTATGGCATCTGTGTTTCCGTTTTTTTTGCGGATCCATTTTAACAATGCCTATCCTTGTCAGCAAAATGGACAAGAATAGGACACGTTCTATCTTTTTTGCGGAACGGAAATACTAACATACGGAAACGGAATGCACACAGAGTACCTTCCGTTTTTTTTGCGGACCCATTGAAATAAATGGTTCCGCATACGGTCCGTAAAAAAAAAAACGAACGGACACGGAAACAAAATACGGTCGTGTGAATGAAGCCTTAGGTGTTCCACAGGAATTAAGGCAAAATGGAAGTGAAATTTAAAAATGTAATATTTTATTTTGTGCAGATTTTCCATTTTAATCCATTGTTCCTGTTACACAAGGGTTAACAGCAAAACAAACCTCTATATTTATTACCTTGATTCTGTGGTTTACAGAAACACCCCATATGTGGTAGTAAATTCACACGGCAGGGCTCAGAAGGAAAGGAGCGCAATTTTGTTTTTGGAAGGCAGATTTTGCTGGAATGGTTTTCAGGTGCCATGTCACATTTGAAGTGACCCTGAGGTACCCCTAGAAAGGAAACCCTAAAAAGTGACCCCATTTTGGATACTACATCCTTCAAGGTATTGACTGGGTGAAGTGAATGCTTTGACCCAACAAGTGTTTCATAGAATTTAGAAACAATTGGCTGTGAAAATGAAAAATTACAATTTATTTCCAATAAAATGTTGCTTTAGCCCCAAATTTTTCATTTTCACAAGGCCTAACAGAAGAAAATGCACCCAGAATTTGTTATGCATTTTTTCCTGATTTCCATATGTGGTCATAAATGACTGTTTGGGGGCACTGTAGTCTGAAGAGAAGGAGCGGCATTGGGATTTGCTAACATGGAATTTGCTGAAATTGTTTTTAGGGAACATAACATTTTAATTTTTTTGTTCACCAAGCTGTGTAAGGGCTTGTTTGTTGCAGGACAAGCTGTAATTATTTTTTTGTACTATTTTGGAGTACAAATGACTTTTTGATCGTTTTTTGTACCATATTTCAGGAGGTAAGGTAAGCAAAAATTGCAATTCTGTCAGTGATTTTTTTATGGGGTTCTTTGTGTGGTATATATATGACATGATAATGTTGATTTTGTCAAATAAAAAGCAGGAAGCACATCCCATTTGACAGGGTCAAATTTCTAGTTGCTTTTACAACCTCTTTTTAATCAGCCCAGTGACAGTAAATCAGTTGTTGGCACTTTGGTGCTCTGTATAAGAGTCAGGGCCCATTTACAGAGGCTGGTACACAGGGCTACGAGGTATGCTACCAATCACTGCCCATGTGTGAGCTGCATTTACATGTAACAATAGCCCCCATTGTATAGGGATTAACAATCACTACTGTGATCGTTCATCCCCATAGAGCTGTTTTGTCGGCAGCATACATATTCCTGCTTAGAACCAAATACCAGGAACAAGCATTCAGAGCAACGTAGTCATGATCTTCAGTCCATGTGAAAGGGGCTTTAACAACTCCATCAAGCAATATGAAAAGAAACACCAGTGCCAAATGGCACCTAGCAATGAGTGATTACTGGGACAAACCCTTTAAGGTCAAACCCCAACCCCTATAATGACCCCCCTAATGAACGAGCCCCTCATATAGATTATACATCTGCACAGCATCACCTGCGATGCTAGGGAGGCTCGACCCCGTTGCGGCGTGCTATTGGCTGCACACCCCCTGGTGCCAGATGTTTTGATCCACACAGTGGCTGTGCAGGAATCAGGAGCAACACAGGTTCCGGGAAACAGAGGGGGGGGGGGGGTCATTATAGGGTTGGATAACCCTTTTTTTGACAATACCTGCTCAAAATGTATGTGGTCTTAACTTCAGCTAATACATGTGTTATAGCAAAAAACAGATGTCCTAAGAATGTAATACATAAAACTAAACAACAGTAAGGAGAATCCTATCACCATACACATTATACCAGACTCTGTGGACTCATCTTTGCCAGTTTACCAAGTTTACTAAAATAAATAGCCCTTTATAATCACATTTTAGAGTGAATGATAAGGAAACTACATTCTGTAAAGGCAAATTATTGTGCCGGCTTCATCTGCAGAACGCTGAGCCACTTCCTGCACCTTGTCCTGTTCTCTCTTTGCTGAACATCACTGCTTTCTTGGCACCTTGGTGAATTTTAGAATCCAGTTTCCCTGTGAAGAAAAAAAAAAGAAAATGTAGTATGAAAACACACCTAAAATGTATAAAAAAATAACCACACCTTACTCACAGGCTGTATTTAGTTATGTATGCACATCTAGATTTTGGTGTGATTTGCGGAAAAATGTGGCGTAATTTGGTGCATACAAGTTTATAGTTTCTGTACCTAGCCTGACATGGGGTGTAGCTTAATGGAAGAGAGGCATGGCATTGTGTAAAACACGGTGTGGTCTGATATCTAACACTTTGCGCCGCAACTGTGGCATAAAATTCTCAAAGAAAAAAAGTCAGGAACAAAAACAAATAATAGTACGTATAGAGTTAGGCCCCATTCACACGACCATATGTATTCCATGATCCGTATAAAAACGGAACAGAAGACATACGGAAAGTCTTCCGTAGTGTTCCACATTTTTGCGGACCCATTGACTTTAATGGGGCTACAGACATCATTTTGCGGCCAAGTATAGGACATGTTTCATTTTTTTTGCGGGAGAACTTCCGTAATATACGGATGCGGAATGCACACGGTGTGCATTCCGCATTTTTTTTCTCCTATGGAAAAATGAATGGGTCTGTATGGTTCCGCATCTTATCCGCAAAAATGCAGATAAGATACGGAAATGTACATACAGTCGTGTGAATGGGGCCTTAGATAAAAGTGTCTATCCCTTCACCAAATTTATCATCCAGCCTGAGCCATAAACTTAGTGTAGATCTAGACAGTGACGGACATTTATTAAGACTGGTGTTCCCATATGCCAGTCTTCAACTCCTTGCGATGGAGTGAGACATGCCTAATTTATTATATATACACAAACGCACATAGACTGGCAGTGCAGGGGACTCCTAAGCAGCACGGGGATTACGAAAGGCTGCATGTCAGCTGCGTTAAGCTAGGGCTACATGGCGACATGTGTAGTGAGAAATATAGGGTACAAATACACTGTTGCACAACATATTTTATAATGTGATGTGACAGCTACACAAAAATCCATCTTGGATAGGTTCTTTGCAGTTGCCGTGTCGCAATGCGACACCATAGACTAGCATTATAGAATATGTTGTGTAACATTACTGCAACAGTTGCACAACAAATTTTGTCTGGTAGCCCTAGCCTTAGTTCAGACGGCCGTGTCCGCAAAAATGCGGATCCGCAAAAATACGGGTGCCGGCTAGTGTGTGTTCTGCAATTTGCAGAACACACATGGTCGGCACTCTATATAAAATGTCTATTCTTGTCCGCGGACAATAATAGGACATGTTCTATCTTTTTACGCGGAGCCGTGGCTGTCCACGATCTAATGCTGCCCATTGAAAAGAATGGGGCCGCATCTATTCCGCAAAATTGCAGAATAGATGCAGACCCAGTCACACGGTCGTGTGAACAGGTCCTTAAAGAGAAGATGCGTCATCGGCCCACTGCATATGAAAGGCAATCGGCCCACCAGGAAAATTCCCAGTAAGGTACATTGCCAATCCACCCCTGAATACGATGGACAAATTGATCAAATATTTTTACTAAATTGATGACTAAATTCCAAATTTCCTTCCATTGATAAGAGGGTGCCCTGTTGCACACTGGTAAGGTGTCAGTCTTCCATACAGAAGGTCATGAGTTTGAGTCCAGAGGTAACCTCTAAAGTCCAATTTATTTAGTAATCACAAAAATGTAATGGAGCAAAAACACATTTGTGTTTATTGTAAATATGTTGAGTGTCGGCCACACGAAAACAATTGCATGCAACAGTTTTTGCTCAGCCGATTCTCGTGCATATTTTCGGGTTGCAGACGGATCTCCACCGTTCCCCATTATAGTGAAGGGGTCAGCAGGTGTCAGATAGCGTCAGGCAGTGCTGGATTCAGACATCTCTAGGAGGCTGGTCCCTGCCGGAGATGTCTAATGCAAATGTTAAACAGGCCTTAGCCATATATGGAGTCAGACAGGTGACTCCTAAGCAGCACAGGGACTCCTAAAAGGCTGTCTGCTGTGTTAAAGAGCAGATGTGACATTAGCCCACCGGGAAAATTCCCAGTAAGGTACCTTGCCAATCCACCCCTGAATGCGATACAACTAGAGTTGAGCGAACGTGCTCGTAACGAGCACTGTACTGCTCGGATCCCCTGCGCTCGAATGGCCGCAGGCATCCGGATCCGTCCTCACCTGACTGTAAGTCAATGGGGGCGGATCCGTTTAGTATGACACACGAGTGTGTCATACCAAACGGATCCGTCCCCACTGACTTGCAGTCGGGTGAGGAGGACGGATCCGGATGCCTGCGGCCATTCAAGAGCAGGGGATCCGAGCAGTACAGTGCTCGTTACGAGCACGTTCGCTCAACTCTAGAACAGTCAATGAAGCCAGCAAAGGAGGCAATATGGACAATTACAATTAATTAGTAAGTCTCTTGTATTAACCCTGACTACATGATAAATGCCATCGGCTGAAGTGAGACATCCCCTTTAAGGCTTATTTCACATGAGTGATACAGAATGAGTCAGTGTCTACTCATGGAAAAACTGATGGTTGCGTGTGAAGAAAAACGGAAGAATAACATTGAACATCTAGCAACCATCGGTGAAAAACGCACTGCATCCAGATGCCTTACATTTTTCAGGCATGCCCCATGCACTAGTATGACATCACAGGTAGACAGGAACTCAGTAAGGGGGTTAACACTGCATTCACTTCAATGGACATCCAGAGCAGCTTGAACAGGGTATAAGCTGCAAAACTTCTGCAGCTGCTTACAAAACCTCCCCTGTGTGTGAAAGGATGCTACGCAGTACCAGGGCGCTGACGCTATAGAAAGTGCTACCCAGCTTTCCCAGGTGTCTGAATATGTTTGCCTATATAGCCAGGAGGGATTTCTCACTGTCTGTCTAGACAAATTTGACATTAATCAGTGTTGGAGACCTGGATTACAAGTCCTGTGGATCTGTACACTCTGAACATATAATGTTACCCTTAAATTGTGCAAGTAACCAAGCTTTCCCAGGACCCTGAAAGCTAAATCTTCCTTCACTATGGCACTATTTAGGAGTAAGGAGGAGGAGGATTTATCTTGGTCAATTTAATAGTCTGCAGTTTACAGCTTCACATGGTGGTAAGGCTACTTTTACACTAGCGTTTTATAATTCCGGTATTGAGTTCCGTCATAGGGGCTCAATACCGGAAAAAAACGCTTCAGTTTTGTCACCATTCATTGTCAATGGGGACAAAACTGAACTGAAGACAACAGAATGCTCCTGAAAGCATTCAGTTCCGTCTTCAGACCGGAGAACAAACCGCAGCATGCTGCGGTTTTCTCTCCGGTCCAGGCATCCGCACCAAGACGGATCCGGAATGACCCCCAATGCAAGTCAATGGGGACGGATCCGTCTGGTGTGACCACAATGGTAAACGGATCCGCCCACCATTGACTTTCAATGGAGTTCAGGACGGATCCGTCACCTACACAGACAGACATACATACAGACATACATACACACACACACATACACACAAACACATACATACTTACATACTCCAGGCAGGCCGCACGTCTTCACACCCAGGAGCCGCGCAGCTATAACGATTCCCTACAGCGCCCAGCAGAGGGCGCTGTAGGGAATCGTCATAGCTGCGCGCCTCCTGGGCGTGAAGACGTGCGGCCTGCCTGCCTGGAGTATGTAAGTATGTATGTGTTTGTGTTTATGTGTGTGTGTGTATGTATATGGTACTGTGTGACATGTGTGGGGCCGGAACGCGGTTCCGGCCCCACACATGTCCTTGCGGCAGTCCGGATCCGACGGCACCCTTCACTGCCGGATCCGGACTGCCGCTAGTGTGAAAGAGGCCTAATATAGCTTTCCCGGGACCCTAAAGGCAAATCTGCATAGCTATGGCACTATTTAGGAGTGGGATTTATCTTGGTAGATTATCTTTGGTATTATTTGTAGTCTATTACAGCGCCACATGGTGGTAACCCAGCCTCAATTTTCCCAGGATCTTCAAAAGGCAGATCTGCCTAATTATGGCACTATTTAGGAGTGAGGAGGGGAATTTATCATGGTACATTTAGTATTCTAGAAGTTTATTACAGCTTCACATGGTGCTAACCCAGCTTTCCCAAGGCCCTGAAAGGCAAATTTGCCTCACTTTGGGACTATTTAGGATTGAGGAGAATGATTTATTAGGTAGACATTATTTAACAGTCCCTACTACAGGTCCATATCAATTTTATTTTTCTTACTTATATAGCACCAAAATATTCCGCAGTGCTTTACAGCCATTATCATTATTCATTTTTATACCCAGTTTTCCTGGGACCCTGAATGACAACTCTGTCCACAAATATAATATCAGGACAATGCGAGTATATACTATATATGTAGTTTGATCTCCAGCATACATCCACATGCTATGCAGCTTTTCAAACTCCTCCTAAACCTCCTGGCTCACGTGTAATAGCATCAGAAGAGAGAGGAGAAAAAGTCATGGCTGCAGCCTGAGAGAACAATACACTACTATTCTATTGTATTTTCATTATCTGCAATAGTGATATCTCACAAAACAACCTCAAATAACAAAGACACACAAGGAGTATATGTTACCATTTTTGGTTGTTCTTTTTTTGTTTGTTTGGATTCTTGGTTTAATTTCCCTTTAATTTGTGTCCCCTTTCCACCAAGGTCCTTTTGCTATAGGCGATATATAGGTTTACAGTAGCCAGGGAGTGGCTAAAAGCTGCAGTGTTTTAATTTTGTTTGGTCTTAATATATTTTAGGCTGAAGCTACATGGTGATCATGGCTATGTCACATGACTGAAGATCACACTTTCACTATGCTACATTGCAGCATAGTGGGAGTGAATAGTCACATTGTGACTAGAGTTGTCACGATACCAAAATTTTGATTCGATTTCGATACCAAGAAAAAGTATTCGATACTCGATAACATTCAATACCACACCGAAAAAATAAAACACAAAAAATCTGTGTGCCAGCATCAGACCTCAGATCAGCCCACCGTGCCCCCATCAGACCTCAGAGCAGCCCACCGTGCCCCCATCAGACCTCAGATCAGCCCACCGTGCCCCCATCAGACCTCAGATCAGCCCACCGTGCCCCCATCAGACCTCACATCAGCCCACCGTGCCCCCATCAGACCTCACATCAGCCCACCGTGCCCCCATCAGACCTCAGATCAGCCCACAGTGCCAGCATCAGACCTCACATCAGCCCACTGTGCCCCCATCAGACCTCACATCAGCCCACTGTGCCCCCATCAGACCTCACATCAGCCCACTGTGCCCCCATCAGACCTCACATCAGCCCACTGTGCCCCCATCAGACCTCAGAGCAGCCCACTGTGCCCCATCAGACCTCAGAGCAGCCCACTGTGACCCCATCAGACCTCACATCAGCCCACTGTGCCCCTATCAGACCTCAGAGCAGCCCACTCTGCCCCCATCAGACCTCAGAGCAGCCCACTGTGCCCCCATCAGACCTCAGAGCAGCCCACCGTGCCCCCATCAACCTCTGATTAGGCCACTGTGCCCCATAAGACCTCAGATCAGCCCACTGTGCCCCATCAAGATAAAATAAAAAAATCTCTTACCTGTCCTGCGCCGCAGCTCCGCTCCTCTTCTTCTCTTCCCGGCGCTGCACTGTTACCTGTCTGCGTGCAGCGTCAGGTCAGAGTGCGTGCACTACGTCCTGACGCTGTAAGCGGTCAGGACAGTGCAGTGCGGGCCCGGAGAAGAAGAGAAGCGCCGGACACCAGAGCGGAGCCGCGGCGCAGAAAAGGTAAGAGAATTTTTTATTTTAGTATTGAAAAAGAGCAAATTCCGGTACTGAATCGATAGTGGTATAAAAGTATTGATTCAGTATCGAAATTTCGATACCCGCGACAACCCTAGTTGTGACCTTGACACTGCACTCACAAGAAACACAACCCTGCTGTGTCGCAATGTGTCTCTAATCACTTCCACTATGCTTTGATGCAACATCATGCAATGAGTGTTGCAGCCAAAATCACAGTGTAACCCTAGTATTATATTGTGTGCCCCCAAAAGATCATACAAGACCTTTGGGGGCATTTTAACAATACATTATTTTTGTTTCATTCTCGATTTCTCCTTAACTTGGGTTGACATATTATCCCCAGCCTGCGGAGCCTCAATGCCAAGCTCATCTGGGCCTGCTCCTGCAGTTACCCGTGATAATGTGATTACTGGGTTGGGAGGAGCAAGCAACTGTAATGAGGAAAGCAGGAACGGTAATAAAAAAAAAAAAAAAAAAAGTATTAGGCCTTATTCACAGAACAGGTGCAAATATTTCCATGATACTTTATCTCTTTGTAGCCTCCACGCCTGGCTTTGGCTTAGAATTACTAATGGAAATCAAACACCAAACACTGACATTTGAATAATGGTCCCTTTACACGGGATGACGATCTAGCAGATTGTCGGGAACGAAGCATTCCTTCCCAATAATCGGCTGATCACTAGCGGAGAAGACCGATGCATTTACATGCAGTGATCTCCTCCAGAGTATGGGGAGGAGTGATCGCTAAGGCCATCACTCTTCCCCATACTGTCTCGTTGTTTCCCAGCAGCAGATCGTGTTTACACAGCACTGCCACCGGGAAAAGATGATCTTTTGTGCTGAACAAAAGATCCAATTATGTGATGAATGAATATCAGTCACGTCTATACACTGTAGCACTTACAGATCTTGTGTTGTCCTTTGATGGGGAATTTTATGAGCAGTTCTTGAGGGTTTGTACAGATAAAAACAAATGGAGAAGCAGATTCCTGGCCAAGAGATGGATACTGTAAAAAACAAAACAAAAAACACATTAATGAAACAAAACACATTGACAGAATTACTACTACTGTCAAGTGCAAACTTAAAGGGAACCTGTCATCTCCGAAACACCTCCTGAACTAGAGTAAGCGGTGTATAGTGTAAGTGATGCTGAATCCGAATATGTACGTTTTATCTTCATACTCCCTTCCATTCTGATGCTGTGCTCCTACAAACCAGCAGTAAAATGCACTCAGTGGACTCACTCACATAATGGAGAGGACTCAAAGCAGAATCCTCTCAATGCATTTTACTGCAGGTTTGTGGGAGCACAACATCATAATGGAAGTGAGTATGAAGATAAAACTTACATATTCAGATTCAGCATCATTTACACTATACATCTCTTACTCTAGTTCAGGGGGTGTTTCGGAGATGACAGGTTCCCTTTAAGGTACTATTACACCAGCAGATGGCATACCAATCACAATAAACGATTGAATATTTAGCGATTCGTTTTGCTTATTTCATAAATAATCGTTTGTACTAGCGGTCGCTTTTAAATCATTCCTTGTTATTTCATGTAAACATAGGGGACAGATGCTTGGTCAAAAGGCCTGTATGAGATTGTTAAAGAGTAGGTGACTCCATATTATATGAACGGATCTATGACCATTTTGCGGACTTTTACAATGCAGATTTTTACAATTGGGCTTGTAAAAAGTGCAGGATGCACATGGACCGTATGAGTATTTTGTGGATCCCGAATTGGAGATGGGAAGACCGATACGGTTGTGTGAACATTAATAAGGCATAGCATGAGAGAGCTCACCTGTTCCTTAAATTGATCCTGTGCCAGACAGTCAACTACATCCACACAGCCCAGCAGGCAACCAGTTGGGTAATCCTTGGGAAAATGAATATCTAAAAATACAGAAAAAATACTAATAAATGCAAAGGATAGTTAGTCACTTAAAATGTAATCAGTAGAGATGAGCGAACGTGCTCGTAACGAGCACTGTACTGCTCGGATCCCCTGCGCTCATATGGGCGCAGGCATCCGGATCCGTCGGGTGAGGAGGACGGATCCAGATGCCTGCACCCATGCGAGCGCAGGGGAGCCGAGCGCTACAGTGCTCGTTACGAGCACGTTCGCTCATCTCTAGTAATCAGATCAAAATATTAAATAAAATAAGACATCCAAAAGAACATAAGAGAAAATGCAATGCAAATACATTCAAATCCTGAATCTTGAATGAAGTCCTGTATTGTATCATCTACAATGTATACATAAAAAGAAAAATTAAAGGGAGTCTGTCACCTGATCTGAGCGTTTTAGACCGCACAGATCAGGTTATAGACTGCTTTGCCCACATTCCAAAAGTACCTTTCTTAGTGCTGTTCCACGCCAAAAAAACCTTCCAAAAAAGACTTTTTAAACTTAGATAATGAGGTCCGGCAAGTGCCCAGGGGCGGCGTTACTGCAGCAAGAGCCCAGGCCTCTTTCATCCCTCTGGCCTGCCCTCATATCCTATTATTACCTCTGCTTCCCAGATCTCGCGCATGCGCCACACCAGAGGTCTGCAGTGAAGAGAGAGAAGTGTGGGGCGAGATTTGGGAGGCAATAATAGGATATGAGGGCGGGCCAGAGAGGTGAAAGAGGTGTGGTTTTCTGGGCACATCGGCGAGTGACAGCACTAATAAAGGTACTTTTGGAATTTGGGCAAAGCAGTCTATAACCTGATCTGTGCGGTCTAAAACACTCAGATCAGGTGACAGACTCCCTTTAAAGTAATATAAAAAGAATTTCCACACTAGACAAATTGGCTATATGGTAGTAAATCAGAAGCTACAGCTAAATTGACTAGGTTTCATTTACCTGCAGCTCTATTGAACTGTTTTTTTAAGCCAACAGGAAGCCCTGATTAGAAGAAAATTGCACCCCATATCTGTGTTTTGTAATGAACTCTATTGCAATTTTTAAATATATTTTTTTTTGGGGAGGGGGGGGGGGGCAAAACCCCTGTCGTGGGCTGAGCTGCAAAGGGAAGCTTACTTACCTGCTTTATGGCTTCTCCACCGGGCTCCAAGGATGTAAACCTCCTGCTTGACGACGCAGCAGCCAATTATCTGCTCCCCTTGTAACATGAGACCATTTGTCATGATGCAAGGGAAGCAGGTCACTGCTGTGGCTAGTGAATGGCTGTGGCGGCGTCAAGCAAGAGGTTTTCATTCAGGGGCCCAGAGGAGTAGCCGAGGCAGTGGAGCAAAGGAGCCAGTGCCGGGAAGCAGGTAAGTGTACTTCCCTTCACAGGTCTGACCAGGAGGGAGAAGGTTTGCCAACCCCTGAAGGTTGACAACCCCTTTAAGCTCCCCTAAGTAATGAGTCGACTGCTTTTCATTTAGTTTTTGGAAGGTTTCCCAGCACAACCTTTATGAAGTAGTACTCGATATGATGTCTCCAGCTCCGAGATTTCCTGTGGGGAAGGCCTTTTAGCTGCAGCTGCTATCCATAGACGACCTCTATGAGCACTGTACCATGATCTGCCCTCTACCCTGAAAATGACAGTAGTGAGAAGCATAATTAGCAGTCTGATCAAGCACAGAGGGAACTGCAGACACATTTCAAGAAGCTGGAGTCACACCGAGACAAAATCACTTAGTTACACTTCTTGTCAGCGGGGGCAGTTGTAATACAATGCAGATTCAGCCACAGCTAGTGCTCCATCACACTGACAAGTTAGTACGAGTACAGTGCTCATTATGCAGGAACAATCCACTGTTACCTTCCCATAATCCAAGATGCTAGTGATGAAGCACCAATATTTGAGGATGGCAAGATGAAACAAACAGTAAAAATCCAAAAAAATCCATAAAAAAAAAAAATCACATTAAAATGTAAAAGCAGAAAGAATATAGATTAAGACATATTCAAAAAAATATATGTAAAAAGTGAACTTTGTATGTTTTTGTATAAATTTTTCAATTATTGCATGTCCATTTGCTTGCATTATAATTTGCATACTTTTTCCCATGGAGCACTGCTTGAAAATAAGTCTGTATATATCAGCTGCATCTCTGATATAGGAAGCAGAAGCCACCAAAGCTCAATTCCTATACATAACCACTTGAAAATTTCTGTTGGCTGCCTTTGAAAATAGCTTTTTAGGATTGCTCTGTTGATTGGGATATTATCCCATTGGGGAGAAAGGCTGCAAATATCACTTGTTAAAGGGTATGTCCACTACTTTTATATTGATAGCCTATCCTCAGGATAGGCCAGCAATATCTGATCAGCAATGGTCCGACACCACGATTAGCTGTTGGGGTGTAGTTCTGGAACTACACAGCTGGTTACTGCAATACCGCTCACATTCACGTCAACCCCTTTGGGCTAGTTTCGCACTAGCGGTAGAAGATCCAGCAGGCTGTTCCCTACCGGAGCTCTCTGGATCTGAATGCCTGCTGGCCCCTTTAACTAATATGGGGTTCCGCGGAGATCCGGCCGCCACCTGGCAAATATGCCATGAATCAGCCGCACAAAAAACCACCACGTGGTGACGTGATACACGCAGAAGAAAACATGACTGTAACTAGAAGTGGGAAGTTCACCAATCATCTAGTATTATTTCAGTTTCAAATACATTTTATAAGAAAAATTAAGAAGTCATTAAAACAAAAGACTGTAACATTATGTAGGCCGTACGCAAGAGGGCGATGAATAGTAGAGACACTTGTATGAACAGTCAGTATCACAAAAGAATGGTGATGGCATAATGTCAGGTATGGCATAAAATATCAGGGATATAGAAAAACGAAAGTATGGCCAAAGCATGACTGAACCAGTATATTCAAGGTGATCACTCCTTGGGTACATCTTAGGGCAACATAAGACAACCGAAGGGAGAAGTAGTAGGAGGACAGCCATGGCTGCCAAAGTTGCAGATAACAATCAACAGTATCACGATTGCTGCAATCTTTTGATATATTGCCAATCTATCCATGCTGTGTATAACCTCAGATATATGAAGGTGGTCGGTTTGCCATTTGGCAGCAATTTGGATGTGTGCCGCTAGAGAAGTTTTATGAAGCAGTTAATGGCGCGGTTTGTCCCCAAGTAGTACTAACCACAAAAAAGGTACTAACCACAGGACAGGCCCACCAAATATGGTACATAGACCCTATGGAATCACACCCATGAAAGCAAAATGGTGAAACCAATGGGTAGATACGATGTAATTTTTCAGGAACCAGATAAGTTCTATGTAGGACCTTAAGGCTACTTTCACACTAGCGTTTTTAAATTCCGGTATTGAGTTCCGTCATAGGGGCTCAATACCAGAAAAAAACGCTTCAGTTTTGTCCCCATTCATTGTCAATGGGGACAAAACTGAACTGAAGACAACGGAATGCTCCTGAAAGCATTCCGTTCCGTCTTCAGACCGGAGAACAAACCGCAGCATGCTGCGGTTTGCTCTCCGGTCCAGGCATCCGCACCAAGACGGATCCGGAATGACCCCCAATGAAAGTCAATGGGGACGGATCCGTTTGGTGTGACCACAATGGTAAACGGATCCGCCCTCTATTGACTTTCAATGGAGTTCAGGACGGATCCGTCACCTACACATACAGACAGACATACATATACACACACACACACACACACACACACACTTACATACTCCAGGCAGGCAGGCCGCACATCTTCATGCCCAGGAGGCGCGCCGCTATGACGATTCCCTACAGCGCCCAGCAGAGGGCGCTGTGGGGAATCGTCATAGCTGCGCGCCTCCTGGGCGTGAAGACGTGCGGCCTGCCTGCCTGGAGTATGTAAGTATGTATGTGTTCGTGTGTGTGTTTGTGTATGTGTGTGTATGTATGTATGTCTGTATATGGTACTATGTGACATGTGTGGGGCCGGAACCGCGTTCCACAAATGTCCCTGCGGCAGTCCGGATCCGGCAGCACCCTTCACCTGCCGGATCCGGACTGCCGCTAGTGTGAAAGTAGCCTAAGAGACGTCTTAACTAATGGGACCCACCAACTGCCCCTACTAATGGTGTCACAGCCATTTACAGATAGGCAGTGAACAGTAGATGTCCTCCTCCCACATAGACATATAAGGCAACTTGCCATTTGATGATGGGCTGTTTAGCCAGCTATAAAGACGGGAAATCAATCCCACCCGTTCAAAACAATATAAAAGAAACCATTCAAATGGCGTGGAGGTGATGGTTGGGGTCACCCGCACTATAGTCTACCTAAAAGAATGGACTTGTAATAGTCTATATTCCTCGGCTGGAGGGAGAGAGTATTTAGATCTCACCTGAGAAGATGAGAGTAATTTCCCATCTCCAAGAAAGTCAGGTAATTGGGTCAAACGATTAGTAGACCATCATGTGAAAGCCCTTTTTCAAGCTATGGATTTGGAAAGTATTTCTTTGAAAATCTCTTTTGCACCATAAATAAAGTTGTGAGACTATGTAAATAGTAGTGCAATTTTGTAAGAGAAATGAAAGGACAGTATTTTGTCTTCCATGGGTAATATCATTCAGAATGTGGGAAATACTATTTTGTGTATGTGCCTTTCAAGACAAGTAATTTGATCAGAGAAAAATCTAAAAGGGAGCGTACATTTTTTTTCTGATATTCTTCTTTTGTGATTGTATATTTGGGGCCAGCTATTTAGCTTGAGCTGCTGCTCTGAGCTGTGAACAGTGGTTCCAGATATTTGATTTGCAGTGGCCGCATGGACATAGGAACTCTCATTCAAAAATCAATTTCTAAGGAGTGTTGGGGGCATGCTCTGTGCAGAGAGCGTAAGCTGTCCAAATATTCTACTGTAAATGGTGCGATTCTCTAGCATTATAACAGAGGTGTTAAAACCCCGATACTATTAAGATAACTGATTGCCAAACACTCCCTATCTCTCACATAAGCAAGCATGCTAGGCTTGGCAGAATGAGGATGTTTTTTTAATAGGGAGATCCTGCCACAGTGCGCTTTCAGCAGCTTTTCTCGGGACAAAGGCATGTTGATATCCAACATCTCTGATCCTTCTTTCTCCCAAATCTGCTATCAGGAGAAAGTCTGATAACCCCCAAACACACTACACGCTCAGCCAAAATTGGAAGGGTCTGGGCATGTTTACCCTAAAATGATAATAATATAACTGCTGAGAAGTGATTTCTGCCAAACAGGAAGTGTCAGAATATTGTGAGTCTCAGCGGCCAGAGTGAGGTTTGCACGATTTCAGAATTTTCATTTTTCTAAACAGTCACACAATAAACGTCATGAAATACTTATGAAAATACATTTAATGTAAAAAGTGGATTTAAACAATAAGGTATTTTCTGGCAATACATTCCTGTTAAGGTCTGAACACAAAAAAAAAATGTATGAATTCCGGCAACTTCATTACCTTTTAATGCCAGCAACAAGAAGTGAAGCCCATGGCTGGTGCATGCTAAGGCACATGCCCTGATCACTAATCTCCTGCAGTTCTCTGTCTTGTATGCGAAGTCTGCTCCGCTCATCTGCATCTTCTACACCGGTCCTCTTCCTATTTGAAGTTGCACTCACCTGATCAACCCACTGGGGAAACAACACAACAGAACTGAGACCAAACATATTAATAGTGCATTTTTACATCTGAATAAGTATGCATCTGTAACATAAATTAAAATAGGTTTTCAAGAATTGCAATTTTTATGATCATCTCCCCCTGCCCGGCAGGGACCCCAGCTTTCCTCTCCTTCTTACCAGCGAGCCTGACAACCGGAGGAGCCTGGCTATTCTCTCTTGCAGGCTGTGACCTGATTCTTGCTGGTAGTGCCTCTGACTGTCCATAGGGCATACACATGTGCATTCTCCTTCTGGCTCTTGAAGGGCCAGTGTGAGCACCATAATCTTTCCCAGCCTATTGCTGGCCATCCAGGGGGACTTAAGGCACCCTGCACTGTGGGAGAGTGCCTGAGCAATAGGTTTTAGTCCGCTAGTGTCTGGCAAAGGTCTGCTGTTCTACATTTGTCTGCCCGTGTACTGACTTCTGCCTGTTTCTTGGATTTGAATCCAGGATGGCCTATCCATAGGAAAGGTCCCGAATATCAAATCAGTGGTGGTCTGAATCTTGGCACCCTAACCAATCAGCTTGTTCAAGGGGTGTCTGTGCTTGGGCGGTTGATCCGTACACATGCATGCCCTACATTTTGTAGCAGCTCTGTAGGGTATTGCATATATTTAACTGGAACAAAGCTGCCATACTCAGCATAGATGCTACTGTATGTAACACAGGGTGTCAAAAGTTGGACCCCCACAAATCTGATACTGATGACTTCTCCTAAGGATAGGCCATCAATATTGTAACCCCAGAAAACCCTTTAAAGTACAATGTGCCCAATTTATCAACGCGATTATACTAGTTTTCTGGCATAATAGCCAGAAAAAAGTCACATAGTGTTCAAAAAGTGGCAAAGAGCTATGTCATAGTGTTTTGTGGAATATGATGCAAGCTACATTAGGATATATTGGCAAAATGCTTGAATGTACAACAATATCAGTGTCCCATTGTTACCGAAGCTGGGTAGACATATCTCAGCTAGAATGTGCAATTTATTATACGTAACAACATTACCGTACTTTAAGACGCATCGGATTATAAGATGCACCACAAGTTTAGACCAAAGAAAATTTGAAAAAATAAAAATTCTAGGTCCACGTTGAAGGGAATATTAGAGACCTGAGAAGTTTACCCTCAGTGGGTCCAAAGATCTGGGAGATCTGGGAAAAGTACTCAAAATATATCACAGAAAAAAAACTTCCGGTAAAACATAACCATTATTACTACAATTAAAAAGATTCCAAAAATATAACCAAGGAAAACCCCAGAAAAACACACCCTACAAAGTCCATATTCCACCCTACCTAAGAGCAGAACTGCCGCACTGACAAGGGCAATCCCAGTCTTCTTTGTTGTCCTTAGAAAACCCTGTGCACACTGGGGTATCCAGGTAAAGAGGTGGGATCGCAAAAAAGGTACTTGTATTTATGTATACTAATATACCTTTGTACACATGAAAAGGGAAGGTAGGATTTTAATTGTTCTGATGTCTCAGGACATAGATAAGTAATCTATATCTAGAAAGTCTTACAAGTATGCATCCAAAAGTCTTATTTTATATTCATTAATCACCTCTGTCTCAACTAACAAGGTCACTTTTATGTCCAAGAATGATAGACTACAAACTTCATATTACATTTTAAACTAGATTGGACTAATTTGCTGATAAAATGATATACCAGTAAAGTACTGTATTAATTATCCTACAGACTAATATATGACTATAGACACTCAAATAAGAAACTGAAAAAGCATGTTTGAGGTAGTTGTCATCTGTGTGCCCAGACTCTGCCATCTGCCTGAAACAGATGCACGCTCCTCCTGGGCATGAGTTTCAATGTGTTTAAAGGCTCTAGGATGTTGTTCTACTGTTCACTTTAGGTAGATGATATAGAAAAAATAATTGTGCTGATATGAAATGCCAGCAACTTTCTGTATAAATTGTAGCTTGTCCCGTCTACAAGTTAAACCCACTCTTTCCCTCCTTCGGGATTTACTTGCTGCTCGGGCTAAGTTAAAGGACATGGCGGTTCACAATGTTGAGCGCATGCTCCTGTACTCTAGGCAACGATTTTATGAAAGGGGTAACAAAGCCCACACTATTTTAGCCAGACAGCTCAGGGACACTGTCGCTAAGAGTTCCCCCCCAAGGAGTGAAAGATTCAACCGGTAGTCTTCAATATCACCCTACGGCCATGGCTCAGTGTTTCAGGGATTATTACGCTCGCTTATACAATTTGGAATCGGTCAATAACTCTCCTACCGCACAAGTCCGGATACAGGAGTATCTGAAAGCGTGCCACCTGCCCAAACTACCGATAGACGCGGTGAATCTTCTGAATGCACCCATCTCGGCTGAGGAACTCTGAGGTTATTAAAACTCTCCCTGCTAATAAATCCCCTGGTCCAGATGGATATACAGACCTTTACTATAAGACTTTTAATGTTGAACTCTCCCCCCATCTTTTGTCTCTTTATAATTCATTCCTCCAGGGAGCTCCAATCCCCCCCACGATGCTGTCTTCACACATTGTAGTAATCCCTAAACCGGGTAAAGACCCACATGAATGCGCAAGTTACAGGCCGATATCCCTACTAAATGCTGACCTGAAAATCTTTACCCGTATCCTTGCTGCCCGCTTGAACATGTGGCTTCCCACCCTGATCCATAAGGATCAAGTGGGCATTATTCCACATCGCCAGGGAGGGGATAACACCCGAAGGGTCCTCAACTTAATAGAGGTGGCCACTCGCACTGATACCCCAGTGGTAATATTAAGCCTTGATGCAGAGAAGGCCTTTGATCGTATTGCCTGGCCTTTTCTATTTGAGACTCTTCGGGTGTTTGGTATCTCGGGGCCGTTTCTCCAGGCCCTTAGTAGCCTTTATACTGCTCCCTCTGCCCTTGTTAAACTCCCCTCTTGTTCATCAACATCATTTACTATCTCTAATGGTACACACCAAGGTTGCCCGCTCTCACCGCTAATTTTTGCCTTATGTATTGAGCCTCTTGCTGCCCACATCAGACTTCACCCAGATATCCAGGACTGCAGGTCCGAGATAAGGAGTTTAAAATATCCTTATGTGCGGACGATGTTCTCCTTACTTTGACCAATCCTCATATCACACTTCCTAACCTACACGCAGCCCTTACACAGTATGGGGCCCTCTCAGGCTACAAAATCAACACTTCTAAAACTGAAGCGCTGCCCGTCCTTGTACCAGCAGGGGTTCTCCAAAGATTAAAAAGTAATTATCCCTACAGATGGACAGAAGATGCGTTAAAATATCTGGGAGTATACATCACCCCTAATTACTCCTCCTTGTACTCGAAAAATCCCCCCCCCCTTTTTGTGAGCTTAAATCTCTCCTTCGCAAATGGAAACCTCTGTTTCTGTCTCTCCTGGGGCGGATAGCAGCGGTCAAGATGTCCTTACTCCCGAAGCTACTGTATTATTTCTAAACACTCCCGGTGCGTATTCCTCTATCGGAGCTCCGGTTGCTACAGCAGGCTATTTTCTATTTCATTTGGCAAGGCAAACGGCACCTCATACCTCGTGCGTTCATGTTTGCGGGCACGGACAGAGGTGGTCTTTCAGTCCTTAATGTAGTACATTACTATTGGGCCACACATTTGCGAGTGATACCCTTTTGGGCCTCACAGCTAGCGTTCACCAAATGGGTGAAAATTGAAAAGCTTTGGCTTGCCCCTGTACACCCAAATACCTTGCTGTGGCAACGGAACCCGACGTCAGCCTATCCCCCTCTACTGGGACCGATGGCCTTTATTAAACATGTCTGGCAAACATGCTATAAGAACTTTGCCCTTGCGTCCAAACACTCGTCCATGATTTCCTTTTTATATAACCCTGCTATACCTAGTAGCCTAACTGCCCCCATGGTCCGCGTCTGGTCGTCGCTGGGTCTATTTCGCCTGGCGGACATTGTCGATACCTCCACCCTGACACTTAGGTCCTTTTCCCAGCTACAGGAGCACTCCAACCTACCCCGTACGGAATTCCTCCATTATTTGCAGATTCGCCATCATGTAACCACTATTTTTGGGACACTCCAGGTCTCAGTCCCTACCCAGTTTGAACGTATATGCTGTCTGGGTACCAGTACGAAGGGCTTAATCTCTATAATATACCACCTCCTCTCGGCCCCAGGGGAGAGGACCTCACCCCATCACAAGTACATGGACAAATGGGTCGCCGATATTGGTTCTCCCCTTTCACATTCTGCCTGGCAGATTATTTGGAGTAGGACCGCAAAATCTTCCATCTGTACTACATATAAAGAAACGCAATACAAGCTACTCATGCACTGGTATCACACTCCAGCCCTTCTACACTCCCTGAATCCAGACATCCCATCAACCTGTTGGCGATGCCAGAAAGAGGTTGGCAACTTATACCATATTTTTGGGACATGCCCACTGATTGTGCCATTTTGGGAAGAGGTGAGGGATATTGTCCAATCCCTCCTCTCGATACCAGTTATACTGGATCCCAAGACCTATCTGCTCAACCTCCCACCTTTGCGACTGAGTAAACACGCCTCCAGGCTGTTCCTGCTTTTGTGTACGGCAGCTAAGGCTACTTTCACACTAGCGGCAGCACGGATCCGGCACCTAAAGGGTGCCGACGGATCTGTACTGCCGCTGACACGTGTGGAGCCGGAGCAGCGAACATACATGCACACATACACAGAGAACATACATACATACATACACACACACAAACACATACATACTTACATACTCCAGCCCGGGACGCCGGCAGCACGTCTTCATGCGCCTCCTGCGCGCAGTGATGACGATTCCCCACAGCGCCCTCTGCTGGGCGCAGTGGGGAAACGTCATAGCTGCGCGCAGGAGGCGCGTGAAGACATGCTGCCGGCGTCCCTGGCTGGAGTATGTGAGTATGTATATGTATGTATGTATGTCTGTCTGTTTCTCTGTAGCCGGATCTGGAATGACCCCCCATTGCAAGTCAATGGAGGACAGATCCGGATTACTGGTGTGTCACACCAAACGGATCCGTCCCCATTGACTTGCATTGGGGGTCATTCCAGATCCATCTTGGTGCGGATGCCTGGACCGGAGAGAAAACCGTAGCATGCTGCGGTTTGTTCTCCGGTCTGAAGACGGAACAGAATGCTTTCAGGAGCATTCCGTTGTCTTCAGTTCAGTTTTGTCCCCATTGACAATGAATGGGGACAAAACTGAAGCGTTTTTTCTGGTATTGAGCCCCTATGACGGAACTCAATACCGGAATTTAAAAACGCTAGTGTGAAAGTAGCGTGAGTCACTGATTGCAAAATCATGGAAACAAACGAACCCCCCCCTCTAGAGCTATGTTTCTTGCCAAAATGCGGGACATTAGGTCACTAGACTACCTCAAGGCCTTTCTTAACAATACATTGGATCAATTCAATGCGATTTGTCTGCCTTGGGATGCACACCCTTCCAACTCTTAGATCCTGTCCCCAATCCCCCTTTTCTTCACCCTCCCCCCCCCCCCTTTTTGTTTATATTTGTCCTCGCCTTGTCTTTTGTCTGTGTTGTTGTTTCCTTTCTTTAATCCGAGGAATATTATTTTGGGACTATTATAATTTCCCTACTCTGTCTCATTGATATTTTATAGTTCGCTGTATTTGCTTATGTCCTCGCTTATTATGTTTTCTTAAGCACCCTGTATATTTCTATACTGAAAAACTTGTGTACTTCTTTTTTGGTACCAATAAAACATACAGTTTAAAAAAAAAAAATTGTAGCTTGTATGAGGCCAGGCGAAGCGCGATCAGCGTGAAACGGCTGTTGACATATACTGTGAGATGTTTTAAAAGATGGAATAAAGAACTGCAAATTGATTTGGTGAGTGCTGCAAGTTTATTATCTCATTATAAATTCTATATGCTGAGCACCACCGGGGTCAAACGGCGGAGAAGCGCCAACTCCACTTTACCCTAGATGCATGTGGCAGTGCCAACCCAGAACTTTTCTAGTTAGTTTGGTGGCATTGTAGCTCAAGAGTGTTAAGGTGGAAGTGAAAAGTCATAGTAGTGACATAAAATTCATGGTACAAACACTAAATAGTGGTATTGGGTTACAATTAGTGTTGAGCAAATCAAAGTTAACGAAGTGGAATTCTATCTGAATTTCAGGAAAAACTCAATTCGCCATAAATCTGAATTTTCTGGCACTTCGTGGTAACTAATCAATTTTTCCTGAAATGGTGGTAAAAAACAAACAAATACAAAACAACAACATACTCATCTATTCGAGTGCAAAGAGGCCGTCACGCCCATCTTGATGAAGAAAATGTGCCAATTCTTGCGCACATGGACGTGTGATGTCACCACGCAGGGCGGGCACAGTGACATCATCAGTGATGACATCACCACGCCCGTCCAGACTTCATTATGTCAATGCGTGCCCTAATTAAATCAAGATGGTTGCGACGGCCTCTCCACGATCAAGTAAATGAGGTGAGTGTATAGATTTTTTTCTTTTAAGCCCTGATTAACCCCCTGATAGGCTGAATGTGACTCTCAGATGCCGCGAATAGCGTTGAGCACGGTATCTGAGGGGTGAAATTACAGGACAGTGAGATCGCTGTTCCCCGTCATTGTGCCTGCTCCACACAATGGAATGCAATTCATTATGAATAGAGATGAGCGAGCATGCTCAGCTGAGCGTACTCGGGAGCAATTTTCGAGTAGTAACGTACGCATTTTATAATCTGTACGCTAATGCATATGCATCTTATAATCTGTACACTAATGCGTACGCATCTTATAAATTTGTACGCTAATGCGTACAAATTACAGGATGCGTACGCATTAGCGTACAGATTAGAAGATGCGTACGCTACTACTTGAAAATTGCTCCAGAGTACGCAAGGCCGAGCATGCTCGCTCATCTCTAATTATGAAGTAATTCATAACAAATCAAATCAACAATCAAGTCACTGAAGCAGCCAAATCAAATTTTTGAAACATTTGCTCATCTCTAGTTACAATACTAAACATATGTTGCTATATTCTATCTAAAGCTATTTCTATAATTATTTTTTGGTCCATCATACTGAAGCCACTTACCACTGGTGGGGGAAACGACAAGGCTGGATTCAAAAGCAGGGAATCACGTGTATTCTCTCCTGAACGTCTCACTGGCTTTGATAATGTGCCTGAGTTAACTGCATGTACAACTTCATCAAACCTGTCAGGAGAATGAGATATTTTGGATCTGACATGTTACAAATCACACATAAACCGCTTTCTAATTAGGCATGAACAGTTTTACAGCAGTGTTATATGTCTGATTATTTGCGAGGACTAATGAGATCTCTATGACTCGGAATCTATGCGTGAGATAAGTATGACACTTTTCCTTACCTCTTGTGATACTCAGACAAGTCTCCTCCTTCTTCCACAGCTTTTCGCCCTGCAAAATCTATAGTGACTTTGCGAGAAAGCCGAGAAGCATGACGCAGCTCTTGCAATTCCTGTTCCTTCTTGCGAAGAGCCTCACGTTCTGCCTGGGACAGCCACTGGTTGGAATCAGTGGAGAAGTAATCGGACTCATCATCAATCACATGGGTGCGTCGAACACTGTATGGTAGAAAAAAATTGTGAAAATGTGACAAATGAAAGGTTCAGTTTACAGTTTAAAGGGACGCTAAACTTCTAAACACAAAAAAAAAATGGAAATCCATGTCATTGTCTTTGTCCATTGCAGTTTCACAGAGATTTTTACTTTTCCAGTCTCTTAGATAGTAAATCAGTATAGTAAGCCTTTTAGGAGCTTCTGAAAGCTGTAGAACTGTAATGGAGGCCTGATATTTATGTGTAAAATGGTTAAAGGGGTTGTCTGAGTTATGAAAAAAAATATATAGCACTTCAAATCTGATGGGCAGCAATATATAACTAAGTTAAGCAAGTTTTAGGCAAAAAAAATCCATATTTCCTCATTTCCCTGGTTCTCTTCTGGTCTTTGTTTACATGCAGTAATAACAATCTCAGCCCCTCCCCCTTCTCCCCCCTCTCTGCAAAGGGAATGAATACAAGTGCTGAGTGACATGTCTGCAGGAATACTCAGCAGCATGTTGTATGTGTAGGACTACAAGTCCCAGCTGTACAATGACACTGCTGATACACACAGGAAATTCTCCCTACCTGTTCTTGTACAATACAATTCCTCTATAGCTCCTTGCCCAGCATTTGTCTCCTCTCACTGCTGCAGCTACTGTTTGTTCTAAAGCCTTGAGCCCTCAGTGTGTTCTGGCTGAAGGGGTTAATGTTTTATCTGAAGGAAACCAGGAAGAAAGCAGATAGCAGGAGCCGGCAAAGGAAGGGGGCGTGGCCAGTGACGTCTTGTGTACAGACTCTTATCTGAACTGAGGCTTGTACAGAAACATCACAGAGCAGAGAGATAAGGTGACATCACAGGTCATGTGACCCTGAGTCAACTCTGAGAAACCAGCAGCTTTAGAAACACAAAGTATATGGGAAAGTTGTTATACCTGACAAGTTAGAAACATATAAAGAACAAAAAAATAACTCGGACAACCCCTTTAACAATACATATACTGCTTCTGTCCCTGTATAAGCAATTAGTAAGATGGCTTCTGCCACAAAAAAACCTATTGCCACTGTCAGTGTGTGTACTACTACTGGCACTGGATGTATTTCATACTATTGGTAAGATTCCTTCCAACAAAATGGCCACGCTCCCAGTGTAGACCAGTTATGAAGCCTAAACCCAGCCCCATCCTAAATGCCCTGGCTCACGTGCACTAGCATCAAAGTGGTAAGAAGACATGGCTGCGGCCTAAGAGAAGTATACACTGCTTTTCTGTTTTATTTGTTATGGTCTGCAATTATGATATAGGACAGGAGAGAAGCAAGAACAAAAATAAGGAGATTATGTTACATTTTGTCTGTGGTTCTTTTTATTTATTTGAATTCTGGAATTTTGGAAATAACAACACAACAAATCCTAGTAAAATAGAAAAGTACTAGATAAAAAGCTGTGAAATTGTAAATAGTTATTATTTCCTGGCTGCTTATACCACTATACAGAGGATTAGTAACCTCCACATCAGTCCCTGTCCCCAGTAAATCTAAATTCCTGAGAGGATACGGGTGCACCTGGGGAAACCTACACATCGGATGAACATACAAACTCCATGCAGATCTATTGCTTGGTCAGATTTGAAGGGAGGACACCAGCGCCACATGGCAACAGTCAAAATCTTATTGCAATAAAGTTCTCAAAATAATATTGGTTAGCACTGGGGTCTTGCAGCGCTGGGGTCCTAGGTTCGAAACCGACCAACGACAACATCTACATGGAGTTTGTATGTTCTCCCCGTGTTTGCGTGGTTTCTCCAGTCTCCTCCCACACTCCAGAGACATACTGATAGGGAACTGAGATTGTGAGCCCCATTGGGGACAGCCTGATGCTAATGTCTGTAAAGCGCTGTGGAATATAGTAGCGCTATATAAGTGCATAAAGTAAATAAACGTAATAAAAAAAGTAATACCTTGTCTTATCATATTCCAGGAGCTTGTCGCGATGCTGCATGGCCCTTTCTAAGCCTTCCTTAAGGCGCATTTCTTGACGTGGTAGAAGATCCATTTTCAAACTTGTTTCAGCAACTGGAATTAATTGTATATATTCATCAATAAAAAAATAATCACTAAAGGCAGGGTTAGGGCTTGTTCACATTACCGTCATGGATTCTGTTCTGGCTTTCCGTTATAGCATCGTTATAACGGAAAAAAACAGAATCCATAGAACGGAAATCAAAACGGACACCTTTAGAGGCATTCCGTTTTGATCCGTCAAATTAGAAGTATATAGGCAAGCATAACGGATCCGTCTGGTTTCCATTATGCTGAACAGAAAACAAAGTTCTGTTGACAGGACGGAAACCAGACGGATCCGTTATGCTTGACTATATACTTCTATTATGACGGTTTCTGGTAAAATTCGGAGAATTAGCCAGACACAAACCACTGCGCACTGCGGTTTGTGTCCGCCCAATTCCCGCCATTCTCTTTCAGATCAGACGACCGGATCTCAGTGCCGCAGATGTGAAACTAGCCTTAAGGGTCCATTCACACTTCCGCATAATGGGTCCGCATCCTTTCCACAAAATTGCGGAACGGGTGCGGACCCATTTATTTTCATTGGGGCCACAAAAGATGCGGACAGCACACTATGTGCTGTCCGCATCCGCACTTCCATTCCACGGTCCCGCAAAAAAAATAGAACATTTTCTATTCTTGTCCGCAGCCACGGACAAGAAAAGGCATTTCTATTATAGAGCCAGCCATGTGTGGTCTGCAAAATGCGGAATGCACATTGCCGGTGTCCGTGTTTTGCAGATCCGCAATTCTGCAAAACACGGACGTGTGAATGGACCCTAAAACTGTTCCCTGTGAGGATGCAACTGTCACCGAAAATGTTGTCATAGAATACAATTAGAAATAGTACAATGATAAAAAGGACACTTGTATAGTGGGGAAAAAATATGTAAGATATACTGGCTGGCTACTGCTGTAATGACCCCAATGTTCACAATGGTGTCCATCTTATAGACCCCAACACTTTATGTGAGGATTTCACACTATGAGTTGGTATGTGCCTGAGACGCAGCACATTTGCTCTACCCTGCTACCCCCAGGGGGGGCTGTGGGACTATAAAATTACCCCCCACCCACCAACACTCAATTTACTTTCTCACTTCTGTAGCACGACCCTCCTCACCATTTCTTGATGTCTTTATCGATTTATAGTTTAAAAAACAAACAAAAGTGTCAACAGAAAAAGACATTTTTTAAATCATTTTTTTATGTTCAGCATATTCTTAACTTTTGGTAAGGTTATTTTTAATTTCTCCATTCTGTAGCAACAGCAGCTCAGGCATGATAGGTGTCTCTATAATAATGTATAGAAAATATAATAAAACTATTTACAATCAGAAAATAAAAACACTAGAAAAAGGAATATGTTTCACCACCTGGTTTACAATAGTAAAATTAGGGGTGCACAAACTTTTAAATGCTGAGGGCCACATTTACAGATTGCTGGGGGAAAAAAAGATTAAAGGCTAGGACCAGGCAATTAATCAAATTAATTTGAGTACAGTCCAATGATAATTTTTAAAAATATTATCACATGAATTTTTTTTCTTTCTGAAGCACAGTATCAGTCCACATCAAAAACTTCAAACTGAAAATGCAGCTTTGTACTGAAGTGAGCAACCATTGGTTAAAAAAAAAAAAAAAAAACAACATCAAAAACCAAAAGAAAAAAAAACGCACAGATTCAGAGCTGATTTTTTAAGCATTTTTCAAAATCAGTGGTGTGAACTAGCCCTACCAGTAGTCTGTCCCACCTCTTCTCCTATTCTCCTCCTCCAGCAGCGTGATGTGCGTCAGTGAATGGTCGCATGTGGGGAGGAGGCAGAGCCATTGTTTATATTGCAATGGCGGGATCCGGAATGAAGCGCGTAGAAGCAGCAGCACAGTGAATGAGGCATGCTTGTGCCAGACGTCTGCTGCTGTAATTATTCTTCTGTTTTGGAGGGAGGCTAGGGAAAGCTCTGAAAGCTGTAGCCTGCTCTGTGTTTTCTATAGTCAGGCTGACGCATCACTAGGTGCTACTGCCAAAAACTGTTCCCCCGCTACTCCCAACAGAACGTAAACTTCTCCCTGCCATCTTCTGTACCCCTTCTCATGTCATTTACATTGTGCCACCTGTGCTACCCTGCCTTGCTCAAGCACTCTTCCCCCCATAGAGTACTTTTGTCTTTGCCATCCTTGCCTCTCCAATCTTTCAACTGCTTCCCTCCCCTTATAGAAAGGGGAGCACAGATAGTGGATACTCCTCTATATATAGTGCGCCCCTGACAGAAAAATAAAAAAAGTTATTGCCAAAAGCTAAATAAATAAATTAAATTATAATCGATAAAGTTGAAATAATCTAAAAAAATTTTTTGACATAATCTCCCAGCCCTAAAAAAAAAAAAAAAAAAGTCATATATTTCCATGTACTACAGATTACACTGCCAGCCATTGATGCTGCACCAGAATGTAATGTTTATACACCTGAACATATCATCAGTCGTTTGTGAAAATGGCAGAAATAAGTGGAAGACAAAATTTTGTGCCACTTGGTATAACAATTAGTTGGATCGGTCATGATAATAGTTTTCTTTAAAGGGATTCTCCAGCAAATAACACGTCTCCTGTTCACAGGATATTGGATAAATATCTGATCACTGAGGGTCCAACAACTTAGACCCACAATGATCATAACAATGGAGGTCCCCAAGTCTCCTTTGTGAATGGAGCAGTAGTACCCATCACTTCTATGGGACTGATGGGGATAGCACTCAGCTCTACCTCAGTCAGTCCCATAGAAGTGAGTGGAACAGTGGTCATGCATATACGCTTCTGCTACATTCACTCCCAATCTCTTGATCAGTAAAGGTCCCAACAGTTAGGCTACTTTCACACTAGCCTTAGTACGGATCCGGCGGGTGAAGGGACCCGCCGGATCCGTACTGAATAATACAACCTTGTGGATCCGTAATTCCGGATCCGGTTGTATTATATTTAGTATCTTTTAAATGGATCCAGAATAACCTCTATTGAAAGGCAATGGAGGACGTATCCGTTTACTAATGTGTCCACACCAAACGGATCCGTCCCCATTGACTTGCATTGGGGGTCATTCTGGATCCGTTTAGGTGTGGATAACTAGTACGGAGAGCAAACCGCAGCATGTTGCAGTTTGCTCTCCGGTCTGAAGACGGAACGGAATGCTTTCAGGAGCATTCAGTTGTCTCCAGTTCAGTTTTGTCCCCGTTGACAATGAATGGGGACAAAACTGAAGCGTTTTATTCCGGTACTGAGCTCAATACCGGAATTCCAAAATGCTAGTGTGAAAGTAGCCTTAGCAATCAGACAATTATCTCCTATCCTGAGGATAAGTGGAGAAAACCAATTTAAGACCGTAAAGAGAGACCTGGGAGGATTCTTTTTTTTTATACCACACAATGTATGGAAACATGTGAGTAAAACTACCTATCCCCAAATGCCAGGTTCTATAGCCAAAAAGAAAAGAATTTTAGCATTTTTCTCCTCAAGAGCTTGAGTTCGTGCTTACCGCCCAAGAGTTTCTTTCGTAATTTCTGACTTTTGTTGGAGTCTCTTAGTAAAATATCTTGCTCTTCTTTTGTACACACCTAATAGGAGTCAATAATAAAACAGTATAAATGAATGTAGAGTATTATAGGCTAATGTGTTTTTCCTACAGAAATAAAGGCAAACACACATTCATAAAATGTACTTAAAGGGGCCTCATGACAGACAATGGGGGCATATCGCTAGGATATGCCCCAATTGTCTTATAGGTGTGGGTCCCACCACTGGAACCCACACCTATAGTGCTTTGCGAAAGTATTCGGCCCCCTGGAACTTTTCAACCTTTTGCCACATTTCAGGCTTCAAACAAAAAGATATAACATTTTACATTTTTGGTGAAGAATCAACAACAAGTGGGTCACAATTGTGAAGTGGAACGAAATTTATTGGATCATTTAAACTTTTTTTGTAATAAAAAAACTGAAAAGTGGGGCATGCAAAATTATTCCGCCCCCTTGCATTAATACTTTGTTGCGCCACCTTTTGCTGCGATTACAGCTGCAGTCTCTTGGGGTATGTCTCTATCAGTTTTGCACATCTAGAGACTGATATTCTTGCCCATTCTTCCTTGCAAAACAGCTCGAGCTCTTTGAGGTTGGATGGAGAGCGTTTGTGAACAGCAGTTTTCAGCTCTTTCCACATATTCCCAATTGGATTCAGGTCTGGACTTTGACTTGACCATTCTAAGACCTGGATACGTTTATTTTTGAACCATTCCATTGTAGATTTTGCTTTATATTTGGGATCATTGTCTTGTTGGAAGATAAATCTCCGTCCTAGTCTCAGGTCTTTTGCAGACTCCAACAGGTTTTCATCCAGAATGGTCCTGTATTTGGCTCCATCCATCTTCCCATCAATTTTAACCATCTTCCCTGTCCCTGCTGATGAAAAGCAGGCCCAAACCATAATGCTGCCACCACCATGTTTGACAGTGGGAATGGTGTGTTCAGGGTGATGAGCGGTTTTGCTTTTACGCCAAACATATCGTTTTGCATTGTTTGCAAAAAGTTCGATTTTGGTTTCATCTGACCAGAGCACCTTCTTCCACATGTTTGGTGTGTCTCCCAGGTGGCTTGTGGCAAACTGTAAACGAGACTTTTTATGGATATCTTTGAGAAATGGCTTTCTTCTTGCCACTCTTCCATAAAGGCCAGATTTGTGAAGTGTTGGACTGATTGTTGTCCTATGGACAGACTCTCCCACCTCAGCTGTAGATCTCTGCAGTTCATCCAGAGTGATCATGGGCCTCTTGGCTGCATCTCTGATCAGTCTTCTCCTTGTTTGAGATGAAAGTTTAGAGGGACGGCCGGGTCTCGGTAGATTTGCAGTGGTCTGATACTCCTTCCATTTCAATATGATTGCTTGCACAGTGCTCCTTGGGATGTTTAAAGCTTGGGAAATCTTTTGGTCTCCAAATCCGGCTTTAAACTTCTCCACAACAATATCACGGACCTGCCTGGTGTGTTCCTTGGTCTTCATATGCAGAACCCTGAGACTATCACAGAGCAGGTGCATTTATACGGAGACTTCATTACACACAGGTGGATTCTATTTATCTTCATCAGTCATTTAGGACAACATTGGATCATTCAGAGATCCTCAATGAACTTCTGGAGTGAGTTTTCTGAACTGAAAGTAAATGGGCCGAATAATTTTGCACGCCCCACTTTTCTGTTTTATTATTACAAAAAAAGTTTAAATGATCCAATAAATTTCATTCCACTTCACAATTGTGACCCACTTGTTGTTGATTCTTCACCAAAAAGCAACCAAAAACGTTATATCTTTTTGTTTGAAGCCTGAAATGTGGCAAAAGGTTGAAAAGTTCCAGGGGGCCGAATACTTTCGCAAGGCACTGTATAAAGAGAATGGAGCCCCAAGTGCATGCGCAGCCGCCCTCCATTAATTTTCGATGGGGCCACCGAAAATAGCCGAGCGCTGGCTCTGCTATTTCCGTCGAGGCCATAGAAGTGAATGGGAGTGCACTCCCATTCATTTCTATGGGTAGTCGGCTTGGTCGTAGCCGGACCGGGGTCGTCCAGCCACCACCTTGCGGGGCTCCGCTCTAGATATAGGTGTAGGTCCCAGTGGTGGGACCTGCCCCTTTAAGACAATGTGGAAATTGTCTATGATGAGACAACCACTTTAAGGCCTCGTTCACATCTCCGTCAAGAAGATCTGGCAGGCTGTTCCACTGCCAGATCCCCATTGACTGTAGTGAAGTCCAGTGATGATCCAGCCACTTTCCGGCATAAATGCCAGTTTTTGCCTGGCCAAAAAACAGTTTTTGCCTGGCCAACAGCCAGCATTTGTGCCAGATCAGGCAGCCGATCTCCTTAATGGAGATATGAAAGAGGCTTAAATAAAATATATACACAATATGTTGTCTAGCAGCACACAACTCCTTAACAGGATGTTATTCTTTAATTCATACCATGGCAGCATCATTTTAACCCTTCCCAACCTAAAAGGTATGGCCACTTTAGATGTGTGACCGCCTTGGAGCAAAGTACCATGTGGCCGTATGAGCCAAAGTAGTATCACTATTACTAATTAGAACAATATTGTTAATGCAGTCTTCATTCCGCATCCCAGCTGGAGCACGGCCACTTTGTGTGACTGTACCAAAAAACATGGAAATGCAGATGTCCAATAAAGGTATGCCAACTAAAACAGTTGGCAGGAAAGCAAGCCTAATGGCTACAATGAAATAACCCACTTTTCTGTGAGCAGAGCATTGTTTTTTTTAACAATTTTTATACTATTAATATTTTCTTTCTTTTTTAATTTTTTAAGAGCTAAGCCGCAGATTCCTGCACCTTAGGGCAACAACGTATGCAGTCTATACATCTGTCCACTAATGTATCATCCTTTTCCTAAGTGACTATGGCATCACATTCTGTAATGGAGATACTACCTTTGGCTGTGACTTTAAATAAAAACTTGATTATCCGCCTATTTCTCTTGATTTTCAACATTTTAACGCCAATAGCACTAAAATGCGACTTTTTTAAACCAAAATTCGCCATTTCAGCCAACCTGCCAGACCTTACTTGTGACTTTTGAAACTTATTTGCGTATTTCCAGTGGTAAATTGCGACTTTTGTCTCAGAGTCGGGACGTTTTTGTTGAAGGTCAATTTTCTGACATAACCCTGTTATTTAGCTTATTTATATTAGATAACAATAAATGCATCCTATTTTATTACTTCCCGATCACTTGTTTCCACGACCAGTTGGTTTTCTTTTCAGAAATGTGACTTTTTGACAAAAAGTCACATCTTTCTGCCATAAACGCAACTTTTTACACAAACCACCACTACATAAGCTGGCTTAATTGTCTGCAACAATTTGAGCCATATCTTCCGATAAGAGGTTGATAAATGAGGCGCCAATTTGATTGCCCCGCCCACTTTGACATTTATAACTCATTTATGGCGCCTGCATTCTTTATGGGGGCGATTCTGGAGAAAACAGTTGATAGATTTGGCGCAAATCAAAACGCCATTCTTTTTGACATATTTTACACCATAATTCTGGCGTAACATGATTAGTAAATGTCCCCCATTTTATTCCAATCTATAAACATCATTACTAAGGGTACAAAGTGATGCAAACTCACTAATGCAGGTGTCAGTTATGCCACCCCTTTCAGCCATAAAAAGTTGGTTGTAAGGGCTGAGTATGTCCCTGTATCACTAGTATATATAGTGAGGATCTGACTGCTGGGACCTCCACTGGTACCAGACATAGTGCTGCTCAGTCTTGGTGCTCTGTCTGGCATTACCTCACTTCCTCTGTTCTCTACACAGCTTTTATTCTGGAGTGCCAAGGTGCACAAAAAACATTGAAGGGGCCTCAGCCTCTTCATTTGTACGATGGTAGGGTCCTCAGTGCTCACACTTCCACATTAAGCAGGTGATGAAATATTCGAGACTTTACTGTTGTGGTGAGAAAACTTAAAGAGGACCTTTCACCGCTCCTGACACGCCTGTTTTAATAGCTTCATGCATCCCCATGTAATAAGAATATTGGAGCATCTATTCTTATGACTCTATGTTGTGCCATTCCTTTATTATTCCTGCTAGAAGTTATAATTGAATTGCTATTAGCCTTAAGTAAGGGTACAGAGGGGTGGTAACTAGTTGGGGGTGTGTCCCTGCACAGACTCACTCTATCCAATCCAATCAGTGCTGCCGTGTTCAGACTGTGCAGATACACCCCCCCAACTGGTTACCTCCCCTCTGTATCCTTACTGAAAGCTAAAAGCAATTCATTCATAACTTCTAGTGCAAATAATAAAGAAATGTCACAACATAGAGCCATAAGAATAGATGTTCCAGAATTGTTATTACATGGGGAATGCATGAAGCTATTAAAACAGGCATGTCAGGAGTGGTGCCAGGTCCTCTTTAATCTGACATGAAACTTTCAACAATGTTATAAAAAATAAAATCATGCTTGCAGATTTTTATAGAATTTTATAGTTATCTGTTTTTTTTTACCCATCTTTTATTATAGTCTTACCAGGTTGCCGCAAAACAAACATGGTCCCGATCCCTCTTGTTCACACACAATACGGCCACAGGTTGTGCAGTTGTTAATAAGCTTGTGCTTTTGAGCCAGACATTCACAGGGGTGACGGCCTGGGATCAGTACAGTCAAGCGATCCTGTCCTTCTTTAGTATAAAGGTTGACATACTTCTGCTTTTTCTTTGAAGATGACAAACCAGCCATTTCCTGAGCTTGAGCTTGCTGGTGAGAAAGAGGACATGGTTAAGTAGGAAGGCTTTTACCAAAGGGCACCTCAATAATAGCCTAAGCTGACCTAAAACACATATGGCATCTTCATCCAGGAAAAGAATTATAGAAGATGGTTATAATTAAACAAGTGAATGAACACCACCAAACGATGTATACCACCATGCACTTCCTGGTGGTCTTCATTTTTCTCATACGCCCAGACCTGATAATAGTCATGTTGGTGGAGTTGCCATACTTCTTTACCCACGATGCACCTTCCAGGTCATTTCCCCAGTACCAGGGGCATAGCTATAGGGGAAGCGGCTGCTTTGTAGTCTGAATTCAGAAGGGGCCCATTCAGGAGGAGTGTTAAAAAAATTTTATTGTCAGGGCCCCCTCAACAGTATTATACAATAACATAATATACAGTAACAGTAAATACAGGGACATGACATACAGTATATACGTGTAGGAAACGGACGGGGTGGCTGCTGGGCCTCATCTGAGAGAGCGATTTTGACTAGCTGCAGGAGTGGGGGTTGCAGAGGAGGAGGGGGTTGTGAAGAAGTTGCTGTGGGGCCAGTCATTTCTAGTTATGCCACTGCCCAGTACTATCACTTACATTCCCATACTTTGAGGTCTACACCCTCCAACTCTTCCACCCAATCTCCCTGACAGTTTTGGCTGTTTACTGACCCCCTTGGCTAACCCACCCAGTTACTGAACCTCTTTGCGAATTACCAACTCTCATTCTGAGTGACTTTAACATCCTCACAGACAGCCCAAGCTCCACATCTGCCTCCCAGTTTCTATCTCTAACCTCCTCTCCTGGACGTATAAAGTCAGTAATACACTGGACCTGGTGTTCTTCTGGCTCTGCTCTGTATCTGATCTCACTAACTCTTCTCTCCCTCTCTCTAGCCACAACCTTCTTTCTTTCATTGTTACAAATCCTCATCCATTCCAGCAAACTCCTACTTATCTGATAATCAGAAATCGACATGCCATTGACACTAAGAAACTTACAGACACTTTACAGTCATCACTGTCCCAAATTTCTTCCCTGACTGCAAAACACTATAATAACCTTAGAAGCACGCTGGATGAAGTAGCGTCCTCTACACTCAGAACCTACTAACACAGAAGAAAGCAACTCTGGCACACACCTCAAACTCGCTTTCTTCAGCCCTGCTCCAGGATTGCTGAATGCCTATGGAGAAAATCTCATACACCAGAATATTTTTTCCATAATAAGTTTATACTAAGCACCTATAACTCTGCCCTCCAACTAGCCAAACAGACCTATTTCACCTCACTCTCATCCATTCACTATCCAATAATACAAAAACACTTTGACCTAAAGTCCTAAACTGCAGGTGACCATTATTGACCTCTGTGCTGTAGATCTGGACGCCTACTTCAAAGATAAAATTGAATACATTCACGTGACATTATCTACCAGTATCATCGATCCCCTTCCATCCAGCACCTCCTCTGGTTCACTTTCCACATTTGACCCAGTCACAGAAGAAGTCTCCAGACTCCTCTCTTCTTCTCACCACCCTACTACCTGCACTACTGACCCTATTCCATCACATTAACTCCAGTTTCTCTCCTCAGCTGTCACTACTCACCTAAGTAAAATTTTCAACCTCTCTCTCTTCTGGTATCTTTCCATCCTCTTTCAAACATTGTGTCAAAAATGACCCCTCCTTAACTGAAAAAAACATCTCTTGACCCATCCTGCACAGCTAACTACAGACCTGTTTTTAATCCCCCTTTCATCTCTAAACTTCTGGAACACCTGGACTATTCTGGCCTCATCCTTTATCTCTCTGTTGTAACTGCCCTTACCAAAGTGACAAATGACTTCTTAACAGTTAAATGCAACAGTGACTACTCTCTACTTATTCTTCTGCATCTGTTGACATTGAAGGCCACCAACTCATACGCAGCATGCTCCAATCTATTGGCTTTAAGGACACCTTTCTCTCTTGGTTTTCTTCCTATCTCTCTGACCCCTCTTTCAGTGTATCATTTGCTTGCTCTACCTCCCCTCTTCTCCCTCTTGCTGTCGGGGTTCCTCTAGGTTCAGTCTTAGATCCCCTCCTCTTTTTTCTCTACACAGGCCCTATTAGACAGACTAGCGGAAGATTCGGTTTTCATCTCTATCCTGATGACACCAAATATACACTTTATCCCCTCACATCATCCCTGCTGTACTGCAGAAAACCAGTAACTATCTGTCTGCTGTCTCTAACATCATGTCCTCTCTCGATCTGAATGTAAATCTTTCAAAAACTGAACTTCTGGTGTTTTCTCCGTCTACTAACCTACTTAAACCTGATATCTACATCTCATTGTGCGGCACTACCATAACGCTTGGCCAGTACGCTCGCTGTCTCTGTGTCATTTTTGACACTGATCTTTCTTTCATCCCCTATATTCAATCACCCGTTCATGCTGCTTTCACCTCAAAAACATCTCTAGAACTCGTAACTCATTTTAATTAGTATCCTTATCACTAAACTCTCCCCTCTCCAATCTAGCGATATGCCCCAATTGTCTGAGATGGGAAAACTCCTTTAAGCCACCGTAGACTTGGACATTTGATAAAATTGCCACATAGTAAGCCAAAGCAAAACAAACTTTAAAACTAGTTTTCCCCACACATATTGTACTGACCTTAGCCAAGTCCATTGGAGTCTTAACCTCTTCAGCAGCTGCAGTAGTCAGAGCAGAAGTTGGGAGAGGTTCCAGCCTGTTCCTTCCTTTACGTCTGCCTTTTCTTGACTGGTCTGTAAAGGATAACCCCTGCATACCTGGCGTATCTGATACATGAAACACTCAGTTTAGATATGTTCTCGTGATCACATTCATTCAATGATTGACATGCCATGAAACTGGCAAACATTTGCTGTAACAGAATTGTAAACTACCTTCTAGAATCCATACCTGCTCCAGCATAAGGGCTCTTTCACACGAGAGTATTCCTTGCAGGAATCACACTCCGTGTGTGAGAGAGGAATCCTGGGTTCTGGACTTACAGAAGCGCACAGGATTATCATGATTGATAATGATGTGTGCCTCTGCCTGACCTTTCTGTAATGGAATCATACTGACAGCTTTATGTCAGTTACAGAAAGGTCAGGCAGAGGCACACAGCATTACTGATCATGATAATGCCATACACTTCTATAAGTCCAGAAAGCACAATCCTTCTCTCACATGGAGCATGATTCCCGCAATGGACACGCTTGTGTAAAGGAGCCCTAAGAGTGTAAGTATCTTTTCAAAAAACATTTGATTCTATTCTGCATTTAAAGGGGTTATCCTGTAATACAGGGATCTCAAACTCGTGGCCCTCCAGCTGTTGCAAAACTACAACTCCCAGCATGCTCCAATAGCTGTAGGCTCTACTGGCATGATGGAAGTTGTAGTTTTACAACAGCTGTAGGGCCACGAGTTTGAGATCTCTGCTATAATAGATAATGATAACTCATGCTCAGGTTAGGTTATTATTGGAGGTCCAAGTCCCGACACTACTAAAGGAGAAGGAGAGTTCCTCGGATCATTGCCCCATGTAAATTGAATCTTACATCAGATCTATTTGCCTGAGGTAAATGTAATTCCTACAATGTAGCACAACCAAAGCATGCTCTTTACAGATCAAACATCAGAGGGTGGCTACAGCTGAAAAGCACATTAGGTGCAATGATGAACAGAAGATTAGTGTAACATGGCAGCTCAGAACACATAGGCTTGCAGTGTAGTCTGCACATTAAAAGGGTTCTCCAGGATTTAACAATTCAAGTCCTATCCACCATCCATCAAAATCAGATCAACTTCTGAACAACTGATGGGCAGAGGTGTCAGACCCCGCTGTTCTGATACTGATGGCCTATCTTAGGGATTGGTCATTAGTTGTTAAAGGGGTTTTGTATCTTTTTCTTACTGATGATCTACCCTCTGGATAGATCATTAGCATCTGATCGGCAGAGGTCTGACACCTGAGACCCCTGCTGATCAGCTGTTTGAAATTAGCGGAGCTGGCAGTTGCGCCATGGCCTTCTGGCTGTTTCCTACAGACCAGTGACATCGCGACTACTATCACTACTATGAAGTAAATGGGGCTTAGCCACGCCCAGGGCAGTGATAGTAGTCGTGAAACTCTGGGCCCGTGGGAAACAGCAAGAAGGCCGCTGTGCTACTGCCAGCATCACTGCCTTCTCAAACAACTGATCTGCAGTGGTCCCAGGTGTTGGACCCCCACCAATAAGATGTTTATGATCTATCTAGAGGATTGATCATCAGTAAGAAAAAGCTACAGAACTCCTTTAAATCCAGGAGAACGCCTTTAAAGGGGTTGGCCGATTTCCTAGATTGATGACCCCCTTAGGATAGGTCATCAGTACCAGATCAGCGGAAGTCCAACTCCCAGCAAGCCCGCCAATCAGCTGGTTGAAAAGAACGCAGTGCTCCATTCTCTTCACTGTTGACACTGCAGATAAAAGCATTGTAATTACAGCTCCCCCTTCCCATTCAATCGAATAGTAAGGAGTTGTAGTTACACTCTGTCCCACTCAAGTGAAGAGGGAGAAGCTGTAATTAGGCCTCTTTCACACTAGCGGCAGCACGGATCCGGCACCTAAAGGGTGCCGACGGATCCGTACTGCTGCTGATACATGTGTGGAGCCGGAGCAGCGGTCCGGCCCCACACATGTTGACACAGACATTGGGACAAGACACAGAGAACATACATACACACACATACATACTTACATACTCCAGCCAGGGACGCCGGCAGCACGTCTTCACGCGCCTCCTGCCCGCAGTGATTACTATTTCCCACAGCGCCCTCTGCTGGGCGCAGTGGGGAAACGTCATAGCTGCGCGCAGGAGGCGCGTGAAGACATGCTGCCGGCGTCCCTGCGTGGAGTATGTGAGTATGTATGTGTTTGTGTGAGTATGTATGTATGTATCTCTGTATATGTGTAGCCGGATCCGGAATGACCCCCCATTGCAAGTCAATAAAGGACAGATCCGGATTACTGGTGTGTCACACCAAACGGATCCGTCCCCATTGACTTGCATTGGGGGTCATTCCGGATCCGTCTTGGTGCGGATGCCTGGACCAGAGAGAAAACCGCATGCTGCGGTTTGTTCCCCGGTCAGGAGACGGAACGGAATGCTTTCAGGAGCATTCCGTTGTCTTCAGTTCAGTTTTGTCCGGTATTGAGCCCCTATGACAGAACTCAATACCGGAATTTAAAAACGCTAGTGTGAAAGTAGTCTTACACTGAACGGCAATGTCATAGATGAGCAGGTAAACAGTGAAGAAAAGATCGGATGGGGTGCAGGGTGTCAGACTCCCTGCTGATCTGATATTGATGATCTATCCTAAGGATAGGTCATCAGCATAGGAAGCTGGACAACCCCTTTAAGGCCTCATTGCATTATTGGATATCAGAACACTACACATGCCAGATCTGCAGCGGTTACTGACCATCTATCCTACAGATCGGTGATGAGGAGGAGCTGTGAGGATTCTTTACTCTTTGCCAGCATATTTTTAAGTCATTGATGAAGTCTTGTTTCTGCTCATCATGGCCCTGGACAAGGTCATTTATGTAATCTTCTGTTTCTTCCCAGTCATCAATGGAGAGGATATACCTGTGAGTGACAGTGATACCCAAAATTACAAGTCTGATGTTATCACCTCCTAGTGCACAGTGGACAGTTTATCTAAAGTAATAATATCCAATGATCCAAAGGATCAAAAATATGTCCTAATTAATGCACTATATTAGTAAATAAAACTTAACGTTTATTAATTGTGTTTAATACTCTTAATGACACAGACACTTGTGGTTTAAAACTATCAGCAGAACTAGGGGGCAGCTCTATGTTTGTGTGTGCGATGTGTTTTTAGACAGCAGAGGCAGACCTGGTAGTGAAAGTCATATAAAATTCTAGAATTAGGAGCTGCTTCAAGCACTAGATATCCCTGCAGCGACTAGCAGGGAGAGTAAAGTGACAAGCTCCTAGTCGGTCGCTGTGGTAGCATTAACAGTGACCACACAATTGAGGATTACCAGTCCATGAAGTCTGTCTAGTTCTGCTGATAGTTTTAAAGGGTTTCTGTCACCAGAAATCACCCTATTAAACCAAGTGTCATTTGCAATGAGCAAATGACACTTGATGCCAGTAATGTTAGTATTATACCTCTCAGTCCAGCCGTTTTGCCAAAAATAGCGATTTTATAATATGCAAATGACCTCCCCTAGGTGCAGTAGGCGTGAACCTGCACCTAGGAGAGGCCGTAATAACGCCTCTTACCACGCCCCGGGTCGCGCTGATTGACAGGGCCGGGCAGCCAGCTCTTTCGGCTCATTGCAAATGACACTTGGTTTAATAGGGTGATTTCTGGTGACAGAAACCCTTTAAACCACAAGTGTCTGTGTCATTAAGAGTATTAAACACAATTAATAAACATTAAGTTTTATTTACTAATATAGTGCATAAATTAGGACATATTTTTGATCCTTTGGATCATTGGATATTACAAAATTACAAGTCAGCTACAGTTCATTGATTTCCAAGCAGTGTGAAGCTCATATCAGGGGGAACTAAAACCACATTATTCATCTAGAAGTGTAGAAGTGTCTTCTGATGACGCTGCCCTCTCAAATTCTTGATTTTCTGCAGTCACTGATGTACACTCCGACATCACCAGGAAGCACATCAATTAGTGGTAGGCGGTTAGACACTGTATCATTGCATTGTTATGGACTGGTCAGCAATGGACTAACAGATTAGTATATTTCATCCCAGACGTGAACAGCAATGAACCTCCAAACTGGTGTTGACCTGGCACTGAACACAGGCCACACCATGTCAGGGAATATTGGGGGGACTAAACTTTGCCAGGTTATAACACATCAGGGAGTATTGGGGGGACTAAACTTTGCCAGGTTATAACACGTCAGAGAGTATTGGGGGGGGGGGGGACTAAACTTTGTTCCATATAAAGAAGTGCAGGTAGAACACATCTGCGCACATAGTATACATGCAGTAAATGTTACTCCAGAGACTTCATCTAGGCCACTAAATAGAGGGACTTTAGTTGGAGGAGTGCTTTATTTATTAACATATGTTGATCCATAGATTAACACAGAACACATTCCTCATGGACAAGGACAGCATTGTGCTCAAGATCAGCCAAATAACAGATATCATCTCCTGTATATGATGACGTATGAACACTTCCTGTGCGCTCCGCTGACGTCAAAGCACTGCACTAGGAACGCTCATGAGGTATACCAGCTATTCCCGGGGGGCACTCACTGGACGACGTCTTCGCTGACGCTTAATCCGAAGCGGCGGTCCAGTTCTCCGACACACCAGCTCAGCAGATCAGCGGCCATGACAGCTGTCATACACTTCCAATAAGAAAAGTCACCATCTACTTCACTGACACTGGCAGAAGTATGCGGGACGTGTCATGTGACAGGAAGTCTCCGTGGCTCCGCCCACCTATGTGATCTATTCTCAGAGATGCTGTGCTGATCGCTGCGGTAGTCAGGCAGCGTGGACGCTGGATGGCGCTAGTGTACAGTGTGGAGGGAGTGTGCTTTCTTTAGGCGACTGCAGTTTGTCAAAGGAAGTTTGCTGGGCTGAATGCGACTGCCATATTCAGTAATAGCCATTAGCGCTAGACCCATATTTTCGTTGAGGAAAGTGTCTAGAGTTGACCTGATGGTGGGGAGGGTGTCTGCTACCCTGGGTCATTAGTGGTACTCCTAGTAGATTGGTGCTTTGGGAATTATTTCTGGTTGGTTAAAGTTATCCTCAATGCACAAAACACCCACTGATCACTAGAACAGGGGCCCCGTACCCCTTGCAGCTCCCCTGAAATGACGGGAGCAGCCTGTCGCACTTGTGCGTGGCAGCTTTATTCATTTCTATGGGAGTTCTAGAGATAGCAGAGTACAGCGCTGACCTTTAAAGGGGTTATCCCATGAAAAATGGGAAAATGAAAATAAGACATCGTATAGTTCTACAAAGCTGGAACCAGCCCTGTACCTCACATGGGTCCAGAGGTCTCCACATTAATTGCTCTGCTAGATTTATATCAAGCTGACAGCTCAAGGGGAGTGTCTTTTCTGTTGCAGCTAAGGGGGTGTGTTCATGCTCTCCCTATCACAGCTCAGAAGGCAGCTGAAGGATGAAAATGAGCATGTGCGGCCTTCTCAGTGAGAAGGATAAAGAAATAAGAAAAAGAACAAACAGCAGGTGGCGCTATGCAGATACATTTTAGTAAATAGCTCAGTGGCTATGTTAAAGGGTTATTCTCATTTTAGACAATGGGGGCATATCGCTAGGATATGCCCCCATTGTCTTATAGGTGCGGGTCCCACCGCTGGGACCCGCACCTATATCGAGAACGGAGCCCCCGAAGTGAATGAGGGCGCACTGCGCATGCGCAGCCACCCTCCATTAATTTCTATGGGGCCGCCGAAAATAGCCGAGCACTGGCTCGGCTACTTCCGTCGGCTCCATAGAAATGAATGGGAGCGCACCGCGCATGCACGGCCTGGCTCCCATTCATTCCTATCGGGGGCTCCGTTCTGGCTATAGGTGCGGGTCCCAGCGGTGGGACCCGCACCTATAAGACAATGGGGGCATATCCTAGCGATATGCCCCCATTGTCTAAGATGAGAATACCCCTTTAAATGTTTAATTACATGCAATTACAAAAGTATTCAGATCCAGATGCTGGTTTGAAAACTGTAGAATATTTTTTGGGAGACAACCCTTTCAAGCAAATATTCTGCCGAACCACTGTAACAGCACATCAATCAGCACTCATTACCTGCACTTACATCAGGGCTTTGGAGTCGGTAAGCCAAAGCCCCGACTCCAACTCCGACTCTTCAACTTCCCCTGACTCCCACTCCGACTCCCTCATACATGCGCATGTTTAAGCGATAACTTTAAACAAACTGCATAAATCAATAGTACAGATATGTCATGACAAAAAAAGCTTGTAGTATATGTTTTACTGGATATCTTTACTCTTAACTTCCAGTATCAGGCTTTTCTCTGGGTACAGCTCACTAAGGGCCTGATGTATAAAAACTGTCTAGGTCTAAGACTTTCTTTGTTGCCCATGGCAACCAATCAGAGCTCCCCTTTCATTTCTTCAGAGCACTATATGAAAGGAAAGTAGAGCTCTAATTGGTTTCTATGGGACAGTTGTCATACATAAGGCCCTAGGTGTTTTCCATCATACTGCTTCACAGTCTAGAAAGTGACACTATTAGCAATGCTAGATAACAAAGGCTAGGTAATTGCTTCTACACCTATAGTACTTTTTTACATGTGTGTTTCTGTATTTCTGAATTTGAGATGTTAGAAAACAGTTGCCCCCTTTATATTCTATGTATAGCATATAGAAGCCATGAGAGTACCTAACCTCTCCAAACATGAGCTCAGAGGAAAGCATACAGAGAGAACATGGACTGGACAATTGATTTATGCACAGTTTATTGAAAGTTTAGATATACTAAGAAGTACTTGCCTTAGGGGTTTTCTTAGCAGATTGATTCACTGGCTGACAGGCAGTTTGCACTCACACTGTCTCCTTAGGCTGTGGATGGGTCTCCAGCAGTTATTAGCATATATTAATTTACTCTGACAGAGCAGGAGGTTGTGATCTCTAACACAATTACAGGTAAAGCCATGTTTCTCAGTCCTCACAACACTTGTACCTTTTGCTTACTGCAGGTAATCACTCAGAGCTCAGTCTCATCAATCTTCACTGCTCTCAGCTAATCAGATAACAGTCTTTCTGGTCTTTAGGTTACCATAGAAACCTGTGTGCAGTGAGAGACCTGCTGCACTATTTATAGTTCATGACTAAAGTAAAATCTACTGACCACTGTATTTAGAAAATGTCTTTTTTTAACTGTCCCTTTATGTTGAAAGCTAATCTTTGTAACTAGTGAGGAAACCCCTTTAATCCTGTTTTCTCTAGTAGATCTGAGATGAGTGCAGCCATTCCTTCCCAGTGTCTTTTTCCTCTGATCTGTAGCGGAGGAGCTTCACTACTGTGCATCTACATAAAGGGCAGCACACATTTATCTCAACTAAAAGCCAGGAATAGACCAGACATTTATAGAACATTACATCATTTTCCCAAATTCTTATGAAAATATATTCAGCACATACTGCATTGAACTAATTGTACCAATTTGTTATATATTTCTGGAGTCGGTTCCATGAGCATGGGGTAGCCTAGTTTTGATATCAATATCACAAAATAGTCCCCTGGAGACTGAACAGAACAGCAGTGTACATGTGTGACAACAACCATTTCAACTCCTTGGGAACGGGCTCAAAACCCCCAACCTAGTGATCGGCGGAGGTTCCAGTGGTGGATAGATGTCCAATGTGGGAAGCCCCCTTTGAGGAAACTTTTTCATCTTGACAAAAGCTGATTGCTGATCAGCTATAATTGCCAAGAGATGTTGTTATGAGCCATACAATAAAAATAGATGGGTTTGGTCCACCAGAGAGTTGGTGATACTTAGCACCTCTCCTCTCTGGTTCATTGATGGAAGCCCTCACTGACACCTATATGCTCTCATAGGGTATGTCGAAATAAATCATGTTGCATTCAGTGGGCACAATATTTAATGGGGGCAAAAAGGGAGCAGAATACTTAATGGGGGCACTAAGGGGCATAATAATTACAGAGTGGACAAACTCTAAGAGGGTATCATACTGCATGAGAATGCAATAAGGGGGCATTATTACTGTCTGAGGGTGGGTAAAGGATTATTGGTCCTGTTCGGTGGGCAAAAAGAAGTAATATTAGGGGCCGTTCAGACGGCCATGGTATTGCGGATCCGCAATATCACAGATGCCGACCAGTGTGTGTTCCGCAATTTGCGGAACACATGGCCCAGCACCCCATTCAAAATGCCTATTCTTGTCCGCTACTGCGGACAATAATATGACATGTTCTGTATTTTTTTGTGGAGCCTCAGCTGCCAGCTCTCATTGAAGTGAACGGGGCCGCATCTATTCTGCAAAATTGTGGAATAGATGCGGACCTGTTTGCACGGTTGTGTGAACGGGCCCTTAGTCCTCATACACATGACCGTATGTGTTTTGCAGTCTGGACATCCATCCTATAGAAGTAAATAAGTCTGTGTCTGTGCTGCAAAAAAATGAAGATCAGATGTGAGGCAAAAGTACAGTTGTGTGTATAAGGCCAAAGGGCATTGATGGCTAACCTCCAACACTCCAGCTGTGGTGAAACTACAACTTCCAGCATGCTCCATTCATTTCTATGGAGTTCTGAGAACAGCCAAGCCAGTGTGCATCTTGGGAGTTGTAGTTTTACCACAGCTGGAATGCTAGAGGTTAGCCATCACAGCCTTAGAGTATGTTCAGAGTATTTTAGGTGTGGTTTCAGCACGGATCCTGCACGAAACCTCCTCCCACTATTTTCAATGAGAGGCTATGCAATAGTTCATGTACAGGTCCATTATCAAGGCTACAGGGGTAGCCTGCTCACAGTTTAGCGCCATTCAACTGAGCTAAAGCTGGTCCACAAGGAAACCTATGGCAGAAACAATGGCGCAGCACAGAAGTTTCTGCTTTGAGATACGCACAGATTTTGTGGATCACAAAAATCCTCTGTCTGAACAGTGTGTGGCGATACAAAGTGGACTGGGTATATAATATGGATAAGAATTGGGTGAGGTTTGAGGCATTAAAGCATTTGTGACAGCTGGCTGGCAGTCTGCTGTTGTCCTTTGTTTTTTTATCAGAGTTGTCAGGTATGATTTGTGATTTCACAGTTACAATATATACAGGAGAGATTTCTCTGGAATCAGTTGTCTTTATTGGTTTGCTATACTGTACTTCCAGTGTGTAGCAGGCCTGTCCCGCCAACTAGCCACAGAATTGAGCGGGAAAATCAAGAGCTGAAGAAGCCACTCCTCAGTGACACTGCCTGACATAGGGACTTCGGGCGGGAAGTTGGCGTGACAGGATGATTGACAACCGCTTCTCGGCTACCATTGGCTTATTATTCGAGAGTGGGCGGTGCACAAAGAATTGTGTGCAATAGGAATGCAGTGGGCGGGTTAGAATTTCGAGCGCCAAGGTGGGAGCTTTAAATTGCGCTATAGTGCAGCGTCCCGGTAGTGTGTGGTGATAGAGCGGGTAACAGAGGGATCATGGTGCGCACCAAGGCAGACAGCGCGGGCTCCTCCACCGGCAGCTACAGGAAAGGTGAGGGGACGGGGCGGCTGTCTACGTTGTGTTCATTGACTTTATTGTGGTGTTACACTGAGGGCAAACCTCACATAATAACGTCTCCTAGTAACAGACATAAATCGCAGTTCTCGGCGAAATTGTCTTGATATCTAGATAAACTAAGCTTGTGGCCGGGTTATATTTCTGACTGAGGGACGGGATGACATTAGCTTGTTGTTTTGGCGCCAAGGGGAGGAGGGCGCCAAAATGTCAGGAGCCCTCTGTGACTCCTATGTATTTACTATACGTGTGAGGTGTGATAATATCTGAATATGTACCTGCACAGCACACTAGATCATATTCTGTCTGTGGTTGGTTTTTATGCTGGATTGTGGGTAGACAGCCTATAGCAGCTATAGTGTAGCCTCAGGAACCTACCATCTTAGTACTTAGTCTGGACATAGCTACTTACTTCGGAGCTCTGAGATCAGCCCGTGGTTTGGTTAAAAATCCTGATTAAAGAGTGCAGCATCCTGTGCTCTTCTGTCTGGTGTAATCCTGGGCTACCTGACAGATGCTCAGGGGACATCTTTATGGTCACTGTGGTCCATCAGGAGCACTCTGTCATCGTGTGATCCAGTGACATGATGTACAGGTGATAAGTCACCACTATGGCTATCCTATCTCAAGAATTCTTGAGTTAAGAATGGGTCCTAGGGGTGGCATTTCCTGTGGGCATGCCAGAAAAGTCAGTTTGGAATAGTCCTTTAATTCTGAAATTGCCTCTTTTAATGTTTGTGTTATTTACTTTTTTAGCTGTTGCTGCCAGGGCACCGAGGAAGTCATTTGGGGCCACATCTAGTTCCTCAAATAATGTGACATCTCCTTCTGGGAAAAAATGTAAGTTGTGCTCTTTATGAACAAGTTTGTTAATTCTGTGCCTGTCCTCAGCAGTGATGACTTATCAATACACTTGGGGTCAATGTTACTGTGCTGCTTCTGAACAAGCATATGGTAGATCAAAAAAATTTATCTACACGATCAGCTGTTTGAGAAGGCAGTGTTGCTCCTGTGTGTGCTGTGGTCTTTTTTTGTGCATCACTTAAATGGGGCTGAGCTGTAGCTATGCCACATAACCAATGGACTTCTCGTCAGTGGCCAAGGAAACGCTGTGGCGCTCACTGGAGAACTGCTGCCATCTCATACAGGCTGGGTATTGGACCACTACTGATCAGATATTGATGACCTATCCTGAGGATAGGTCATCAGTTCTAAAGTCTTGGAAAACCCCTTTAAGTACATGCAGTTTTAAAGGGGCTGTCCCATGATAAGCATTTATCCCTATCCACATTTTGAGCTGAGCAATGGTCACTTAAAGGGAACCTGTCATCTCCGAAACACCCCCTGAACTAGAGTAAGCGTTGAATAGTGTAAGTGATGGTGAATCCAATTATATAAGTTTTATCTTCATACTCGCTTCCATTCAGATGCTGTGCTCCCACAAACCTGCAGTAAAATACATTGAGAGGTCTCTTCTTTGAGTCCTCTCCATTATGTGAGTGAGCACTGGAGTCCACTGAGTGCATTTTACTGCAGGTTTGTGGGAGCACAGCGTCAGAATGCAAGTGAGTACGAAGATAAAACTTACATATTCGGCTTCAGCATCATTTACACTATACAACGCTTACTCTAGTTCAGGGGGTGTTTTAGAGCTGACGGGTTCCCTTTAAGCATGCTGCCGTGCCGCTCCACTCGACTCTTAAGACTTTTTACAACTGTGGCACATAACTCTACCTTAATTTACTCTATTTTTATGTCTTTGTTCTTTACCATATGTGAAGCTGAAAGCAAATATGCAGGGGGAAATCCTGTATGTGTTCGACCTACACCAAAGTGGCAAAAAGGTATCGGCGACTTCTTTGGGTCTCCATCTACAAGCCGTCCTGAGAAAGAAAACCGTATACCATCTGATGATGAAGAGGAAGCTGGTGGCAGTGGAATTGGGAAAGCGCCAAGGAAGTAAGATGCTAATAGCAAACATTTATCATAGGTTTATGTATCTTTTGCTGTAGAGCACTTTATTTGTTTTACCTATGGTAGACGGGACACTATCTGACTGCCTAAATGAATGAACACCTGTGAAAAGTGAAGGTGTAAACTCGTAAATTACGGGCATGGCTAGCCACTCTTATCTAACTTTATTCTACCTGTTGCTTTGCGTCAAAATTTTGTGCTGCGCCCCTTTGGCGAGCTAGGCGAAGTGGATTCATAAGTCTAAAACGGCAAAATTCTGATTTACAACAAGGACTAGGTGCAATCACATCTGTAAATGTGGACCATTGTTTAGTTTATAAAGCATAAATATAGAAAATTTTACACGCTTTCCCACTGCAAACATTCGTCTTTCATTTTTTGCACTCGCACAGGGTTTGTTAACTTTTTTTCCCATTAAATGTAACTTATTAAATAAAATTGTAAGTGAAAATGTAACAAATATAAGGACATGTTTAGGGGATTGAGCAAGAAAAGTTATGGTTGCGAGGCCGAATGAGTCTCTTGAAGGGGTGATGCATTTAGTAAGACTTAAAGGGTTTCTCCTTTACCACAGTGTCCGATCAGCTGGGGTCCAACCACTAGAGACTCCGTCAATCACAAGAACAGGGGCAGTGTTTCCCAGCATGCCTCTGTCTGCAGCTCCATTCAAATAAGTGAATACATGCTCTTGGGATTGGCAGATGGCCCAGCAGTTGGACCCCAGACAATCACTTATTCTCTATCCTTTAGCTCATCCCATATCCATTGTGATGGGGCATTCCCTTTAATATTATGGCTCGATTCAAACCTGATTGAACAGATATAAATTTGCTATTGCAGATTTTTGTTTGGTCGTGTTGTACAGTACCAGCAAAGTAGATGAGCATTTGAGTTCTCCACAAAAACTACCATGTAAACTGACCTGAATTCTCTTCCACATGCTGCATACAAAAACTACAGACACTTGGTGCAGTTTTGGAATCCAATCAATTGCCCTGACTATTTGGGGCCTTGTGTAGGCTCCCAGCACTGTCAGTGAGCTGCCTAAAACATACAGAATGCACACGGATGTCATCCCTATTTTTTGCGGACCACAAAATACATACGGTCGTGTGCATCAGCCCTTAAGAGGACTGAAAACAGTACAGTAAAAAGTTTTTCAGATAATGACAGATATCAAAATCAAATCGCCCACCTTCACAAAGGTATCACAATGTCTGAACTATTAGTGTCAATATTTTTCCTGTGCGGTGAATGCTGTAAAAGGTCCACAATTCACCGTTTCTTGGTCATATTGTCCCCTGAAGAAAACAGAATAAAACTGCTTTTATTACAGCTCTGTAGACAGAAGTAGAAGAAAATGAGGGGAAAACTCCAAAGTAAGAATGGGCCTGGTCCTTAAGGGGTTAATGTGTCTTGAAGTGATCTTCTTTCCATTATTTGCAGATCTCGCCCTTTGCCTGAAGATGATGGTTCAGATGAAGACTGAAACAAGTTTTGACTTTTTTAAATGTAAATTTGTAAATAAAACAGCTTTTTGTACAGATGTTTCCAGTGTATTTACACTATGCGTCAGTATTGGTCGCATTTTAGCTGTTAAGGCTTTATTTGTTCGTTTTTTTTTTTATGTGCCTTCAAATGCTTCTGATGTTGGGCTTCTCCTGTCTATAGATACTTGAACTATCCTTGGCATAGGTCATCAATCTTAGATTGGGGGGGGGTCCAACATCACCCCCACTGATCAGCTATTTGCAGCAGCTGCTGGAACTGACAGAATGGCGCTGGAAGCAGAGCTGAGGGAATGGGGGTTACACACTTTTCTGATATTGATACTTCTAATGTCATCTAGATCTATAAGCTGGGAACCTCCGTAAATGTTACACATTTTGCAGTCTTGTATAAGACTAGTGGAATTTAAGTTTTACTTTCTGGAGTGTTTACTTAGAGGGCCCTATGTATTACTAAGCCATGGTATATTTTCAGAACTGTAAAACCTTAGTCTAATAAAATCATTACCAGAAACACTTATATATTTTATTTTTGTATTGCATTCCTTCTAAAATCTGTTACATGGTTTATATAAACTAAGATTCTGATGAAACCTACTTATTACTAGAGTTGAGCAAACGTGCTAGTAACGAGCACTGTACTGCTTGGATCCCCTGCGCTTGCATGGGCGCAGCCATCCGGATGGCTGTGACCATGTGATCGTAGGGGAACAGAGCAGTACAGCGCTCGTTACGAGCACGTTCGCTCAACTCTACTTATTACTGATCCATAGTATGATGTCCCCAAAACTACTGAGTTCTATTGCACTTTGATTTTGACAGGCATTCAGGTTCTTAATGTAGAATCTGAGGCAGGGATGAACCCCTGCTGTGGGGCCCTCAGTACAGAGTCCTAGGCTTCCCTTACCAATACATGTACAGTAAAGCCTGTATTAGACAGGCAGATCAGCAAGCGATTGTCGGGAGGGAAGAGTTTTCTAGCAATAGCTTGCTTACTAGTGCATTCAGCGATTTCCTCCACAGCATGGGGAGGATCGATCGTTATGCCGTTGCTCATCCCCATACTGTCTAGTGGTTTGCTGGTGGCAGAAGGTTATTAGCACAATCTGCTGCTAAGCACTGATTTTTAAGCATGCTTAAAAATCAGAATTGCCGAGGTTCTGGTGATGACATAACCACAGGGTGAGAGGAGCTCACCATTTCACCTCTGCTTTACTTTCTTATTCAAGCTGGAGAAAAACTGCTTCAGCAATCTATCCTCCCTAACCCAATAACATAGGAGATAAATTACTCACTCAGACTAGTAATGTCTCCTACAACTTGCTGACAAAATGGTGCTGGGGCGCACTGATGAAAGTGATTTGGACTCAAATAAAGCTAGCTGTGGTGGCAAAAAGAATTGCCCCCGATATTCAATCTACCCTTGCCTCCAGAGTACTTACTTCTGAAGATGCTGCAAAAAGCCTCTAACACAGCCAGACTGGGGAAGCAAAGTAATGCATATCAGCCACAGAAGATGACCAGGGCCTGTTTGCATCTGTTACCTAATACAGGCCTGCATGCCTGAAAAAAATTTAAAAAAAAAATGACTTGGGAGAATGGGTCACATCACAGCAACCTCTAAATAGGTGTCCTGGAATCGGTTCCACCTGCTGAGTTACACACTGTTACAAAGATGCTCTGGCAATTGCTACCCCATGCAGGGTTAAAAGGTCATCTAGGGCCAGAGCGCACAAACTTCATAACCGCAGAAGGCTCAACGCACCAGCTAGACTTCATCAAGTCATTGTGAAATATCTTGACTACGTGGAAAAGGAGTCTATCTTATGAGCAAACAAACGGACACAAACTCTAGAAATTATCCAGCTACAAGATCCTCATCTTCACTGACCAGCCAGAGGAGAGAAGTCACCCCTATATGTACAATTACATAAAAGGTGGTGTAGAGTCCAGCAGTACCCAGCAACTTACATATCCAGATGGATCCCTTCAGCAGTTCAGAGATGCCCAAGAGGCAGACACAGCTTTAGTGAAAATATATGGTAACCCCCATCCCCCCCCCAGATTGATAAAATCACTAGTAGCCAGCTTTCCTCCAAGTCCAGTCCCCAAAACACAGAAGTACACTAAGATGCCCAATCATAGAGTTGGCAAGTAAGGGTTGCTGGGGACAGATTCTGGACCTTCCAGACTTTGTGTTTGATCCCACATTTCTCGGGTGTGGGCGAGGATCCCACATGTCAGAAAACAGTGAAACTATAGAAGAAAAACTCCTATACCACATGCTTTGACTTTGCATCAAGGGCGAACTCATATATCCACTGTATTTGGGGGACCAGGGGAAGGGCAAATTATCTTAGGGGGTGAGGAACAATGACTAGTGTCATAACCTGGAATGTGACGGGAACGCACAAGGTCAGAACAGTCCTATTTGCTGATGACTTACTACTTTTTATGGTTTGATGTTCTCCAATTGCCCTCAATCTTCAAGCATATCAAGTTTGGGGAACTGTAGGGTTTTAAGGTTTATCCCTTTAAGTGTGACCTCTTAAAATCTCGGTAAATTAGACCACAAATCTTCAGCCGCTATATCGGCAACATGCATCAAAATAGCAGCTTCTTATATTAAATATTTAGGAATCATGATTGTCAGAACAGCGGACTCGATATATAAGCTGAACATCCCTCCACTGATAACTAAGAAGAAGAAGAACTCAAATGCTGGGAACACTTGCCCATAAACTTATGAGCTTCTTGAAACTGCTGTACTACTGACATCCCTATCTTAATGCGTCATGTAGATGTAAATTGATTACATTCTGCATTACCACCTTTTTGTGGATGGGCAAAAGGCCCCGTATAGCTCTGACAAAACTGATGCTAAGGAGGAATACATTTCCCAAATGCACACACATAGACTCTTGCCCTCTTAAGTAGACCTGTTATAGCTATTATTCTATACTATGAGCTTGAATTGGCCCTAGCTTATCCATTTGACCCAGCTAGTTTGCTTCATACTACCCTGGGGGCCATGCCTTCAAGACTGAAACAATCCTTTATAGTACAGGATACAATAGGGCCATGGATGGAACTTCTTAAATGATTTAAACAAATATCTAAATACTTCCCCTTTTGGCAACATGTAGATTTCCTGGCGGGTCACCAGTGTGAACTGTTTATACCACGGTGAACAGCAGGTATCCTAAGAGTAGGACATATCTTACATGAGTCTGAACCCCACCTAAAAACACCTGATGAACTCATGCAAGTCTTCCAACTACCTTCTAACCCAAACTTTCAATATATGCAATTGAAGGCTGTCTGTCTATCTAGACTTACTGATGCTTTCATAGGGGTTGACAAAAAGAAAAGATCCTTATCTAGTATATATGAGACAATCCGGGATGTGTATAACTTGGGGTTAGTTCCGTTTATTTTCCAAAAATGGGCTTCAGCTATAAAAGTTCCGCCCCCTGATATTAGAAGGATGGACCCACGTTCGTAAACGTATAATCAGTGAGAAATGGAAACACATTTCGAACTAATACACTTGGCGTACTACGGGTTTAACATTCCCATCTTCCCTGCTAATCCAACCAGATTGGTGGCATGGCCTAAATGCTGACATAAAGGCAGGAACTGATTTATTTCATGGTATGTGGATGTACCCTAGAGTACAAACTTTCTGGCATGACGTGGTGGACTACCTGGGTAGCATGTGGAATGAGCCAATCCAACTAGCCCCACTGCCACTCCTTCATTCATTTTCACCTAATGATAACTTAGCTCGCAGACCTGGGAATATACCACATTTAGTTCACATTACTCTCATAGTGGCCAAACGATTTTTTATTACAAAATTGGCTTGAACGATCATTGCCCACTATGTCTGATATAACAATAAATGAAATACTATCTATTGATGGATAAAATGGAGATAGAAAAGGTTAGAGACTGTGGAGTAGCATGGCTCCTCAAGAAATGGCAGCTGTTTATGAATACTCACCTCTCATTTGATGAATTACAGGAATTATCCATTTACACACCACATAGAATATCATTCAATCTCATGGAGCTCTAAAAAGAAATGGTTAGTTAGTTGTGTTGGCCTTGCCCATATTCATTGTTACCAGTTGCTAGTTATAAAGTAATGGATGTCCTGTCCCACCCCTTCCTACTGCCGGAGGTTTCCCCCTCTTTACAAATGTGGTATAGATGTTATTTTAACCACTTCCCGACCACCTATTGACTATAAACGTCCTGGGCGGTCTGGATTATCTCTGAATGGATGTTCTGGAATGTCCTTTCAGAGATCGCAGATGCATGTGGGGCCCGTGGTCATTGACAGCAGGGCACCACATAGAGAAGACAGCGACCGTTCCTGGGTGTCCCTGCCTTCTGGATCGGTGTATACACAACACTGAATGAGCACTGTGTATACAGCTGAGGAAACGATGCGTCACTTCCTGTCCCGGCCCGGTGGTCATGTGACCGCCAGGGCCAGGGGAGTGCAGGAGCTGTCAGGTCTTCCATAGACCACGATCAGCCCTGCACTGAGGCTGTACAGTGCTGTACATCCTGTCTGGGAGCTGTATTCCCCCTGTAATTGGGACTACTATGTCAGCCCCAGTTACAGGAGAAATCAATAATTAAAAAAAAAGGTCTTGTATGACCTTATGGGGGACACAAAATGTAAAAAAAAAAAAAAAAAAAGTTTCACATGTAAATTTCCCCCCCAATTAATTTAAAGGGGTTCTGCAGTTCTTTTAAACTGGTGAACTATCCTCTGGATAGATCATCAGCATCTGATCTGAGTCCAACACCCAGGACCACCTCCCATCACCTGTTTGAGAAGGCAGCGGAGCCGCGGCCTTCTCTGTGTTTCCCTCAGGCCCAGTGACATCACGACTAGTATCACTGGCCTGGGCGGAGCTAAGCTCTGTTCACTTGAATGGACCTTAGCCGCGCCCAAGCCAGTGATAATTGTCGTGACGTCACTTCGCCTTCTCAAACAGCTATCTCAAAATAGAAAACAAATAGAAATAAGACATATTTGGTATGTCGCATCTGTAATGACCGGCTCTATAAAAATATCACCTAATCATGCTCTTCAGGTGAATGCCATAAAAAAAAAAAAAAAAAAAACATTATGTTAAAACAGCTTTTTTAGTCAGCTCACCTCCCAAAAAAAACAGAAAACGTTATCATGACCACCAGCTAATAAACAGTGTAACTGCGGTGTGCAGCATGGACAGCAGCTAGACGGGCTGGGAGTGATCAGTAAGGTCCTGGTAGGTTGTCACAGGTATCTGGAGCCATGACTGCAGTGCATCCCACAGCTGCTGGAGGAGGCGCAGGGGAGGATCCATAGAGCGAATACGACGATCAAGGTTGTACCACAAAAGCTCAATTAGGTTCAAGTCTTGGGAATTAGGAGCCAGGGTAGTACTTGAAAGTCTTGGTCATGTTCTTCCTACCAATGTCAGACATTTTGTAGCCGTGTGACATGTCTCATTATCTTGCTGGAAGATCTCATCCGCCTCAGGGAAGATAATCAGCATGTATGGGTGTACGTGATCTGCAAGGATGGATTCATACCCAAATCGGTTGAGAGTCCCTTCCACAAGGATGAGTCAGCCCTGAAAATGCCACAAAAATATTTCCCAGACCATAACTTGTCTTCTTCCAGCTTTGGTTGCAGGGTGTTTATTCTCTGATGTTTGTTGCCTGACATACCAATGTTGTCCATCTGTTCGATGAAGCAGAAAATGTGACTCATCGGAGAAGACAACCCTTTGCCAATCAGTGGAGATCCAATAGAGATACTGCCATGAAAATTGAAGCATTTTCTGCCGATGCAACATCATTAGCAGAGGTGCAGTGACCATCGATATGCTTCGGAGCCACATACGCAGTAGGGTTCACTGAACTGTTGTTTTAGACACAAATCTTGGGGCCCCCTGGTCCATTTTGCAGGTAAGCTGCTCCACTGTAGTGTGTTGGTCTGCCCTTTGCACACCTTCATAGCCAATATTCACCTCTCACAACCATGGCATGTGGTGCTCTGTAGATTCCATGTCACAATAGTGCCATTTGTCCACTCACAACAGCAGCACGCGAACAGTTCACAAACTCTGCAGTTTCAAAAATACTGACACCCTTGACTTGAAAGCCAATAATCTTTCCTTCTCTAACCCATGACAGCAATGAAGGATATGTGTGCAGACAACCTATCGCACACCTTACGTAACGAGCTACAACTCACCACACGTGACTTCCTTCATGAGCTACGTACTGCCGACGGCAAACATAGGATGGTCATAATAATGTGACTCCACTGTGTATATCACTATGGGTCATCCTACCCTGCGGCCTCTCCTCTCCTGTACAGCCATGGGTATGTTCAGACAGCAAAATACACTTTGAAAAAAATCCTGTATATTTGCCACAGAATAGTGGCTGTCCACAAATTTTTAGGTTAAGAGCTGCAGATCTGACTGTGGAGTAACACCATTCAGTGTCCCAAGAGGTGACATGTTGCTTTTTTTCCTGCATCATAGTTTTATGAAAATGGGCGTCATGTAAACTACATTGCGGGTTTCTCAAACGGGAGCAGATTGTGCAAATTATTTACTATGTCACAAACAAATGTACAACGTGCCTGAGCAGGGGCAGACTGGCCATAGACTCTACAGGGAAAATTCTGGTGGTCCGATGCCCATGGGTCTGCCTGAGCCCTCCTCTTGAGCCAGGTATATAACTGATGCCCCCCAGTGTTATATAAGGTCAGGTACCTATATACCAGGCCAGCACCTGCAGGTGCCCTCCTGAATTCAACGGTGTCCTCAGAGGTCATCATGGTGGTCTGGGCTGAATGGTCTAATTATGGAAAAACATAAGAGCTTCTGGGCACTATATTGCACTGAACTATGGTATTTGGTTTTGCTGGGGCAGTATATTGTGCTGCACTGTGGTATCTGGTTCTGCTGAGGCAGTATTCCGTGCTGCCTTGAGGTATCGGGTTCTGCTAAGGCAGTATATTGTGCTGCACTGTGATATTTCGTTCTGCTAAGGCAGTATTCTGTGCTGCACTGTGGTATTTTTTCTGCTTGGGCTATATTTTGTTTAACACTACGGTATTGCTGGGCCCGTCTACTAATGTTGGATGTCCCTACTTTTATTTCTCAGTCTGCCCCTGTGGCTGAGAGTGGTATTTGCCATCAAAGACGAAATTTAAAGATTATGAAGAAAATGTAGGGTTCCACTGAATAGAACTTGGATCACTGTAGAAATACATTGCCATAACATTCATGATTTTATCAATGTGGTTGAATGGATGTAATAAGCAGAAGTGAGCAAAAGATGTCCCTTTCTTGTTAGGCTATTGTACTTGTCTATCAGGAACACTAGGTGGCACTATACTTCTACAGCAACCATTTGTTTCAGCATAGCAACTAGAGAAGCGGTCGCTATGGCAAGGAAATCCAACGGAAATACGCAATGCGGTTGTCCTGCCATCTTTAGTACTGGCAACCCATTTAGCAGTTAACACAAAGGCTGATATCTAACGCTCTGATGGCAGCTATGACGTCTGTCATGGGCTGCAAATATGTAACGTCACCTGTAAGTCTTATTCCGTGTTCTTAACCAAGGGTAGTCAATGCCTTTACAGAGCATACGTAATACGCTGGAACCCCAGACTTTCCCTAGCGGTGTTATCCGGAGCGCACCATATGACGTCACGCCGTCTTCCCCATGCGGTTCACGCCCCTTTCCTTGTTGTGCGGTGAAGGTAGGCGGAGCTGTTAGGGGAGTTTCCGGTTCGGCCCCGTTGTGTGTGAGGAAAGAAACCGGGATACCGGGGCGGAGCGACTAACCGGAAACAACGGAGTTTGGTTTTTTTTTTTTTTAAGGCACCTGTCTAGTGTGAGGCTGCTGGGAGGGCGAATGGTTTATTGGACCGTTGGCTGCTGTAGGATGTTGTAGTCCGGGCATCCGCCACCGCCCTGTATGCTGGAAGCTGACAGACCCAGGAAGTGCGGCCCGAGCGCCGGTGTGTAGAGGCCCGCGTTCCCTGAAGGGCCGGACCCCGGTCCTCACCTATGAGATCTACCCAGGAGCGAGCGGAGGAGCCTGCAGCCGTCTGGACGTAGGTGGGAAGTGGAGCCATTGTCTCTGTGACCCTGCCCATCCCAGTGACACCCGCAGGACACAAGGTGACCACCCTGAGCCTGCCCTGCTCCTCAGGCCGCCCGGGTCTGGTGCGCCATTGTCTTCCTCCTCCTCCCTGCTGGGCTCAGGCCCTTACCCTGCTCTCATGTCTGAGCCCCTCTTCACCCTGCCTGCCCCCGCCGCCCCAATACTGTCCTATTACCACAGGGCTGGCGTACATTGCAGGGATGGACAGTTTTATGGGTTTTGCTATACAGAAGCACAGGACTGGGGTGTGGATTTTGGGGATGCAGAGGTAGCAGTTGGTCCAGCACTATAAAGGCAGGCTGTAGATAGGGGCCCTGGTACATGGTTTGCATTAGGGCTTGTCAGCATCTCTTTATGGGTCAGGATGATCGGCTATATGGGAGATTTATCAAAAGTGGTGTAAAGGCTAGCTGGCTTAGTTGCCCATAGCAGCCAATCAGATTCCACCTTTCATTTTCTGAGCTCCTTTGCAAAATGAAAGGTGGAATCTGATTGGTTGCTATGGGCAACTAAGCCAGTTCTACTTCACACCAGTTTTGATTGGGCTGTTTCATAGAATGGGGGACATCAGCAGTGCAATCATCCATCTGTTGGCACTGAGGACCTTCAGACCACTCTGTGTAACATGTACACGGGAGTGCTGTACTGGTTGGAGCAGGTTATGCTGCCTTAGAGTGTAGTCTTTCAGTTTGCATTCTGCTTTCCTGGACTATGTAGTTCATCTGTATGTGTGGTCAGATGGGGGTTGTCTCGGCCCATCCTCTACTGGTACAGAACAAGTGCTTCTTAAGCTCTGCTGGGGCCTTCTTACCCCATTAATGGCTTAGGTCACCGGAGGATCTTGCTGTTATCTTGTCTGCCAGTCTTATCTTGTGTATTTACGGTACTTTTTTTTTTTTCTTTTAAAGCAACCCTCATGTTCAAGAAAAGAATTACATATTAATTGAGGAACAAGCAGAAAACTTACCCAGTGCTCTCCTTTTCATCTCTTTATCTGCAGATCTGCCAATTCTTGGGCTTCTCTTCTTCCATCCAAGGTGGCCGAACTGCTTCTCGGACTACCTGATGCAAATTGTACATTTAGTATCCTGGGCCCCTACCTACTGCTCTTGCGTTGGCCAGCTCTGCTTACATGAACAGTGCTGGTCATTCCAAGAGCAGGGATGGACAGGTAGGAAGTGTCTTGAGATACCAATGCACCTACTGGGCTGAGGAGCGTTGTGGCTATCTTGGATGGAAAAAGAGGAGCCCAAACATTAATGGATCTGCAGCTCAAAAGATGACAAGTAGAGCACGGGGTAAGTGTTCTGCTCGTTTCCCTGTTGATGTGCATTTTTTCCTGAGCCGGTGGGTCACTTTAATGTGTTTGCTCGTACTAAACATATCATTGCAGGGATCGGCTTTTCTGGATTAGTCCTAAGGGGTAGTTCGGATGTGATCTTAAGCTGTCTTGAGCTGCAGCATGCTTACACAGTGATCTTGAAGGGATGTGATAGGAGCTCACAGTTTGGACTAGGAATAAAGCAGCGGGTTCATGGACCCCCGCTGTCATCCAGTTAATGTGTCTGCCAGAAGATATTCTTTTATAACCATCACCTCTGGTACCATGATCAACCCTACGAAACCATATATACTATATACTGTCTGGTAGGGCTCATCATGATGACTACAATTAGCCCTTTTCTCTGCAATGTTTAGTGATATGTAAATGAAGTTGTCGGACCACCACTCCTCCTCCTTTAGACGGACAGGGCCCAGCATCCTCCTGGCCTTCAAATCTCATGCATGTGCTGGCGCAGTGGAGATCTCTTGTAGTCGTCTCCACTGCACATTCACACATAGTACTGCCCCCAGCATGTGTGAGATTTCAGGGTCATTGGAGCAGTGAGGATGCCTAACCCTGCCTGTATCAGGGAGGTGGAAGTGAAGCCTTGCTCCGAGTGGCTTTTTTTTTTTTTTTATGCACAATTTGTAAGCACCATATCATAGATCCATAAAATGCAGATTTGTAGTAGGATATGTGCGCCTTTTAGGCTGGTTTCCCATGCCTGGGATAATGTCTGTATCACAGCCATAACAAAGAGACGTCCTTGGGGTTGCGTCCACACGAAAAAACCCTTTTCTCTGATCACTGTAAATTTAATTAAATGGATTTCCTGTCAATTAATGTTATGGCGCATTGCTTGTATATTCTGGTGGGTGGGTGCATGACATCTCTGTGATCAGGATTGGGTTGCAGTCCCCTGTACATCGGGTGGATGAAAACATTGCTGTGGTGGAGCTGCTGCGGCACTTAGCTAATTCTGCAACCTCGTCATTGTGAGAGTCATGGAGGTCCATCTGCCAGGAAATGCCATTAATTAATGTTATGTGAAGACCCCTTATAAGGGAATCCATCACCACATGAAACCATCTTACATACTAGATACATGTTTGTCAATACATTCTAATGGTGTTGGTCATATTTCCATTGTGGAAAAATTAGGCTTCTTATTTTATCCTAATTAGCCCCTGGGTGCAATCAGGGTGGTGCCGTTGCACCTTGCTGCACCTGGGGCTCTGCTTCTTTTCCTTTGTGCCCCCACCGCTTTGGCGGAGTTGGGCATTGAAGACTTACTCATGCCTGGCCCCGAAGACTCGTGATTGCTTGTTTGATTTCACTGTTCAAGTCCAGAATCATACTGGCTGAGGGATTCTGTACTGCGCCTGCGCAAAACAGCGAAGTGAACTGGAAATCGTGAGACTTCCAGACCAGGTATGAGAACATCTTCACTGCCTGTGACCCTGCCAGAGTTCTGGAGGCATGAACAGGAATGAAAAGAAGCAGAGCTCTGCAAGAGGCAATGGTACCGCCCTTGTTGCACCCAGGGCTAATTAGCATACAATAAAAGAAGCCTAATTTCTCCACAATGGAAATAGGACCAACACCATTAGAATGTATTGACAAGCATGGAAAGGGTGGAAATTCAGCCCAGGTCAGTGGTTTATTTTTCCTTTTGTATTTTTGTAGCTAAAAACCCCCACACGCTTCTGTTTTGACTAATTGAATTGACTTTCTTTTAACAAGAATGAAGGGTCAGGTTGTCTGTGTGAAGCTGATGCTCGGCATGTGGCGCGTCGCTCTATGCTGTAGGTGTGAGAAAAGTGTAAATGTCAGACGTCAGCAGTCCTGCATGAGTTAAGATTGTAGTTCATTTTAGAACAAGAGAAGGTGACTCACAAAGGGGGCCTTTCTGCTTCCTCCTGTCGGTGCCCACACCCATGTGCTTCATGTAAAATAACCCCATTAACCCATTACCTCGAAGATGACATGTTGTTTTTATGCTTTGGTCTATCAGGACTTGTATGTCGTCTTTAAACAGTGGAAAATCCAGAGTGGAAACCTCTGGTCTGGTAGGAGCTTGTAGGGAATTACTGCCTCATTATGTTTGGCAGCAGCAATTACCGTAGATGTTTGTATGCCACAAATATCATTCTTTTTTTTTCCTCTCTATTATCTGAAAATATTAGGTTAGCTTGGGCAGATTGGTTACCTGGCTCTTGGTACTGGTCGTGCACTGATAGGGTACGTCCACATGGGATCCTTTAGCAGCGAAGCTCTGTGGTAAAAGTGGCATGAAATGAATTTTTTTTTTGCTGTGGATTTCACCCCTTTCATATTCAGAGGTCTGCTAGCAAGCTGTGCCTCTGATGCAAGGCAGCTATCCTATAAGTGGATTTTTTTCCCCTTTTAAACAGGCCTCGAGACATGACTTGGATAATAACTAAGCCAGCATCTCATCTGCAGGCAGCTCATCAGTGCAGATCAGAGAGTACTGGCTTAACTGGGTGGGAGGCCTAGGCATACCTGCTTCCCAGAATTCCAGAGGAGCACATATGGTCTATATGCTTCCTCACACCAATGAAGGCGCTCTCCATATGGAGTTATAGTACTCCCAAATTCAAAGGGAGAAACCTGTGGCAGTGATCTGCATCATAAATTGAGATGCTGCAGATTTGAAAGCTGCACCGCGGATCAGTTTACACAGCTAGTTTTTTGCGCAGCATCTACTTTGCCAGATTTTCTGCACTTATGTCAGTGATGGCATATCCACCACGTGTAAAACCATCTGTACAGATTAGAGATGCGCGAACGTGCTCGTAACGAGCACTGTAGCGCTCGGCTTCCCTGCGCACGCATGGGCGCAGGCAGCCGGATCCGTCCTCCTCACCCGACGGATCCGGATGCCTGCGCCCATGCGAGCACAGGGGAGCCGAGCGCTATAGTGCTCGTTACGAGCACGTTCGCTCATCTCTAGTACAGATCTCTTCATGACTGTGTATTGTGCAGTCACCCCATTTATAATCTGTGGGACCAATGGAGAAGGCCAAGTACAGGGGTCGCCTGTTTCCATCTGCCCCATAAATGTTTGAATGGAGCAACAGGACGCGTTTCCGACTGATGCTCCAACCAATGTCACTGCGGTTCTGTAGTGAGGTAGAAATTGGGCCTCGAGCCCCAGCTGTAGTGATTTGCGGAGTTCTGTGGATAGGTGTTGGATCACCCCTTTAATGCTGCTTTATGGGATGTGACTACTTCTGGGAAGTAAGGTAGATAATATAGCCTCGTCATATAACTGCTTACTGCACAGATTACTACGTTATTATTTGTACATGGTGGCATCATCATTTGGAGGAAAGGCAGTCCTTCTTATTGGAAAATGTGACTATAGTAATGCACTAATGCTTCTGGGTATTTGCAGAACACGCCCAGATATCTGCTGGGAGGGGGCATATACTGCTATGATATTGAATGTCGCCGGTCGAAACTATATTGAACTGTACTGCCTTCCCAAAACTGGTGGCTGTCCTGCCCGGCTCAGGCTTGTGGATACACAGAAACTATAGTGACTGTAGGTAAATGGCTGAATCCGTGTAATATTTGCACATGCTTACGTGTAGGAAACAAAGGTGTCATTGGGCACAGGGTCGAGCACTGGGAAGTGGTGGGGAACGTTATATACCTCCATGCCGCTCTTCTGCCTAGGTTTATTTTAGGCACTCTTATGCTGCTGGGCTGGCATTCTGAGAATGGAACAGGTGCTCTGTGGGCACCATGTGCTTAGTATCGGTTGGCAGCACAATGGTAATGTGCTCTCAGATGATTGCTGCATACCTGTCAGGAGTGCTGCGTCTTATCTCTTTCATCGTAGGGCAGGCACTATGAACGTGTGGTAATCTCGGGTTATAACCCTACTTTCACTGACTCATTTCTCTCTGTGGAGCCAGGTGTTTGCATCTACATTTTAGGCCCCATTTAGACAACCATATGTGTTTGGCGGTCTGCCATTTGCGGACCTCAAAACACCTATGGTCGCCTGAATGTGTTTTGTGGATCCGCAAAACACTTATACCGGCCGTGTGCATTCCACATTTTACGGAACGCACAGGCGTGGCGCTATAAAGAAAATGTCTATTCTTGTCCGCAATTGCAGCTATATTTTTTTTTGTGGGGCAGCGGAACAGAACGACGGGTGTGGACAGCATTGAAATGAACAGGTCCACACCCATTCCTCAAAATTGCTGAATGGATGCGAACCCATTCATACTATTGTGTGAATGTACCCTTACTTTGAAGGCCTTTACTCGTGGCAGAAAATTCAGCTCTATTCTATTCATTGGAATGGGGCAGCAAGCACATGGATTTCTGCTAACTCCATCAAGTTGAATGGAACTGATATTTGGTTGCAGAATTTTCTGCCACATAAGATGCTGCGCGTGAAGGCGCCTATTAGGGTACAACCATGCGGCACAATCAAATACCGCTGCCTTCATATGGCCCACATCTGCCTCTAATTAAACTAGTGAGACCGCACTGTGCAATGGGTTTGTATTGAAGGTGCCACGTACATTACAGACCCACTAAACAGTGCTGTCTTAGTTTATTCAGCGGCAGCACGACTGCAACCGCGCTCTGTGGTCGTACCCTTAGCCCGCAAAACACAGATCCTGGCCATGTGCGTTCTGCATTTTGTGGAACGAAACATCCAGCCCATAATAGAGCAGTCCTATCCTGGTCCGAAATGTGGACAAGAGGGAATGTTCTATCTTTTTTTTTTTGCGGGGCCACGGAACGGACATACGGATGTGGAAAGCACATGGAGTGCTGTCCACATCTTTTGTGGCCCCATTGAAGTGAATGGGTCTGCATTTGACCCGAAAAAAATGCATATTGGATGCTGACAAAAAAATGTGTTCATGTGTGTGAGCCCTTAGGGACGTTGGCTTGTCCAAGTAAAATAAAAAAAAAAAAAACTTTTCAGCCACAGTAACTGTTCTAAAATAGCAAATTAAATCATACTTACCTCATTTCTCCTCTACCGCTTCCAGCGCTGAGCTCTGGTCCTCCCGCCAGTGTTCCTGAAGGTGACTTCCTGTACACATCACGTCACCACTGCATCCACTCACTGGTCTCAGTAGTTATGTCCTGATCTGTGCTGCAGTCAGGAAGATGAGTTCAGGACCAAAGTGTGACACTGGAAGTAACAGAGGAGAAAGGGGCTTAGTGACTGTATTATTTTACGCCATTTACTGTTATTGTTTTTTCTTTTTTCTTTCTAATAAAAAAAAAATTAGTAGGAAGTGCGGTCCTATTGGTTGTCTCCTGTGGCGTCTCTGAAAATATTCCCGTTCTTACAGCTTGAGCATGCTGACAATTAACAGAAGTAAATTCAGATGTGATAACCAGTATGTGCTTCCTCCTTCTGTTCTTATTTACATTAAACTGATGTCAGTGGGGGAGAGCCAGCAAAACTGGTGTAATGGAATACTGGCTTAGTTGCCCATAGCAACCAATCAGATTCTACCTTTCTTTTTTTCACAGCTCATTTGGAAAATTAAAGGATCAATCTGATTGGTTGCTACGGGCAACTAAGCCAGTTTTCCTTTACACCAGTTTTGATAAATCTTCCCCAATGTGCAGGTCACAAACCTGTGCTTAAAGGGGTTGTGTCACTTCAGTAAGTGGCATTTATCATGTAGAGAAAGGTAATACAAGCCACTTACTAATGTATTGTGAATGTCCATATTGTCTCCTTTGCTGGTTGGATTCGTTTTTCTATCATATTATATATAGCTCGTTTTCCATGGTTACAGGCACACTGTAGAAACAGGCTCTGGTGGCCAGGGCAGTTGGAGCATGCATAGGCTAGTGCTTTTTCCTATAGTGTTAAAGCACGACCACCTCTGATGGATTGCAGGGTGGTCGTAACCATGGAAATAAGCAGTGTATAACACAATGGAAAAAGGAATCCAACCAGCAATGGAGCCAATATGGATAGTAACAATATATTAGTAAGTGGTTTGCATTAACTTTCTCTACATGATAAACGCCATTTGCTGGAGTGAGACAACCCCTTTAATGCTAACATGAGAGATTCTACATATCTTGAGGTGGCCATACACCCTCAGTCTCCCCTGACTCCCCCGTGCTTTCAGTCGGGAGGGGACAGGAGAAAAGCCACTGCCAGTGGTAGGCTACTTTCACACTAGCGTTTTATAATTCCGGTATTGAGTTCCGTCATAGGGGCTCAATACCGGAATAAAGCGCTTCAGTTTTGTCCCCATTCATTGTCAATGGGGACAAAACTGAACTGAAGACAACGGAATGCTCCTGAAAGCATTCCGTTCCGTCTTCAGACCGGAGAGCAAACCGCAACATGCTCCGGTTTGCTCTCCGGTCCAGGCATCCGCACCAAGACGGATCCGGAATGACCCCCCCCAATGCAAGTCAATGGGGACGGATCCGTTTGGTGTGACACACCAGTAATCCGGATCTGTCCTCCATTGACTTGCAATGGGGGGTCATTCCGGATCCGGCTACACATGTACAGAGATACATACAGACATACATACATACTCACACATACACACAAACATATACATACTTACATACTCCAGCCCGGGACGCCGGCAGCACGTCTTCACGCGCCTCCTGCGCGCAGCTATGACGTTTCCCCACTGCGCCCAGCAGAGGGCGCTGTGGGGAATCGTCATCACTGCGCGCAGGAGGCGCGTGAAGACGTGCTGCCGGCGTCCCGGGCTGGAGTATGTAAGTATGTATATGTTTGTGTGTGTGTGTGTATGTATGTTCTCTGTGTCGTGTCCCAATGTCTGTGTCAACATGTGTGGGGCCGGACCGCTGCTCCGGCTCCACACATTTATAGCGGCAGTACGGATCCGTCGGCACCCTTTAGGTGCCGGATCCGTGCTGCCACTAGTGTGAAAGAGGCCGTAGCTATCTCCTGAGAGAGCAAACGGATAAACAGCTGTCGGGGGAGAGTCATCAGATTTTGGGCACAGGTTTCAATGCAAATTTGCTGAAATGTATCCTCACAATGGAGCTAAACCTATAGCAAATCCGCATGAAAACCCACGGCAGGAACACAGTCTGTGACAAAATCCGCTGCGTATCTCACGACAAACAGCTGCTATGTGCTGTGGTTTCTGCTGTGGGTTTTCACGTGGACCTGCTGTAGCTTTAGCTCCATTGAATGGCGCTAATCTGCAAGCAGACTCCCACTGCGGCGTTGTGAGGGGTCCGTGCGGTAACTGCGGCAAGGATGGGCCTGTATGTTCTTGGTGTGGTCTTGAAAACCAAGTGGCAAAAATCCTTGGTCCCCAGAACTGCAGCGAAGCCTCCTATTGAAAGTGGTGGGAGGCGATTTCAGCGCAGGTTCGGTCCAGTCTTCAGCAGCAAATCTGCGCCCAGAATCCTTCTTCTGAACATGCACTAATAAGCGGGCGGCAAAGTGGGATGTGGTTAGATATATTAATAAGGTACAGGCCGGATTAATCACAAACACGTTCATATTCCGGTAGGAGGGGGTGTAACATCTGTACAGAAGTGTTGTGTTAGCAGGCAATGTGCAGCGTTTGGTTAACTTGGCTGCTATTACGCCAGCACAAAGCAAAACTGGCAAAAGTTTGGAGCATTGATTGGGGAAATACTCATTTGTCTAGTCATCTTCAGTCAGCGGAAACCGAGCATGATGTCACTTCTGCAAATAGTTTGGGTATAAAACCAACGCATTTCCCACAAAGGTCTGATTGCTTTTTTTTTTTTCCCATGAAGAAATGTCAGCAATGTTGCTGGCTGTGAACTGGTTAGTCGGCCGTCATGTAATATTAATGCGGGCTGGCCAGGGGCTAGCGAGTTAAAGTGCTTGTATCGATTGTGCCTTGTACACACACGCGGCCTTTTCTCCTCCACTTTGCCTTCTGCAGGGTGGGGGTGCTTTGTTCCAGGCGGAGAGCTCCTGCTGAGATTTCTGCTCTCGTCACAATGTTCCTCCTCTCCTGAATTCATGTGGGGAAGATAATTGCTTGACACCCACTCATAGAGGCCTTGCCTTGATTTCCTCTATGCAGTGATGAACATGGGGAGGTAATATCGCTCGTCTTCCAGTGTTGTGGACCCCCCACCATGCCCGGCTGAGCACATCTACCTGTGTTATTCTGCATCCTGCTGCTTTGCTGTACACGGCTTACACAATGCATTAGTGTTTGTCAACAAAGTGACATCATCTGTTTTCTGTCACATGACCTTGGTGGATGGAGATGGAGCAGACACAGGCAAAGCACTTACTAATGTGGTGTATGAAAGTACTGCGGACAAAGCTGTACGTCTTTTTTTTTATTTATTTTTTTTTTATTTTTGTTCTTTTGTTGTTTTTTTGTTCTACTAGTATTGATGGAGCCTAATACCTCCTGTGCTTTATAGCTTCTTTTTTTTTTTCTCTTTTTCCCCTCTTTCTTCCTTTTCTTTTTTTTTTTTTTTTTCAAACAATGTAAGACCAAAGCCAAGTGACCTGGGGTTTAAAAGCAACCCTGTCGGGGCACATTTTTATACTCAAGTTTTTCAACCAATTTTGCAGCTTGTGCGGTTATCCAGTTTACAGACCACACATGACCGAATGGTTTTTGCGGTCCGCAAACCGCGTATTTGAAAAGTCCGGATACCAGCTGTGTGAATGCCGCAAGATCTTTCTAGAAATGCCTGTTCTTGTCCGCAATGCGCAGAAGAATAGGACATGTTCTACGGTATAACTTGCGGAATGGACACAAACGGCACACTGATGACATTGTGTACTGTCCGCACTTTTTGCGGCCCCATAAAAATGAATAGGTACACGTGCGATCCCCAGAAAAAGTGGACTGAAAATAGAGTTGTGTGCAGGAGGCTTTAGACCTAGATTACAGCAATGTGGCCTCCACCGCTGCCCCCATACCACACGGGAGATTAGGAAACTGGAGGCTCGATTGATGAAGGCTACTATACTCCACCAGTGAGTGAAGCCCCCTTTACCCTTAATCCCCATAGGATTTTTTGTAAACATCATATTGAGGGGTTACTAGGCCTAGAATATGTTAGCTTGATGTCACATTTGAAGTAATTAGAAATGGGATCACTTTTTTAAATTTAAAAAAATTTTTTTTTCTTGCATTTGTCTGCAACCTTTGTCTGATGCTGAGCAGTGTAGTGGAGAAGTGTGTGTCTGCTTGGCGCTGTCCAGTTTCCTTAATGCAGCAATCGCTCATCTGTCCTTCTAGGCTGTTCAATAATATATGAGCTGATCCCTGTATGAGCTCCTTTATACATGGCGGTGGTGCTGAAGAAAGGGTATGTTTGCTGCAATCCTCCCGCCTTGATATTTAATCCCAGGCTATGACCTGTATATACTCTGCCCTGATACATTACAGAACTGGCTAACGGTTTCCTTAGAAAAATGAACATTTTCTACAATTTCATGTCTTAGTCTGACATTTGTTGTGTTGTTGAATCTGTAACAAGATGGTTAGTGTTTCATCCATGAAGAGTCCTTGTGTGGTCCACGCTTCCGTTTTTTGCACTCCCATGCATCATCCTCTTCCTTATACAAGAGATTCCTACATATGGTCTGTGAAAACCCCTGACAAAACCTGGGGCCAACCTTGTTCCATCGGTGGTCTTCATGGAACCATAGACTTCAGTTGATGGGTTTGTGCCACATCACCGACCAAAATAGTGCTTGTATTTTTTTTGTATTTCCACTGCCCCACAAGATTTCATCTACTAGACCTTAAGTTTAGTGATAGAGGTGGCACGCAGCCTTTCTGTGGCAGTGTCATGGCAGGGGCCGGGTCATTGACCCCCAGCAAATTTACTAACAGTTACACCTGGGAATGGGCATAAAAGAGGAGTGAAATCCGCTACAGTTGGGTTGGCTTTTTTTTTTTTTTTTTTTATTTAGGTATTTTTCTTTTGTTAATACTTCAGGTGTTAGGACTGCTGAGGCCTGCACCTCATCATAAATTAGGCTTATGCTCCGGCAGCGCAGGCAGAATCAAAGACCAGTATAACCTGGCGTAAAAAAACTGTTCTTTGATTAATGGCCCCCATTGATTAAAGGCCAAGAGCTTTAACCAGAATTTTGCCACATTTAGATTGTTAAATCTCCTCAATGTTTTCTATTCTTTTGTATGCTATTTTATATTTTTTTTTTCAGTTTGATTCAACTTACTCCAAAACGGCATCATATTTGCTAACCATTTGTGCCTCAATTCAGTGCCACCTTGCAGGTCAGTGTTGCTTTCTGCATAGCCACTATTTAGACACAGTATTGTGATTTAGGCCCCATGCACGAGACCGTCCTCCGACCACCGTCCTCCAAAAAAGATAGAACATGTTTTTATATATATATATATATATATATATATATATATATATATATATATATATTTTTTTTTTTTTTATTTATTTTTTTTAATACACCCACTGCCAGGATCCATGGTTTGCGGACCACAAAACACACATGGTTGTATGCATGAGACCTTAGACATGGTATTTAGTAACAGATGGGGTAATTTATGAAACTGGTGTAAAGTAGATCTGGCTTAGTTGTCCACAGCAACCAATCAGATTCCACCTTTCGTTTTCCAAAGGAGCTTTCAAAAATGAAAGGTGGAATCTGATTGGTTGCTATGGACAACTAAGCCAGTTCTACTTTACATCAGTTTGATAACTGGTTGCAATTTAGGGGAAAAAATCCACAAGGACCCTAGAGTAGAATAAGTGGTGTTGTTTATCCTTGTGAGCTGATGATTCATTTACCCATTTACATTGAAAAGGAGGCCTAAATCTCTTCATGCCCTATTTATGGGTTGAAAGAATCTGATTGAATATAGGTGATTTATTGTTAAAGCAACTGTCCATTCATGAGCTTAGTAATAAGTAAGGCAGTACCTGTCAGTGATGCTTTACCAGCTGTATTCTAATGTTTATGCTGCTTTTAGGTCAGATGGGTGATCTGATTCAGTGTAGCTACAGGAGTCTGTTCAGATTGGCTGCCATGTATAAGCACAAGCCCATCGCGGGCTCACCAGAAATCTCTGCATTTTTAACTGCGGCATATATATCAAATTTTTTTTTTTTTTTAGCTTTTTTTTTTTGCTCTGTTCACACTTATAGCTTCCATTATTATCAAAGCCATGGATCCTATTAGCCTGTCTTGCAGGCGGCTCTGTTGTTGCTGTTTGTGTTGAGCTCTGTAGTGACTTGAGGGTAAATCTGCCGCTGTGACTTGTTCTTTCTTCTCTTCCCTGCACTGGCATCGGGGAGGCATCCTCCTTGTATGGAGAATCTTGTGCAGTTTTTGTCTCGTCAGCACTGAATGTAGGTGCAGGGTTGAAACATTCATCAAGGAAGCAGATAGATCTGGGAAAGCACCACCCAGGTTAATAAGTGCTTTGATGTGCGCAGTCGGCCAGCAGCAGCAGCAGGGGTAAGGCCCATACCTTATTTATAGCCGCACAAAGGGAGGGATCCTTTCTGTGGAGAGGCAGAGATGTATGAAAGTGAAAACCACGGCGGCTGCTTTTGCACAGCTCTTTATTTTTACATTTAATACATCAGTCTAAGGAAGGATTGAAAGCCACAAAATGGTTGTTTCTGAATCAGCGTTTGTGCCATCTTCTTGTTCAAAAGTGGCCATAAATGATTGCAAATGGCACTTTTATTTTGTACTTGGCTAACTTGAGGGGTTTTCAGGTACTTGGATATTGATCCATACGCTGGAGAGGACCTGGATAAGGGTGGGATCACATCACGTTTTACAAAAAAAAAAAAAAAATACAAAAACACAGCAAACCACGCGTTCTTGTATCCTGCACTGTCCGGTAAAAGAAGTAAAAGTTTTTTTTTTTTTTTTACAATGGAACTGTATGGTGAATGGATGCCACTGTATGGCATCAGTCTGAGGCATTCATTTAACATATATACAGTGGTCCCTCAAGATACAATATTAGAACAAGTTGATTAATCTGTTCCAAAGTCCCAAAATGTCATCCAAGATGAACGAAAATGAAGATTTAAGGAAAATAATCAGATAACTAAGACAGATACAACAAGTACATATATATATATATATATATATATATATATATATATATAGGAATAGCTGATAACTAGCAACTAATACAGCTATTTTACCAGAGAAGTGGCCTTGATTGGTTGGATCTCAGTCTGAGATATTGTATGTTGAGTCTGGTTTCAACTTACGATGGGTCAGAAAAGACCACTTTATGTTAACAATATTGTATCTTGTGGGATCACTGTACATTTTTACTGCCTAACAGATCGTCTGGAGGCAGACAGCGCCGTACACTGTGAAGTGGCTGTGCTGGGGTACTGCAGCTCAGCTCCTGTTAATGTGAAAGGGACCTGGTGCCAGAAACTACTCATTATACCAAGCCGTCTCCTTTTGTTCCATACACTGTATAGTTTCTGCTGATGTCCGAAATTGCTGATTGGGGGGGGGGGGGGGGGGTGTTGGGTGTTGGACTCCCACCGATATATTGATGACCTATCCTGTAGTCTGGACAACCTTTTTCAGGAATTCTGTGTATTATGCCATTTTGATTTATTGTAACTCTGATTCATCCTTATGGTGATTACTGTAACTCACTGCTAATCTGTTTCACCTCTCCAATCCCTCTCCTCTTTGGTCAGTCCTGAATGTGGCAACCAGGTTCATTTTCTGTCCAACCACTTCACCGATGCCCCCATCCGGTGATGGTCAATGCACTGGTTACCCATTCTTTATAGAATGCAACTGAAACGTATCACCCTCGCCCACAAAGCTTTCCGCAGTGCTCCACCCCTACTTTTCCTCACTCATCTCTCTCTATGCTCATTTGTCATTGTGCAAGTGATATAAGGCACAAGGAAGAATTTGTTGCAGAAAATCGGTTCCATTCATCTGAATGAGGTTGTTTTTGGGGCAAGCAAGCTCTGTGCACATGGAGCTGATTTTCTGAAAATCTACAGTGAGGGCTCCCTATGGTTACATTCACAAGGCAGATGTTACCTCTGCAAAATCTGCCACATACTTTACAGCAGAAACCGCAGTTTATTCCCATTAAATGGCTCTAAACTTTAAACGGACACCACATCCAGTATATACAGTACAGACCAAAAGTTTGGACACACCTTCTCATTCAAAGAGTTTTCTGTATTTTCATGACTATGAAAATTGTAGATTCACACTGAAGGCATCAAAACTATGCCATTCCCATTAAATGGCTCTAAACTTTAAACGGACACTACATCCAGGAGGGACATGACCCTTTTCGGAAGGGTGGCGGCTTCAGACTGCAGGCTGCCCGAACTGCAGTGCTGAATCCCATTGAACCCCATGCTGCCTCTGCCAGAATTTTAGCCCCAAAATTGTGGTGACATCACCCGCTGTGTCAACGGGTACTATGACCTGTTCCATAAACCAGAATTCCCACTCCCATCTTTAAGACTTCTCTAGTGCTGCACCAGTTCTCTGGAAGGCGCTACACCAGACAAGTAGGTTCATTCACAACATCCAAACCCTAAAAATGTATGTACAGTCAATTCATACCCCCTGTCCTTTATATGAGCAGGACCACACCCCTGAATGCAACAGTATCCCGCACACTCATTGCACTGGTGTATGCACTTCATATCTCTGCATATACAGATATCAGCTGGTGACTCTTACAAGCAACATTTTATTCTCTTCCGTATTTTATATAAACGATTGAGCAATTATATAATGCAAGCACTTTTACCTTGAGTTAAAAGTGCTTGCAGCAATTAATACTTTTTAAGCTCTGTTCACATTTCATTTAGGAAAATCTGTAATTTCAAAAATAGTGCAACATGTTACTATATTCTTCCCTTCAAAATGGCTGACACCATTACAGACTCTATGAACCTACAGCCAGTGGCATCCATCAGGCACCATTGGTATTTGTCATCGATGGTGCAGAAAAAGGGACATTGTAACAGAAGTGTGAACAAAGCCTAACTGGTTTTGCTTGTACATGTACCCTGTGAATTGTGAAGTGCTGCAGAAGATGTAGACGCTATATGAAGACTAGTAATAAGATTAGTGCTGTTAGTAGTTGTGTAATGAGAGGTTTGCAGCCCTTTTTTCTATGTATAACCAAAGAAATTGACATGACAAGTGCTCTGTTCATTTACTGACTCTAATTTCTTTTTCTTTTCTCTAAGGATACTATGGGAAGCCTCCACCATGAAGTTGCTGAATGGATGTGAGATGGTACCTTGGCAAGTCTGTGCGGTGATGTGATCAGCTTCTTTGGCCCCTGAGGGTACTCTGCTGGGTCATTTTTTTTGGCCCCCCCCACTGTTTTTCTGCCTCTGTGGTTTGGGAGTCTCCTAGCATCAGCTGGGATTTGGAGGAATAGCTCTTATGGTATATTAACATGGACCATAGCAACAGGGAGAAAGATGACCGACCACGAGCAACTAAAGCTTTGCCAGTACGGACTGGTCATAGCTCCCGGCCGTCCAGCTCGACCACCTCCTCAGGGGTTCTTATGGTGGGACCCAACTTTAGGGTGGGAAAGAAGATTGGCTGTGGAAACTTTGGGGAACTACGGTTAGGTAAGATAATATTAATATATAATTTGCATTCACATAAATGTGATATACGTATTGTGTGAATATTCCCATCCACTATATAGCCTTAAAGGGGTTTTCCCATCTTGGACAATGGGGGCATATCGCTAGGATATGCCCCCATTGTCTTATAGGTGCGGGTCCCACCACTGTGACCCGCACCTATTTTGAGAACGCGGCCCCAGAAGAGAAGGAGGGCGCGGCCGCCCTCCATTCATTTCTATGGGGCCGCCGAAAATAGCCGAGCGCTGGCTCGGCTATTTCTGTTGGCTCCATAGAAATTATTGGGAGCCGGGCCGCGTTTGCGAAATGCCCCCATTGTCCAAGATGGGAAAACCCCCTTTAAATTTACTTTATTATTTATTTATTTTTGGGCACCTCATACAGGTAATATTCGCCCCGCACGGCTGCCACTGCATCTCCCCCGTTGCGCGGATCAAAACATCTGGCGACTTGGGCAGCCAATAGCAGGCCGCAATGGGGACGAGCTTCCCTAGTATCACGGGTGACGCCAGGGAGGCTCGTTCCCATTGTGGCCTGCAATTGACAATCTTTTGTCCAGGAACTGGCGCAGCCTGAGATATGGGGACACCCGGGAAATGACCATTTGCTTGTTGAACAGGTGATCTCTATCATCTTATGGGTACGAAAACACAGAGTGGCCGTACTGAGCTTGCAGTTAACCCCCTCCCCCCACATGCATGGGGTTTTCAGATGAGTTGTTAAATGGCCTTTATAGTCTATGGGTCCGTGAAAACCACGGATGCCATCCGTGTTGCATCAGTGTTTCACGGATCATTAAGAAAATTATTTTTTAGCTGTTCAGTGTCAGTGGAACACGGATGCAACACGGACAGCAAAACAAGGACTCAACACGGATGCCTCACTGACCATCTGCTCATGGATTTGAACACGGACGTGTGAATGAGGTTTAATGCCCACAAACTCCCCAGAGGCTATGCAGGCATGCCTGGTTTTGTACGTGAAACTACAGAATTACCAGAAAAATTGCATGGCCAAGCTCTGTGTACACTGAAAATCCCTCCCACAGCATGTACATGTCAAAATGTACCCTAGGGGTACGGCTCCAGTGAGCACATTTTCCATAGTGCAATCATGGCAAAATCCTCATGTGGTTTTTGTGGATTTCCCTGTGGACTTGCAGCAGGTTTAATCCTATGCATTTCAAGGGGTAAAATTCACAACAGAAAGTATACATTGACATGGCAGCAGATTTCAAGGGCGTTTGTTAACATGATCAGCAATATATAACCAATAAATATTGCCTGGTAGGTTTGATCATGCTGATTAAAACGATATTTATCTGTAGGCTGAACAGCTACAGATATCTGAGATTTTTTTTTTATATACAAATGAGCAACTTGGAGCACCAGGGGGCTGCCCAAAGCCATTGGTGCACTGCTTCTTCAACGACCCAGTGCTCCCTCCACTTTGTGTGCTTACAATTCAGAAGAGGGAAAGCCTCAGTGGATCCACCATATTTGAACTTGTGGTGTAATTGCTGAGTTTTGTGGAGAAAATTTGCAGCATTTTCAGTAAGTTAAGTGGATGATATTTTAGAGACTTAAAGGGGTATTCCCATCTCACAAATATAGTTTGTATAGTTAGATATAGCCATACCAATATTATTACTAATAGAATGTATTTATATAAAATGTACCATTTAGAAGATTTGCCTATTTGTATATCCATTGTCCCACACACATCAGTCAGGCCGTTGCCCCTAGTTACGACCACCGCAGCCGTGTAGTAGTGATGGCCAGCTTATTCTTGTTCAAACCCGCTCTGAGGTAACTGCTGTATTGTGAACACACATTACATGAGCATGCGGAGACACAGCTTAGGGTTGTAGCATTTTTGTCTGCGCTTCCAAAACGCAGAGAAACGGATCCTGTTCCAAGATCAATTCATCTCTATGGAGCAGGATCTGTTATAAAGTCTTCGTTTTGGACGGATCCTGACCATTGCGTTTTGGACTGGTAGCGTCCACAACACAGATGTGAAAGTACCATAAGATGTGTCTCCGCATGCTGATGCAATGTGCGTTCACAATACAACAGTTACCTCAGAGTGGGTTGGAACAGGAGCAAGCCGGCCACCACTACTACATGGCCACGGTGGTCGTAACCAGGGACAATGGCCTGACTGATGTGTGTGGGACAATGGATATACAAATAGGAAAATCTTCTAAACGGTAGATTTTATATAAATACATTCTATTAGTAATAATATTTGTATGGCTATATCTAACCATACAAACTACATTTGTGAGATGGGAATACCCCTTTAAGACGATACGTTTCTTGTCCATAGCAGTCCAGGTTTCTCAATCAAGACACCACTACAAGTAAAGGCATCTGTGGCTAGTTGTAAATGTTAGGAAAAGTAATGGGCACCAAATTTTCTTCCTAGAGACAGGGATGTGTAATGAAGGCACCACCACAAAACTGTGGGAGCTGCTCCTGCTTGTTGGCGGATCAATCGATCCTCTCTATTGCTGGTCAGTCTTTTCAGTCCAGAGCCTGTTCGCCATATGTACGTGCCATTGCATGATCACTGCTTCCAACACCTCCTAAACAACTAGGTCAGAACGGCTTGGTAGGTGTGCAATTCGTTGTCCATCCTGCTTCTCTCAGTCCAATGATTCGCCTGTCTGTCAGCTGGGCAATTGTAGAGGCAGGTCTTAACAGTCCGTCTCTCACCAAGAGGTACACTACCCAAAAGTGTCCTCTGAGATCTTATTTACAGAGCAGCAGGGAAAGCACTTTTATGACGTCTTGTGGTAAGACCCAGTGTCTAATCAGAACTGACCTGTAATCATTCATATATCTACCTTAGACATAACTGCATGCTGATTTTTTGCAGCGATCCAAAATGTGTATCTGGGTGTTTTTTTTGTTTTTTTTTCTTCTTCATAGAGTTTCATTTACCATGTAGGTTTTAGCCCAGTGTATAAAAATGCTGCGAACTATGAATGCTTTTTTTTAAAAAAAAATAGTGTTAATGGTTTATTCCTATAAGTTAATAAAATGCATGGAGGTCATGGATGTTGTAGGATTAGGCTGGGTTCACATCACATTTTTACTATCTGTTTAACATATACAACCCCCCCCCCCCACACACACACACACACACCCAAAAAAAAACCCATATGTTAACATAAGTTTGTTGTTTTTTTTTTTTCCCTGCACTCTGCAGAATGGAAAACCGTAGTGTGCTACGTCTTTATATCTTTTTCTTTGCACAATGTATTTGTTAAACAAATGGCAGAAACGTGATGTGAACCCACATTTAGGTTAAATGCACACGATCAGGATTGCCTGTGGATTTGTGTGCCGAAAATCGGCACCGTAGGTCATGCACAATGTATTCTATGAGAACTTGAAATTCTCGTGTACGTGATGTGGATTTTTTTTCTGTGTGGATATTAACCTGCAGTGTGGATTTTATTTTATTATATTTTTCCTGACCGGATTTTCTCCATTCGTTTTAATGTGGAGCAGAAAATCCGCACCAGATCCACATGTAAATCTGCACCAATTGATGCGGATTGTCCACGTGGATTTCCCTGCCAACACCCGCAGATTTCAGTGTGGATTCTCCACACATAAATCCTGACCGTGTGCATTTACCCTTATAGTCAGGTGTATGATTAACCAATCATATCAGACGTGTGATAGAGACTTTCATATGTAGCGTGAAACGGTTATTAATTGTAGCAGGTTTTAACCAGGGCTGTGGAGTCGGTAAGCCAAAGCCCCGACTCCAACTCCGACTCCTCAGTTTCCCCTAACTCCGACTCCCTCATACATGCGCATGTTTAAGTGATAACTTTAAACAAACTTTTCATAAATCAATAGTACAGATATATTACAAACTTTTTTGTCATGATATATGTTTTACTGGATATGTTTACTCTGAACTTCCAGTATCAGGCTTTTCTCTGGGTACAGCTCACTAAGGGCCTGATGTATGAAAACTGTCTAGGTCTAAGAATTTTTGTTGCCCATAGCAACCAATCAGAGCTCCCCTTTCATTTATCCAGAGCACTATATGAAATGAAAGGGGAGCTCTGATTGGTTTCTATGGGCAACAAAGAAACTTCTAGACCTAGACAGTTTTCATACATAAGGCCCTAGGTGCTTTACATCAGAGGAAAAGAAAACTAAAACATAAAGCATACAGAGAGAACATGCACTGGACAATTGATTTATGCACAGTTCATTGATAGTTTAGATATACTAAGAAGTATTTGCCTTAGGCTTCATTCACACGACCGTATGTGTTTTGCGGTCCGCAAATTGCGAATCCGCAAAAAAAACGGATTGCGGATCCATTGTAACAATGCCTATCCTTGTCAGCACAACGGACAAGAATAGGACATGTTCTATCTTTTTTGCGGAACGGAAATGCGGACATACGGAAACGGAATGCAAACGGAGTACCTTCCGTTTTTTTTGCGGACCCATTGAAATGAATGGTTCCACATACGGTCCGCAAAAAAAACGGAACGGACACGGAAACAAAATACGGTCGTGTGAATGAAGCCTTAAAGGGGTTTTCTCAGCACATTGATTCACTGGCTGACAGGCAGTTTGCACCTACTCTGTCTCCTCAGGCTGTGGGTGGGGGGGGTTATCCAGCAGTTATTAGCATATATTAACTAAGGCCTCTTTCACACTAGCAGCAGCATGGATCCGGCAGGTGAAGGGTGCCACCGGACCGGATCCGTGCTGCCGCAGGGACATGTGTGGGGCCGGAACCGCGCTCCGGCCCCACACGTGTCACACAGACATATACACATACATACTTACATGCTCCCGGCAGGTCTCCACAGTGCAGGAGGAGCAGGACGGCGCACACATAGGACGATTCCCCGCAGAGCCCTCTGCTGGACGCCGGGTGGAATCCTCCTATGTGTGCGCGCCGTCCTGCTCCTCCTGCACTGTGGACACCTGCCGGGAGCATGTAAGTATGTATGTGTATATGTCTGTATGTGTATGTATGTATGTGTGCAGGTGATGGATCCGTTATGAACTCCATTGAAAGTCAATGGAGGATGGATCCGTTCACCATTGTCACACCAAACTGATCCGTCCTCATTGACTTTCATTGGGGGTCATGACTGATCCGTCTTGGTGCGGATGCCTGGATCGGAGAGCAGCATGCTGCGGTTTGTTCTCCGGTCTGAAGACGGAATGGAATGCTTTCAGGAGCATTCCGTTGTCTTCAGTTCAGTTTTGTCCCCATTGACAATGAATGGGGACAAAACTGAATCGTTTTATTCCGGTATTGAGCCCTTATGACGGAACTCAATACCGGAATTATAAAACGCTAGTGTGAAAGTAGCCTTACTCTGACAGAGCAGGAGATTGTGATCTCTAACACAATTACAGGTAAAGCCATGCCATAGTCCTCACAACACTTGGACCTTTTGCTTACTGCAGGTAATCACTCAGAGCTCAATCTCATCATTCTTCACTGCTCTCAGCCAATCAGATAACTGTCCTTCTGGTCTGCAGGTTACCATAGAAACTGTCTATCGTTCATGACTAAAGTAAAATCTACTGACCACTGTATTTAGAAAATGTCTTTTAACTGTCTCTTTATGATTAAAGATAATCTTTGTAACTAGTGAGAAAACCACTTTAATCCTGTTTTCTCTAGCAGATCTGAGATGAGTGCAGCCATTCCTTCCCAGTGCCTTTTTCCTCTGATCTGTAGTGGAGGAGCTTCACTACTGAGCATCTACATAAAGGGCAGCACACAGTCATCTCAACTTAAAGCCTAGATCCTTAGATTAGGAACAGAAGAGATATTTATAGGACATTTCATCATTTTCCCAAAATTTTATGAAAATATATTCAGTACATACTGCATTGAACTAACTGTACCAATTTATTATATATTTTTGGAGTCGGTCCATTTTATACCGACTCAGACTCCACGACTCTGACTCCGAATCCACAGCCCTGGTTTTAAACTGGATGAGGAACAACCAAACTCTGCTTTGTCTCTGTACAGTATTAATGTATGGGCATCGATGAGCCGAAGTTGGTTATTTGCGCAGCCGTGTGTGACTTTGTTGAATAAGTTCAGTATTTGATGGTGTAACACCAGTGGTGTAAAACCACTTCAAAACTTCAAACAGAATCGAGTTAGACTTTAGAAATCAAATACTGAACTTATTCAGGCACAACTTTGCAAATAACTAACTTCGGCTCATCGGAACCCATATGTTTTAATACTGTATGAAGTCTGATCTCCATACAGTGTTAATCCAGTTTTGAACGAAGTGACTTTGGATGTAACATCTGAAGCTCGCTTCTCTTAACACTAGTCACAGGTCATACACCCAGGGGCGGACTGGGAACTTAAAGTGGCCCTGGAAAAATTACCAGACTTGTAGTCTGGTCCAAATTGATGGAAGGTGGGGCCAGCAATACCATATTGTGGCACATTATACCTCCCCAACAGAGCCAAATACCACAGTCCATCACAAAATACTGCCAGCAGCACAAAATACATCCCCAAAAACTTCCACTGACCGGCCGTGAGGAGGACTCAGGTGGCCCCCTGGGTATTGGCCCACCGGGAAATTTCCCTGTAAGGTCTATGGCCAATCCGCCACTGCATACACCACAGCAAGACTGAGCACTGCAACAAGACGTAAGATAGGTCTACTGCATCAGCAAGGTCTGATTTCAAAGCAGACTGAGGTTTCAAGATGTGCTTTTCAAGCTCTTTTGAAGAAACACCAAGAAACGGGCAAGGTTGAAAACCGTAGTCTGTGGTTGGCCAAGGAAACAGCAGCAGGTGAAAGACTCATCATGCTTACTTCCCTTCTAAATTGGAATATGCCCAGTAGTCCCATCAGCTTGGAACCAAAAACCAGTGAAACCAAGGTACTTGCATCTACTGTTTGAAGAAGTCTGGTCAGGAGTGTTCTTCATGGAAGAACTGCAGGCAGAAAGCCATAGCTTTGACTTGGAAAGAAGGTCAAGTGACCCAGATGTGCATGAAAACATAGGAACTGGGGTGCAGAAAAACGGCAGAAGGTGCTCTTGACTTAAAGGGGTATTCCCATCTTAGACAATGGGGGCATATTGCTAGGATATGCCCCCATTGTCTTATAGGTGCGGGTCCCACTGCTGGGACCCGCACCTATATTGAGAGCGAAGCGGGGGAGCTCTGAGGATTTGGTCAGTATTAGTGGTGTCCACAATACAGAGAAATTCAGACAGCAACCTATCCATCATAAGGTGCCGTCAGGGAGGTGTCATTAAGAACAAGTCTTTGAAGTGTTAGGGCCCCAAAGAGCCCTGACGTCAACATCATTGAGTCTGTCTGAGAATACATGAAGAGATAGAAGGATTTGAGCAAGACTACATCCACAGGAGATCTAGGATTAGTTCTCCAAGATGTCTGGAACATCCTCCCTGCTGAGTTTCTTCAAAAACTGTGTGCAAGTGTACCTAGAAGAATCAAGGCTGTTAGCACTATTATATTTGAAAGCACTCTTATTTTGCAGCATTTTCCCCCCCACACAGTACTGTATATAGTTAATATGTATCGAATGGTTGGAACATTTACATATGTAGGTGTGACTGGTATTAACCTTGCCATATTCTGGTTTACATTGCTGGTATATTGGAAATGCTTATTACAGTGTTTCCTTTTTAGATTGAAAAAACAACATCTCTATTCCCACTGCATATGACCTTCAACAAAGAAGCCTTCAATTTATTGTGTACATTTGTATTTGTTTGGTGTTTTATTCATTTCCTTCCTTTTGTACTTCTCTGAAATTGAAACATTTTTCTCGGTACTTGTACAAATTACCATCTGCAAGAGTCAAAGGAGTGGGAAGCAGCGAGATTTTCAGGGTGTCTGTCCTACAAGTGTGTAATTCTTTGTTTTCTCCTTCAGGAAAGAATCTTTACACAAATGAATATGTGGCAATTAAACTGGTGAGTATATGGCAGTCATGTTTGTGCTCTTGCCAGGATTACGTTTGTCTTCAGTTTCCTGACCTAAACCCCTGCTTCCTTCCTTTTCCTGCTGTGGAGCACATGTATAAACTATGGCCGGCTTCCTGGTTCAGCACGTCAGAGTTCACAGGTTACTTGGATGCTGTGAGGTGGGCAGCACCCTTGTGTCTGGCTTCTTATTTCACAGATTAGTCCGCATAAATATCACTTTTCTCCTTTGTAAGCAAATCGTATATTGATGTGTGGAAACATCTTACGCCGTCTTCCATTATCGTGCAGCATCTTCATACTTTCATATCTTACCTTCCTAGTCAGGGATCACCATCCTAAAGGAAAACCCTTCACTAGGATTTTTCATAATAATTTTTATCCGTCACCAGAGTGGCCCTATTGAGCTAATCACGCTGGTCAGGCTGACGCGATTCATAATCAATGTATTTGTGTAAACAAGCCACTTAAAAAATGTACGTGACGTCATGATTATTGTCTTACTGGGGTCACTGGGGCGTGTCCATACCTGAATGGAGTCGCTAAATACTGCTGGCAGTTGGAAGCAATGGGAATACTGGATAACAAGCCCAGTATTGCTGTCTCTGGTGATGGTGAGGGTTTCAATGTCTTCAGTGGTAGGTAGGTGTCCTTAGCTAGTGTTGGGGCATTCGCCTGCACACAATAGGAGATGATACAGTGATGAGGATAGTGAGGATGCTGTTTGATCTGTACCGTTGATATATTTGAAAACATCCACTAAAAGCGTTTGAGTTTGAAACGGATGATTTTTGTGTATTAAAAATAAAACGTGCAACATAGGTAGGTACAAGGAAATATAGGCCAAAATGCAAAGACACATGCCAAAAAACGGTTTGATTTTAAAAATATATATACTGTAGGTAATCCCGCCTGCCTTCGCTGCTGTAGCCCACCCCTTCTATCCTGTATGTCTCCGCCCGGCCAGAAGCACTCCTACAGCCGCTAGAATGCAGGCATGCCCAGTGAGCACCTGCAGCCAACGTGTATACACCCCTACCTCAGTCACTCCCTGCGCACACTTGGATCCCAATTGGTTGTTGTGGGGGGATTTATTAAAACCGGTGTAAAGGAAAACTTGCTTTGTTGCCCATAGCAACCAATAATCTGATACACCAGTGTCTTGGACAAGGAGTCCATGTCATGTAGACTATGTACCTTGAGGTCTGATGCTACAGCCTAATTCACTGGGTAGTTTTCTGTTGCTCTTTATGGAGCAATTATTCTAATCATATTTAATTATAATAATATCTAATTATCTTATTGTCTGGCTGCTAAGAGCTTGTGATCCACCACTTGAGCGGCTCAGTATTAGGCAGGGCTAACAGTCCTCAAATCATTTGTGGCTTCTGATATAACACACCACCACCACCAAGGCCTTTGCTATACAGTCTCTAAAAAGAAACGATGCAGGAGTCATCAAAAACATGTTCATGTTGAGTACAAAATCCCTAAATTTTACAGTAGCAGTGGTGGATGAGTTAACCGTTTCAGGATGCAGCCTCCTTATTTTTCATTAACCCAACTTCACTCCCACCCCCGCCTTCCAAGAACCATAACTTTACTTTTCTGTTTGCCATATGATTGCTTATTTTTTTGGTGGGACAAGTTGTATTTTTCATGCCACTAATGAGGTTATCCTATTATTATTATTATTATTATTATTATTATTATTATTATTATTATTATTATTTATTTTATTTTTTTTATTTATTTTTTTTATTGGAAAACAGTTCTTTGTGGGGTGAAATTTGAAAACAAAATGCAAATTTGACTTTTTTGGGTTTTGTTTAGGCCTCAGGCAGACAAATCTGCATTTTCTCACTCCCATCAATACAAAGGACTATTCTTGTCTCCGATACGGACAAGAATAGGACATATATTTGTGGAATGGACATACGGATGCAGACATTTTTTTCCTGCGGACATGTAGAAATGAATGGGTCCGTGTGTAATCCGCAAAAAAAAATATTGATTAGACACGGATACAAAATATGGATGTGTACATAAGGCCTGCAACACTAAATTCATAAAGTTGTGTTTTACTTAAAAAAAAAACAAAAAAAAAAAAAAAAAAAAACTTTTTTTGTTAAAAAATTTTTTTTCTTGCATTGCCAGTTTCTGGCCATATACAGATCTGTGTATAACTTTTTGATCACTATTTTATTTTTGTACAGCTAAGTGACCAATAATGGCAAATCTGCCATTTTTATATTTTCTTACAGTATTCAGAAATATGTGTATTTTTTTAGTGTTTATTTTTGTGCTAGAAATGGCGATGATTTGATTTTTAATGTTTTTGTGGTTTTGTTTGTTTTTTTTTTTAAATTAAAAAACACTTATTTATTAACTGTGATTTTTAGTCCTCTTAGAGGATTTGAGCATGTAATCCACTGATTGCTTATACCATAGACTGCAATAGTATACTTTTGGAATCTGAGGGACTTTTATGGGCTTCCTATTAAAGGGGTTGTCCCATGAAAAATATTCTACAGTTTTCAAACTGGATCTGAATACTTCTGTAATCGCATGTAATTAAAAATTTAGCATAGCCGCTGAGCTATTCAATGTAATGTATCTGTATAGCGCCACCTGCTGTTTGTTTTGTTTCTTATTTCTCTATCCTGCTCACTGAGAAGGCCGCACATGCTCAGTTTCATCCTTCAACTGCCTCCTGAGCTGTGATAGGAGCGCTGAGACACGCCCCCTTAGGTGCAGCAGAAAAGACACTCCCCTTGAGCTGTCAGCTTGATGTAAATCTAGCAGAGTAATGAATGAGGAGATCTCTGGATCCATGTGAGGTACAGGGCTGGTTCTGGCTTTGTTAGAAAGAGCTTTTTGTGTATTATATGATGTCTGATTTTTATTTTTAACCTTAGTCATGGGATAACCCCTTTAAGCTCTGCAACAAGCAAGACTAAACAGGCAGTTAGCTGTAGCATGCCTGGAAGCTTTCATAAGGCCCTAAGCTTCCATACGACTGATCAGAGCCCTGGTCTGAGGACAAAAGTAGCCCCCTCCTCTAACTGCTCAGATGCCATGGTCACTATTGATCAGTATTAGAGCCATCTTCTATCTTGGTCATTGCGGTCGGATGCCAGATATACACAGGCAGCCCCTTCTGCATATAGAACGGGCTCAGCTGATGAGCCTGGCTCCATTCCTTTACCCCACACCAGCAATGTGCATTTACATTGTGACACACGTGAGAGCTAAACCAATCTCATCCACATACAGGTTGAAACATTTTGGGAGAGAATATTCAGGGAGAAGTGATCTCCACAGACCAGGAGGTGTCAGTCTATTAGGCTTAGTGGCCAGTGTGAGAACTGCGTGATTGTAGGGAAGTATAGCTAGTTCAAAAGAAAAAGTATCTTCCTTTTTCTTTAGGATTATTGGTCTAAAACAAAATTACACAAACGTAAAGAAAGAATTTGTCGCAAAAAATTTTTCTCAATTAAAATCATATAGTGACACACAACCTTTTTTTTTTTTTTTTTTCTAATCTGTTTTTATTTTCTGATTTGTAGATTTTTTTTTTTATATTCCACTTCCTGAACATAGAAAAAAAGGGGATTTCAGTCAGCACATCCCAGTGCACAGGTGTATGTTGCTATGGCTGATTGCACAAGGAAAGGAAAATACCTATCTCTATGGCATTTTGTGCTTTATCTGGTTAGCAGTGTGCCGTTGCATTGTATGTATTTCACTTCCTGAACATGATTATGGGGGCGACCATCTTGTCTCAGCTGTTCTTAACAGCATTTACAAAGCATTAAAAAAAATAACTGTACGGCAACCCCATTGTCCATAGACACAACGTTCAGGAAAGGACCCTATTGACTCAGGCTGCTTTCACACTAGAGTTTTTGCTGGATCCGGTAGGGTTCAGCAATAACGCTTCCGTTACTGATAATACAACCGTCTGCATCCGTTATGAATGGATCCAGTTGTATTATCTTTAACATCGCTGGGACTGATCCGTCATGAACACCATTGAAAGTCAATAGAGGATGGATCCAGTTTCTATTGTGTCACACAGAACGGATCCGTCCCCATTGACTTGCATTGGGGGTCATGCCGGATCCGTCTTGTTCCGGATCCCCAGGACGGAAAGCAAACCGCAGCATGTTGCGGTTTGCTCTCCGGTGTGGAGACGCAACTGACACTCCGAAATGCATTCCGTTCTCTTCAGTTCAGTTTTGTCCTCCTTGACAATGAATGGAGGCAAAACCGAAGTATTTTTTTTCGGTATTAAGCCCCTATGACTGAACTCAATACCGGAAAAAAGGACGCTAGTGTGAAAGTAGCCTTACATGGAAGAGTTTTCAAGGAATGCTCTACGACCAAGGAAAAAATATATAAGCTTTGACAATCATCTATTGTGAATGGAGGATCCTGTCTTATCTATATACATAAGTGATATCTCCTTATCGGCCAGTGCGAAAACTGCAGGATTATCTTTTTTGTATACGCAATACATGGAAAATTAAAAACATCAAAAATTCTTTAAAAATATGTTAAAATAGCTGTAACAATAGTCATGTAAAAAGCTTGAAAGAACAGTTGGGATAGAGGAAACTCCACCCATGTCTATAATGCCAACCAGCGGACTTGCTATGGAGGAGCTAAAAGGAAGTCATTAACTCTGTGCTTTGTTTACCTGACCTTGATTCCTAATCCCATTTACTATTCATGAGCTACACAGCAGTCGGGGGTCCGCCTCTGTGCACAGTGTATCGACTGCATGCACTGTTCTAGCATGGATGGAATTAAAGGGAATATCTCAAAAAAATGACCTATTGTTTAAATCCCATTTTTATGTTTAACCTATTTCTAAAGAATTTTCGATTATTTTTTATTTTCAATGCCAATATCTAAATATTTAAACAAAAATCATAAATTCCTGCAGTTTTCTCACTGGCCACTAAAGCCTAATAATAGGTCCAGTTATATATTATTCGAAAAGCAAGAGTAGCTTCCCAGCAATCGCTTTTACATGCATGATTTGCATTGTTGGTTATCCTACACTACAGGACGGCTATATGGTATATTATGCAGTGCACATTGGGAGTGCACTTGTAGTAGAAGCAGGCTTCTAATTGGTCCTCATGTGGAAAATTGTTTAACCACACTGATTCATGTGTCCCAAAACGTGTTGGTTGTAAAGCATGTTTTTTTAATATGTATTTTCCTTTAATTGTTTTTTTTTTTTTTCTCCCCCAGGAACCAATTAAATCTCGTGCTCCTCAGCTTCATCTGGAATATCGGTTTTACAAGCAACTAGGGAGTACAGGTAAAAAAAAAAAAAAAAATCTAGGTTCATCAATAGTTAAAGGCTATGTACACCTTCAGAGGCAGTTGTTTTTATGATTGCATTTTACTCATTTTAGGCTAAAAAAAATTTTCAATTGGTCTTTATTAAAAATGTTGAGATGTTCTATCAGAAAGGGTTAACTGTCTGTGTAGCTGTGTGACTGGTACTTTTTACCTTCACTTTGTGCCAGTCATCTAATAACCCTTATCTCTAATTTTCTAAGAGGTCATAAACACTTATTTAAAGGTGGATTTACACAAAAAATAATTGGCTTATTATATAAGCCATCTCTTATCCTCATATGGTGAAGGAGATCACTGTATGTAAATGTGCGGCCTCCTTCACTGAACAAGCAGCATTCCTTCCCGACAACGGGCTATTCCATCAGTCTGTGTAAACCCGCCTTAGGCCTCTTTCACACATTTGCGGCAGCACAGATCCGGCAGGTGAAGGGTGCCGCCGAATCCGTGCTGCCGCAGGCACACGTGTGGGGCCGGAACCGCGCTTCGGCCCCACACATGTGAGACACTGTGTTGGGGGTGGGGGTAAAACTTACCTTTCCCTGCAGCTCCCGACCTGTCCTAGCAACGAGGAGGAAGACGGCGCGCACAGTGGTAAGTTTCACCACAGCGCCACCTGCTGGAGGGAGGAGGGAGCTGACGGGGAAAAGGTAAAGGGACGGATCCGTCGTGAACTCCATTGAAAGTCAATGAAGGACGGATCCGTTTACTATTGTGTTACACCGAACGGATCCGTCCCCATTGACTTGCATTGGGGGACATTCCGGATCCGTCTTGGTGCGGATGCCCAGGCCGGAGAGCAAACCGCAGCATGTTGCGGTTTGCTCTCCGGTCTGGAGACTGTCTTCAGTTCAGTTTTGTCCCCATTGACAATGAATGGGGGCAAAACTGAAGCGTTTTTTTTCCAGTATTGAGCCCCTATGATGGAACTCAATACCGGAAAAATAAAACACTAGTGTGAAAGTAGCCTTAAACCACTTTCTTACCGGTAAGATGAGAACTGAGCTATAATGAGTGTTGATAATGTTGGGGAGCAGAGATAAGGAGCCGTAAGGTGAGCTGACTGAGTAGAGAAAATTCCTGCTACTACAGCATCTCTGCCCTGTACAGAAAAAGGGCTCCATATTTTTAATAAAGACCAATTTAAAAAATGATTTTTAGCTCAAAATTAGTACAATGCAAGATTTAAAAAAAATGCCCACAAAGGTGTACATAGCCTTTAAATCATTAGTGTAGTTTAGACAAAAAACCCTTTAAATTATTATTCTGAATTTAGGCTGGTTTCACTCGAGCAAGCACCACGCTCCGGACTCGCAGCACTGAACTCCCAGCACAGCAGTGTAACCCTTACAGTTCTGGAATAATAATGCTGTCAGTGTTATCCAATATATTCCAGACCTCTAAGGCTCACATAACATCATAAATTAATGTAATGCTATACAACTCATGCTATACGAAAAGTTCAGGATGGGTGCTATTCCGCAAGTCCGAAGCGTGATGCTCGCTCGTGTGAAACCAGCCTTATTTGGAAATTAGTGTTTACTTGCGGCACTCTCTGCGTCCTCTAATGTGAGCTCTTTTTTTTTTTTTTTCTCTTGAGTTTAAAGGGGTTCTCCAATTCCCCATCTCCCCCCTCCCCCCCCCCAAAAAAAAAAAACAAAAAAAAACAAATTACCAAGAGTCTGTTTAAAGGGGAAATAAAACACACTCGGGAGGTTGTTTAAAGAGGCCCTGGCCCTTGTGTGAGCGCTGCTCCTTATTGTTTATCTGCACGCGGCCTACATTGTAGTGACTGTGCAGTGCAATCACTGAGATGAGCACCATGAACCCTTTAAACTGCTGATTGGCGGGGTTCTGGGAGTTGGACCCCTGTACATCTAATATTGATGACCTATGTAGAAATTTTATCCAATGAAGACCTCTATCGTATTCTTTAAAGTGGCTCCTAAGAGGGAAATACATTTTGAGATGAAATCTGTGCAATAGTTATTTACTCCTTATGTTTCCTCAGCTGTTCAGAAACCATTTTGGGAAATGCTGGCCTTACGATGGTACCTCTCTATGATACCATGTACTGTACTTTTGTCTGTGTATACTGTATGCTAGCATAGTTAGTGCTTGTAAATCGGTGGTCCAAATTCTTCCTTCTGCACCAGTGTACTGTACACCTCCTGTATATCCGTTACATAGTTAAGATTAGGCATATATTCTGTCACTTTTAATTATGGTATAGATGTCCTTTTTAGTAAATTGAACCTGTTTTCTAGCTTGTACTGTGGTTGTGACACTGGTTGCCAACTAATGTCCAGGATTAGAAAAAGATATCAGCACCACACCTGTCCACAGGTCTTCTAGGAGCTCAGCTGCAATACCAGACACATCCCATGGACATGTGTGGCGCTGTTTTTAGAATAACTCAGCCATGTTTTTCTAGACAATCCCTTTATTGTTAACCTGGGCAACCCCTTTATCATTCACATAGTATTCAATATTCTTAGGGTACCCAGACCGCTCACTGTCCATACATCAAGTCATAGTCAGATCTGCAACAGGTCTATTGGTTGATGATGATAATAATCTTTATATAGCGCCAACATATTCCGCATGGTTTCTGTGTGGCAATTAGAGGACCCGTCACTTCTCCGGATTCTGGATCGCCTACTCTTATGGCTCTATGTTGTGCCATTCATTTATTAATCCTGCTAGAAGTTATGAATGAATTACTAGCAGATTACTGTGAAGGTCCTGCTGGGTGTTACCAGTTGGGGGTGTTACATTATCCAATCTTAGGAGACCCTTCCCAACTGGTAACACCCAGCTGGACTCTCATTGGAAATTGCTGTTAATTCATTCAAAAACTTCTAATAGGAATAACAGAAGGATTGGACAACAGAGTCATAAGACTCAGAGTTGCTCTTATGTGCAATATGCAGATAGTTACTAAAACATGTCAGGAGAGGTGATGGGTCCTCTTTAAACACAGCGCAGAGTGAAACCGGCTAAAAATGAGTTTGCAGACCAAAATAAAAAATTGATGTAAGTGTATGCTTAAATAACTGGATGTATATCTGTAATAGTTTTTTCATATACGTGTTTTCCAGCTGATGGGCTTCCCCAGGTTTTCTACTTCGGTCCTTGTGGAAAGTACAATGCCATGGTACTGGAGCTTCTGGGTCCGAGCTTAGAAGACTTGTTTGACCTATGTGACAGGACTTTTACCTTGAAGACTGTGCTCATGATAGCAATTCAGTTGGTGAGCAGGCCTTTTCCATTACTCTGCCCAACACCGCTTTACATAAGAAGCATTTGTTCTTGAAGACTACATGCTGTTTTCCATATGGATTGCCAGTTTCTTTTCCGCTTTTATGCTTTTGTGATAAAGAGTATTCGTTCAATATTTTTCCATTTTTAAATAAAAATTAAAGTTCTTAATGGGAAACATAGTTCTGATGCCAGTTTCTTAGTTTGCAATGACTACTGCAAATTGTTGGAATGACTATAATTGCTGTTAATATCTGGCAATTGAAACAGAACTTGTTAAAGGGGTTGTCCGCTTTTGTTATATTGATGACTTGTCCTTAGGATAGGTCATCAGTATCAGATTGGAGGGGGCCCAACTGCTGTCACCCCACCAAGTCAGCTGTATGAAGAGAATGCAGCGCTCATTGGCATTGCAGAGGTGAGAAAGTGTAGTAACAAATCCGTCGTCCCATTCACTTCGATGGGACGGCTCCATCCTAGTCAGATGAATGGCAAGGAACCGTTCCATTGAAGTGAATGGGACAGCGTAGTTGTAAATTCACCTGCTAGCTGCTGGGATGTAGACGGCGAGCAGGTAAATAGTGACAGTAATTGGTGATTGGGCCCCCGCAGATCTGATGTTGATAACTTATCCTGAGGACAGGTCATCAGTATGCAAAAGCAGACCACCCTCTTAATTTCTAATTTAATGAGAAGCTGGCAGTTGGCTAAACAGGAGTTGTTTCCTATTGCAGACCTATTGCAGAGATGGTCAGTCTGTTCATTTGTTAGAAATTGGTCTTATGAGGCCAGCAAGTAGAAGGGAAGGGTAAAATACATAGCTCCTGGGACATATAGAGATTATTTTAGCATTTATTTTTCATCATCAACTTTTTAAAAGACATATAAAAGAGTCTGTCAGCAGTTTTGCTCTTACTAAACTGTTGACAGCACTACCTAGGTTCTGGGGAGAGCAGTACAAACATACCTTTTGTGGAGCTTTTCTCAAAGGTATAGTGTGACTAGGAAGTCCTGCAAATTCTCTCCAATGTCCAGGCCAGGGCTTCAGTGTGAATTGGTGTCTGCATTTAAAGGGGTATTCCAGGATAGGCCATCTGTATCGGATCAGCAGATATCCTGTTAAACCTGTTAAAAATGTTAAATCTGCCTATTGCCATCCATTGGCACCAATCCCCTCAGTCACAGACTCGCTCAACACTTGCCACTCTGGTCTGTGGTCTACACTGATAGGAATGTCCAGCATCTGCTTCCAGGTGTAGGAACGGGGTCATTTGGGGCTCTCCTGAGCTTTTGGCTTTCTCCACAAAGCTCGATATGCATGGCAGGTCTCTATGGTCTGCCAGCTTTATTTGTTGGCTCAGGTGTTGTTTTTAATTAGAAAAACAAAGTCACTAACTTTTCAAAAAACTTTTGATATATCATAGAGACCTACCAAAAGTTTAGATCATTGGGGCCCTGAGTGCCGAGACCCCCATCAACTCTAGAACGAGGGGAGAGGAGCGTGCGCATAGCATGCGCTCTCACTTCACTGCAGAGGATGGAACTGACACAGGCCCATAGTATTCTAAGGAGCCCCTTTTCTGCAGCGACAAAAGAGAGCACTCAGACCCCCACCGATCTAAACTTTAGATAGGTTTCTATGACATCAAAAGTGTTTTGAAAAGTGACCCTTTAACCCCCTAACTGTTTTGCCAGAGTGGAGCTCCGGCAGTGGGAAAAGTAGCTAACTGTAGGGGGAGCGCTGCTTTAGATGCTGCTACCTCCTGAATGGTAGCAGCAAGAAACATGCAACTGATCTTGTTTGAAAGCTGATATTCAAAGCTTTCAGAGGATACCAATGATGGCAATATCTTCAGGACAGAGAAAGATATCACTGATAGAAATCTGGATGCTGTGAATGCAGCTGAAAATGAAAGTAAAAACAGGTTTCACTCTCAATTATTCCCGACTTGATTTCTAACAGTGATTTCTTCTCTGTTTCTTGGAATAGAGCATTTTGGTCTTATATTAAAACCTGGACTGTAAGCTTTCAGACAAGACCAATTGCATGTTTCTAGCTGCTACCATTCAGGAGATATCATCTAAAGCAGCCCTCCCACCTCCAGTTAGCCACTTTTCACACTGCCCGAGCTAGACTCGGGCAGAACAGTTAGGGGATTAAAGGGGTATTCCCATCTTGGACAATGGGGACATATCGCTAGGACTTTGACGCTGGGACCTGCACCTATCTTGTAAAGGCAGCCAGCACACTCCTAGAGGGTGCAACCCACATGCGTGGCTGCCCTCCTTTAATTTCTATGGGACCTCCGAAAATAGCTGAGCACTTGCTCATTTCCGCAGGCCCTGCAAACGCAGTGAGCTCCTATTCACTTCTATGGAGGGAAAGAGCTTTGTGGTGACCAGACTAGGGGTCCTCCAGCCGCTACCTTCTTTCCCAGTATAGGTGCGGGTGGGACCTGCACCTATCAGACAATGGGAGCATATCCTAGCGATATGCCCCCATTGTCTCAGATGGGAATACCCCTTTAAGCTTGCAAAAGTGGTGGACTTGTTTTTTTTCCCTATAACCTGTCATAGTCATTTGATTTCTTTGTTTAATTTTCTTTTCAATTTTTTTCAGATCTCAAGGATGGAATATGTGCATTCTAAGAACCTCATTTACAGAGATGTTAAGCCAGAGAATTTCTTAATTGGTCGCCAGGGGAATAAGCGAGAACATGTCATCCACATTATTGACTTTGGACTGGCCAAGGAATATATAGACCCTGAAACCAAAAAGCACATACCTTATCGGGAACACAAGAGTTTAACTGGAACAGCAAGATACATGTCCATAAACACCCATTTAGGAAAAGGTGAGCCTTTTTGTCTTTTTCATGAAGGGGAAAATAAATAGAGATGAGCGAACGTGCTCGTAACGAGCACTGTAGCGCTCGGCTCGTTACGAGCACGTTCGCTCATCTCTAAAAATAAATCTTAGACTACCTGTCATGTCCTCACCGATGTGTGTGTGTGTGTATATAAAAATATATATATATATATTTTACACATACCTGTACAGTTCAAAGATCGCTGACTCCACCAACATTTTTTTTACACCTAGCTTCTAGCGCTGAACCTCTGTTGGTGCTTTTTAATTTCGGTACCCAGTACCAGTGAATTGTCAGTTGGTGATCCCCAGCACCCAGGGTCAGTGGCTGCGGCAGCATTGCAATGACAAGTTTGCTGCTGTTGGTTGCCAAAATTAATTGCACCAATAGTGATGGAATAGGATATACTAGAAGTATAAGGAAACCGCCACCAGTGTCAGCGATCATTCAGCTGGAAAGGTATGGAGAATGTGGAACTTCTGCCAGGACCTGACAGGCCATTTATAAAGGGGGACTGATCATCTATCTTCTGGATAGATCATCACTATCTGATTGGTGGGGGTCCAACATCCGAGACTCCCGCCAATCAGCTGTTTGAGAAGGCACAAGCCGCATCATAAATTAGGTGCATACTCCTGCAGTCCGTGTGCCTAAGCAGAAATCTGTGACAGCTCAGAGCTGCTGTAGATTTCTGGTTTCATCTACACCAGAAAACTGGTGTAAATGAAGATACATTTGTCACTGACAAAACCAACAAGAGATTGATATATATTTTTTTTCCTTCAGCTAAAATTCTTTAATACGATATATCACTGGTCCTATGCTGGTTAATTTTGAGGGCTGGATATGAGCCGTGTAAAATTCCCTATAGTGTCAGAAATCTTGCTCAAGCAAATGAATCACTCTCATACCTCTGGATCCTCATATCTTTGTGATCTGTGTACAGTTTTCTGTAGTGGGAAGGCTATGCTTTAAATGAGGGGTCTCAACTGTGGCTAAGTATAAGAAAAAAATTTCCAGTCGAAGCTGTGCTTGGGAATGGCGCCAAGAGCTCCCCTTGTGGTGACGACAGTGGAGAGAGATCACTACTTTTTTTTTTTTTCTGTGAGTTTAATCAGTTAAAAAAAAAAAAAAAAAAAAAAATCACGTTTAGACAACCCCTTCTCAATACTGACCCCAAAATTAATACAGACTTCCAGACCAGACCCTAAAATTAACACAGACCCCAGATCAGGCCCCAGATTTATTTAGAGTCCAGGGTACACCCCAAATCAGTCCCTAATTTCTTTCAGACCCCAGATTTATACAGATTCCGGATTAAAGCCCATATCAGACTCTAAATATGCACAGACCCCAGATCAACCCCCAAATTCATACATGAGTAGTCAGCGCAGTGCTAGTGGTGCCATACTCTCCGCTCTCTGGGATTCCTGTCCCGTACTAATGAGCACTGTGGACACCACAATGGAAATGCTCATTAGTTTAAAGGGAACTTGTCATCTCGGAACCCCCCCTGAACTAGAGTAAGCGGTGTATAGTGTTAGTGATGCTGAATCCGAATATGTAAGCTTTATCTTCATACTCACTTCCACTCCGACGCTGTGCTCCCACAAACCTGCAGTAAAATGCACTCACTGGACTCTTCTTTGAGTCCTCTCCATTATGTGAGTGAGCACCGGAGTCCACTGAGTGCATTTTACTGCATGTTTGTGGGAGCACAGCGTCGGAATGGAAGTGAGTATGAAGATAAAACTTACATATTTGGATTCAGCACCACTTACACTATAAAACACTTACTCTACTTCAGGGGGTGTTTCGGAGATGACAGGTTCCCTTTAAAGGAAGTCTGTCCCCAGCAACCTCCCTATCAAACTGTTTGCAAAGACACATAGCTGTGGTTCACCTGATAAAAATGCTGTTTTTCTTCAGTTGATCTGAGGCTCCTTTCCCAAGTTATGATACGGTTTCTTAATATGTAAATTAGGCCTTTGGTGCAATAAGGGCATCACCATTGCTCTTTTTGCACCCAAGCTCCACTCCTTTCTGTAGTCAGCCCCTCCCTTGCTGCTTTGATTTACTGGGCTAGGCAGTGGCAAAGCACTGAAGAAGAGTCTGGCCACAGAAACGAGCCGAGCTTGGGTGCAACAAGAACAATGGTGATACCCTCATTGCACCAAAGACCTAATTTGCATATTAAGAAAAAGTATCATAACTTGGAAACAGTTACTTGAGGTATTGGGGGCTGGATTGCATGCGGTCCACGTTTTTTGAGTCCCCTGCTTTAAATCGTAATGGCCCCTTTTATCTATGGTTTTGGATAATGTATTTTTGGCCTATTTACTGCCAGGAATATTTTAATATATTTCTGAGAACCAGTTTTTCAGACCTGTGCTCTCCGTATCTACTGAAATGTTTCTTGTCTACTTGTGTGTACTGTGGTTGGGGAGGCAGGTGATGTGTTGTGGTTTCCATTTACATGTCCCTTGCTCACAATTTCTATTTGTCTTCTTCGGTCATCATATGAGTTGATGGGTGAGTGGTTCTGTAACTGTATCGTGGAGGGATTTCTGGGGTAGGCCATGTCCTGTTCATTGTTAACACAGGCCCAGCAGCCGGTCTGTACAACAGGCAGTGCCTGGTAATGTATGTGTGTGTGTGTGTGTGTATATATATTATTATTTTTTTGTTTTTTGCAGGACTAAATAATGTAGCATACTAATAATACTTTTTCTGTATGTATAAATATATCCATTTGACATAACAAAAATGAGATGTGAATTGTGAATGTAGCCTTAGGGCCTGTAAACATCCGCTTTGGCAGCTATGTCACAGGGTATGTCAGAAATGGCGGAGGAAAAAAAAAGTCTTGCGTTCAATGTTCTGACCAGAAACTGATCCCGTTATAGTCAATGTGGCGAATCGGCTTTTCCATGAATTTCATTCTTCTGCTCCTATACTGGAGCAGAATATTGGAAATACTAAGCGATGATGTGAAAGCAGCTTTAGGGCTCATGCACACGAACATATTTTTTTTTCCGTTACTCCATAGGCATTCCGTTTCTATATATCCGTTCCATCAAAAAATAGAACTTGCCCTATTACTGTTCACATTGCGGACAAGGATAGGACTATTCTATTTGGGGCCAGCTGCTCCGTTGACGGATGCCATCCATATTTTTTGCGGATCCGTTTTTTTGTGGACCACAAAATACATATGGTCATCTGCATGTGCCCTTTTGTAATCTCTTCATTTAAAGCACGTGCATGCTGGGTTTAGTAGTCATGTGGGCAGCCTTACTCTGTGATTGACTGCTGTCTCTCTGTGCACACTAATACATGGATGGCTGTCAGTCAAGACCACCCACTGGACTCCTAAGCTCCCAATGAGCAGGTTATACTGAATATCTGACCCACCATTATATTTTCCATTTACATGCTGTATAAAAATGATCCAATGAAGTTATGACATTTACATAGTATGCCACCACCTGCTGTTCAAAATATATAGCAGTGTGCACGTCCATCTGATGCACTGTCTGCTGGTCACACATGCTCAGTTCCTCTGCCCTCAGCAGCTTCTCTGCAGTGAAGACAGGGCAGAAAGCTATTTTTCTTGCTGCTCTCCAGTGAGATGGACGTTCACTGTGCTTTACAGTTTGAACACCAGGTGGCGCCATACCATATAATAAAATGTCATGCTTCACTTCATTATTTTTAACACCATGTAAATAGCAGATGTGCCTCATGTTGTGGTGTATGATCTATAAAATGAATGACCTATAATGGTGAGGCACCTTTAATCTGTCAACCTTCTTTTTTATAACTTGTTTTTGCAGTATTTTAGAATTGAAGTCTGTGATAAATTCTAGCTAGTTCACTTATTTTTATTGGTTCAGGGAAGAGAAACAAGCTATATATTATTGTGCTGCTTGAGTAGAAAGCTATATAGAAGATCGATAGCTGGATCTGATAATGGTCCCTTCTCACAAGGACATCCACTACCCTGCTACATTATTCATCAGTGGACATTAGCTGGACGACTACTCTATGGGCATTTTCTGTACCACAATTCTTTTTGGCATTAGAGTAGGTTCACATATGCGTTCTGAAATCCGGTAGTTTGCTCTTGCAGAGGAACAAGCTACCTGATTTCACCGTATCCGACGTTGCCAGATACTGCTGTTCACCGCCTGAGGACATTGACTACAATGGCATCCTGCAGTGATCCGGCTGCTTTCCTGCAGGGAGCGATTTTTATCTGGCCGCCAGCCACCAATTATACAGGAACAGGCTGCCAGATCTTCTAACGCCAGCGTGAACATAGTGTTAACTGTCTGGTTTTATGATCGGACAAAATGATTGTAGTAGTTGTCCCAAAACAACCCAACACACCACTTGTTTTACAGCTCACTGAGGAAATGCTCTACTTTTTCAGTATAGCTCGTAAGTGTACAGTGTTTGTTAGAGAATTGACCAGATCCTTGTCTTGGAAATATCTAGTCTTGTTTGGTAAATGTTTGTACGCTTTAGAGTATCAGAAGGTGGCTGTACTCATTAGACCAAGGCCGATCAAATGCCAGTTTTTGTGGGACTGGCCGATCATCTAATGTGTTATTTTTTCGGTTGAGAAAGAGATTTCAACATGTTTGATCTTTTGTTCTTAAATAAGAACTCCCGCAAAAATTTTTATTCTCTGACCTGTTAGAAAGGTGCATGATATAATCTGTAGTGATTGTCATTTTCTTATCAGAGGCTGTAATTGAGAGTTTCCACTCTCTTCTTATTGTAGCTGGGTCATGTGACCAACTCCCTGACCTCCAACTGACCCAGGACAGCAAGCCAGTCACTTCTCTATTCATTCCTATGAGACTGAAAGTGAGGCTCCCATAGGAATGCATAGAAAATGAGACTTCCTGTCCACACATAAGGTGCTGTGTGCGTTGGTGGGTCTAATTCCTAGTCACGTGACACAGATAAGAAACTTCAGGGAGATACAACTCAAAAATTCAGCTACTGGTAAGAAAATGACATTCACTACAGATTACATCATGTACATTTCTAGCAGGACATGGAATAAAAATTTTTGCGGGAGTTCTTTAAGGCCTTATGTGCACGACCATATGTATTTTGTGGTTCTAAATGAGGATCTGCAAAATACGGATGACTTCAGTGTTGCATCTCTTTATTTTGTGGACCATTTGACTTCTGCATTTTATGGCCAAGTATAGGACATGTTCTAGTTTCTGCAGAATGGACATATGGATGATACATACGGTTGTGTGCATGAGGACCAAGGGAGATAGGCTGCTGACAACTATTGGAGTTGTATGGCCACCCCAAGTAGTTTTGTTCATTATTGATTGTATAATGAAAAGTTAAAAGGCTTTTCTTCGGGAAAGGTCATCATTATCTGATAGGTGAGAGTCTGACATCCGGGACTCCCGCTAATCAGCTGTTTGAGAAGGCATCGAAGCACCTGTGTGCATCGCGGCCTTCTTGCAGCTTACCAAGCCCAGTGCCATACATTGTATAGTGGATGTGCTTGGTATCACACTCGGCCCCATTCACTGCAATAGGGGTTGAGCTGCTCCTAGGCCACATGACCGATGAACGTGACATCACTGTCCTGTGCCTTCTCAAACAGCTGATCGGCGGGGGTCCTCAGTGTTAGACCTCCACCAATCAGATACTGAGGACTCATCCAGAGGACAAGTCATCAGTCAAAAGCATCTTGGAAAACCCCTTTAAGTTTTCCAGTATACTTTTTGTATTGATTACTTACTATTTTCAACAGCTCTACTTGCTGTCATTTAATAGTAACCTTCATTTATTTACAATGGCTACAAATCAGTGCAGGGCTGAGTTATGGTATGACGGTCAGATCTCTCTCAACCTGTGTGATCATCACATGATTAGGAGAGATTTGTATCAGATGGAAACTGTAGTTTAGTTCTCCTACAGTACCTGTCAGTAACATTGAGGGAAAAACATAGTCAATGATTTATATAGTTTTTTTTATTTATTGGAAAACTCCTTTATGACCGATAGATAAATCTATGATCACTGCAGGTCGGACCACTGAGACTCCCAGGGGTCATGAGAACGGAGGCCCTTGTGTCAGTGAACAACACTTGTGTGTGACTGCCGAGTACTGAAGTAGTGTTCACGCTTGCACACCATCATGTCATTCACACAGGACTTGGGGGACCTTCCTTTCCTGTGCACGCTGGCTGTTCCAGTGCTCGGACCCCCAGAAATCGTAGGTTTATCACTTATCCTGGGGCTGAGTGCTAAATATTAACTGGAAGACCCCTTTAAAGGGGTCATCCAAGTTATTTATTTGTTGTTTATATGTTTCTAACTAGTCAAATATAACAGCTTTTAAATGCACTTTGTGTTTCCAAAGCTGCTCCTTTCTCAGATTTCACTCAGGGTCACATGACCTGTGATGTCAGCTTCCCTCTCTGCTAATCTTTTATTCGTGCACCAAGCAGATAACAGTCTGTACACCAGAGTCACTGTGCTGGCCACGCCCCCCCTGAGCTGCTGTGTCTCCTCCCTGGATTTTTTCAGATAAAACATTAACCCCTTCAGCCAGCACAGGGCTTAAGACTTTACTACAGTAACTGCAGGCAGTGAGGAGAGAAATGCTGGGCACATGAGCTGACAGAGGAGTTCTGCAGAGCAGAAAGGTAGAGGGAAGTTCCTCTGTGTACTGTTGTACAGCTGGGACTTGTAGTCCTACACAAACATGCTGCTGAGTATCCCAGCAGGCAGATATGTCACTCAGCACTTGTATTCACTCCCTTTGCAGAGAGGGGGGAGGGGCAGAGATTGTTATTACTGCATGTAAACAAAGGCCAGAAGAGAACCAGGGAAATGAGGAAATAGAGATTTTTTTTTTTGCCTAAAACTTGCTTAGATTAGTTATATGTTGTTGCCCATCAGATTTACAGTGCTGTATATATTTTTGTTTTTCATAACTCGGAAACCCCTTTTAATACTTCTGCATGAAAAAAAGATATGAAACTGTGGAAGGGAAGAAAATTACTGGCAATCGGTGTATGTCAGAGAAAACTAAGGGAGTTCTCAGCTGTGATGACTGTGCTGTGATGACTGTGCCGGACAGCACCCTGTAGCTGAGCTTCCTGGCAGAGAGTTATTATGGGGTTAACTGCAGTCCTGTGTAAGTTTTTAGGCTCTGCCTGTGGTTTTCCGGCCAGTGACAGCTGATTAATAATGGGGTTGCTGCCATTGATTACAGTATGAGGCTGTGATTGGCCGTGGGCTATAGAGATTGCATTGTCGAACCTCTTATTATCCTCTGTTGCTAGCTGTTTGACAGGAACATTGCATAATGGTATGATTTCTATGGCAACTACAGTGTAAAATGTTATTATATCAGTGCTATTACAGCGCTCTGCTTCTCACCTCCACTCCCTCACTACTTCAATGGAAACATTTGCATTTCCATAGATGAATCTCTAAAATGCGCTTCTATTGTATACTGTATTCATGGGTATAAGCTGGGACACTCCAGAATATTCCTATAGGTCAGGGCAAGGCTCTCAAGTATCACATCTTAGCAGAAAGGAAAGACTCTGTAACTTAATACCTTAATTTATGGTAAGATACGGCATTGATCCTAAAAGTAGATGATGTATAGATGTTCAGCAGTTCAGGAGCCTGGCTTTATTCATGCATAACCAAATCTCATTTAACCCGTGAAGCATACACGTAACAATAATTTCATTTTCTTTTATCTACTAAGAACAAAGCCGAAGAGATGACCTGGAGGCTCTGGGACACATGTTTATGTATTTCTTACGAGGGAGCCTTCCATGGCAAGGCCTAAAGGTAAGGAGTTATCCTGAGGAAATGTCTGTATAAATGTGCTGACAATCAGTCAGGTAAGTAGAAATGTTTTCTTCACATACAATAAAGCGTTGGCTATGTGTAAGTGGCCATCAGCTTGCACCAGGTCTGTATTGTTAGAGTGCCCTCGAATGCGGAAGATTTTGTGGCAGAAAATTCTGCGACTGAAAATCTGTTCCATTCATATGAATGGGGCAGTGAGCACATGGATTTCTGCAAGCCCCATTAAAGGGAGTCTGTCACCTCACAGGCCCCTATAAAGTACAAAAACAGCCCCATAGCACATGTTATAATAAAAGCAATGTTACCTTTGGCTCTTTCTTGGGAGCTGCAGAACTGCCAAAAACGTACTTTAATTGATATGCAAATGAAGTCTCGGAAGTGCCCGGAGGCGGGGTTCACCGGCTTTGAGCCCGGGCTCCTGTCCTTTTTTAAATATATTCCCCGCCCCAGCAACTGCCTGCGCCCGCCCTGCACGTCATTGGGGTCCTCCTTCTTAGCCAGCAAGATCCCGCGCCTGCGCAGTCTCTCGCCGGGACGGGGCATGCGCACTGTGATGCCCATTTTGGGCACGGCATCGCTGAACTTAGTGCGCATGCGCCTGTCCAACGCATGTTCCTCTTCTTCCTGCGCTTGTCTGGTCCGCCCCTTGGATAGAATTTCGCGCCATTGGACAGGCGCATCCAAGGGGCGGACCAGACAAGCGCAGGAAGAAGAGGAACATGCGTTGGACAGGCGCATGCGCAGTCCCGGCGAGAGACTGCGCAGGCGTGGGATCTTGCTGGCTAAGAAGGAGGACCCCAATGACGTGCAGGGCGGGAGCAGGCAGTTGCTGGGGCGGGGAATATATTTAAAAAAGGACAGGAGCCCGGGCTCAAAGCCGGTGAACCCCGCCTCCGGGCACTTCCGAGACTTCATTAGCATATCAATTAAAGTACGTTTTTGGCAGTTCTGCAGCTCCCAAGAAAGAGCCAAAGGTAACATTGCTTTTATTATAACATGTGCTATGGGGCTGTTTTTGTACTTTATAGGGGCCTGTGAGGTGACAGACTCCCTTTAAGGTGAATGGAACTGATTTTCAGTCGCCGAATTTTATGCCACAAGATGTGCCACATGTGAAGGCACCCTTATAGAAGTGTGGGCCTGGAGCTAGATAACGTTCCCTTCACACATGGAGGATTTTGTGACCAGAAAATTCTGCGACTGAAAATCATTTTCGTTCATTTGAATGGGGCAGCAAGCACATGGATTTCTGCAAGCCCCATTAAAGTGAATGGAACTGATTTTCTGCCACCAAAATCTGGCACGTGTAAAGGCGCACGAACAGCTCAGGAGGCCGATGTAACCAGATGATTTGCATGTAGCCTCCACAACATCCAGAGGAAGCATCAGTTGGTGACAAGACCCTGTAGCATAGACAGTGTTTTTTGTTTTTGTTTGTTTTTTTTGCCTTTAAGGGATCTGTAAGAATGACATTTTTCCTTGTGGAGACCTCCAGGTTGGCATAAGGAGTCTTATATGCCAGGCAAAGCTTCCTGGGAAAAAGGAAATTTAAATGGGCTCTATCCTTTCTTTATGGGAAATAGTCTTGCTTTGGCTTTTTTCCCCCTAAGGCTTTGTTCAAAAAAAGGCTACATTCAACAGTTATTTGTCTGGCAAAACCTTGCATCTATGCCTGAACATGGCTAGATCACCACCGGATCCCATTATAGTCAATAGATATCCAGCAGTGATCTGTTGAATCAGACAATGCCGGCTCCGTGAACGCCAGCAGGCTGTATTATGCTTCGCTCACATCTCCATATTTCTAGCAGAAGTCATTGTTCCAAGGTCTGTTTAAAGGGGTTGTCCGGGACAAGAAAATTATGGCAGCTTTCTCGCAAAAAAAAAGAAATACCCTGCACAACCTGAGGTGCTATTTTATCTGCTCCGTTCACTTCAGTGGAGCTCAGCTGCTATGGATAGTTGTGGTGCTCTATTAGTAAGAAAGCAGCCATGGTTTTCTTATCCTAGACAGCATCTTTAAACGGTTTCTGTCACCAGTTTTTTCGGTATGAATCAGGCTGACATTAGAGATGTCCTAATGTCACCTGATTCCAAATATATATCTGTTTTATTTACTGGTGCCCCATTTTTATATAAAATGAACTTTTATGCTAATAAGGCCTCTAGGTGCAAGGGGCGTTACCTCTGCTCCTAGAGGCTCTGTTGATTGACAGGCCCAGGCAGAGAAGAAACACTCCATTCACCATAGCTTGCAAGGACCTTCAATGATGTCATGACCATGTGATCAGTCACATGGTTAGGATCACACAAACAGCCTGTCTCCTCCTAAACCATGTGACTGATCACATGGTCATGACCATGGCATAAAATAAAAGTTCATTT